>JAUMHL010000018.1:18429205-18474034 GCA_032362345.1 Sandelia bainsii
CAGAACCCGAATGGTAATTGCGTGTGTCTTCTCCTTGTAAGTCGCTTTGGATAAAAGCGTCTGCCAAGTAAAGTAAAAGTAAAGTAAAGTCTTATGTCAACATGTGAATTACCTGTTATGAATGATGAGATATAGTGTAATTCCTAATAATTCTGCCAAGCAGAAGCATGTATGGATTAAACAGTAATGGCCCTAATATTGACACTTTTGGGATTCCTGAAAAGATGGCATGGTAGACCAACAAAAGGTTAAGGTAGGTCAAGCATAACTAAAATGCCTTTTTGAATCACTATTAATCTTGTAGTCATTGATTACTCTAATAAGGGCTGTTTCAGTGCTATGATTAGTTCTAAAATTGGACTGGTTCAAATGATGCATATTATTGTCCATCCTTCCATCCATTATTCTAACCACCTGGTTATGGCGTGCTGGAGGCAGGGCAGGTTGCCAGTGTATCACAGGGCTAAAATTTAGAGACAATCTTCCACACTCACATTTACACTTATGGGAAATTTTGAGTCTCCAATTAACCTAACATGGATGTCTTTGGACATGAAAGGAAGCCAAAGTACCCAGAGAGACCCCACGCAAACACGTGGAGAACATGCTAACTCTTGCTGTGTGCGACAGTGCTATTGGATATTATTGGATGAAAGATAATTGTTCAATTGAGTATACACAACTTCCAGTATTTTGCTGATAAATAAAATTCCAAGATTGGTCTGTCATGATGATCATGTATGGAACTAGACTAGATTTTTAAGTAACACTGTAATAACAGTGTACTTAACGAAGTTAGACAAGGTCCCACTAAGCAACAAGATATTAATGATATTTAGGATGTAGCATGCAAGACAAAGAAGAACAAACTGAAATCATCTGGTGGGAATGGATTCAAGGCAGAGGGTAGAGGAAGTAAGCTGCTTGGTTACATCATCTAGATAAACATTACAGTATTTAAGCAGAGGGCTGCAATGTTGCTTCTGGTGTGGGCAACTTGTCATAAAAAAACTGAGCAAAGTCATTACATTTACAAATTAAATAGAATTCTTCAGGTATTGAATTTCTGGGATTTAGAAGTTTGTCAATGGTGGAAAAAAATTAAGGAAGTGTTATTTTGATTGTTAGTAATTAAGTGAGAAATATATGATCACCTTCAACATTTCATTTCTTGGTAGTAATCAAAGAGAGCATTTATGTCCAGAAGATTCTCTTTTTCAACCTTGTTGTTATGGTATGTCTCCAGGGGGGTTTTGCACTTATGTGTTTAGATTTAGCTGGTGCAAGACAATCAATAATCTCATTTAATTTATTACAGAAATTATCTACCATTGCAAAGTGCATTTGCACATCAACTCACGCACCACATCATCTTTGTAATTGGTCTCCAGCTTGGCAAGGATATCAGCTTATATGAAAAGCAGATTTTTTTTCATGAAGGTAATTAAAGGGATACCATTCCTATTTTTAAATACCCTGGGATACCATAATACCTTATTACCACCACTCCCATGTTTAAGTTCAGTCTGATAGCCGTCTACAACCATATGTGTATATGAAGCTCTGGATCAGGGTGTTACATTTGTTTTTGCCCACCTGGCAGATACCTTGGTACAAAGTAAGAGTATTAGTAATTAGTGTACATATAAGGTACAATCTAAACAAGGCTGAATATCACAGAATCCTTAAGTATTTCATAAAGGGTGGTTCAAACAGTTAAATTTACTGATTTAACACATCAAGAATAATTATATATTATCAATTTTTATCTTGGCATGTGGAGTTTAGATTGTTCTGGACTACAATTTTAAATAAAGGTTCTCGTGTTCACTTTCAAGTAGCTGTTATAAAACCACTGAGGAAAATATTGACTACATCAACTTCCCAACTCACCAACACCGCAAACCTTTAACAGAAAGTCTGGTTTAATAAGACTCTTCTCAATCTGTATGTCTTTTCAACTCCCACTGCACTTACAACTTCAGCTCAGCATGTTTCCTTAAAAGAGAAGAACTTTATGAACTGAGACACAGGGAGAGACAGACCTGTAGAGAGACATGGGACAGAGAGATGAACCAAACAGCTGGAGAAGCTAGCTGGGCATATTTGGTATTTGAGTACTCAGGTTAGGAGAGCGTTGGAGAGACCAAGCTTTGAGTTAGTTCATCACAGAGCTGCTGCCACTTGCTGACAATGAGAGCGTTACTGGGACCTGGAAAACTGCTGGCTTGGCAGAAATAGGCTCCTTTTGTTCTATTCAGCTTAGTGGAGCAGCAATAAACCTTCCCTCCCATTCCCCAGTGCCCAGCACAAGAAGAAAAAAAGAAACTTCCTCTGCTTTTGTGGCGAGTACTGAGAAATGCTTGCATTCAAAAGACATTTTCACTTTGAGAATGAAGAGAGCGGAGGATGAGAGGAGGGAGGAGAAGACAGTATTATCATACTGGGAAAGCAGTGATGACAGAGGAAGTGGGAAGGAAGAGAAGATTGTTCGATTGTGCTGAGAGAAAGATGAAAACGTAACAAAGGGACAGAGAAGGAATGTATGAGTGGATGTGACAGAGTGGCAAAGCCTGTTCTCTGCTAGCTGACTGAATGAGATGCCCGTGTTATGATGGGAGAGAATGAACATCACCCAAGGGGTCTAATAGGACCTTCAGAGAAGATTCAGTGAGAGGTTCAAACCAAGTCCTCAGTCATAGTGGAGTACAGGTCTATACCGAACTGGTGATTCCTCCATCCATCTCAACAAATTTAATTACATTCACTATGTGGCAGTCTGACTCACACAACAGTTCATCTCAAAATAACTTTAGCCTGCTGCAGCTTGGCTGGGCCAGATTTGCATCCCAATATCCCATTTATGATACTCAGCAATACACAATATTTGAAAGAAAATAAAAGATCTTGAAAATCAAATTACTGACTGGTGGTTTAACTTTGTTATGTACAAAATATGTCTAAATATTCAGTTGATTACATCTGTAAATGTCACAAGTCAATTTATACACATTAAACAAGGAAAGATTTTTTTGTTTTCAGATTAGTAATAGGTTTATTTGTTGAGATATTGAGATAACAGTGCCTATAAAAATGTACTCAACTCCTTTGAAGTTTTCACCTTTTTTACTTTTTTTTCCAACATTGAATGATGGGTGATACAATGGCCTTTTTACACTAATCAGCATAAAAAGACTCCTTCATGTCAAAGTGAAAACCAAACAACAAAGTAATCTAAATAAATATAATAAACAAAATATAAAACAGAAAATAAATGACTGCAGCAGAAGTCCCAATGAGCTTTGCACAGCTAGACACTGAAAGTTATCACCAAGCGTCTTTGCAAAACTGGTCAAGTTCCACGGTGAATGTGAGTAAACAGGCCTTTTGATCCCATTAACTTCTACCTTCATAAGCCTTCCAGTGCCTGCTGCTGAGAATCATGCTGCACCATGAGGGTGTTGTGTATGTGATAATGTGCAGAGTTTAGTTTACACCAAAGAAAGAATATAGTCTGATTGCCAGAAGTTCAATTTTGGTCTCAACAAACCATAAAACCTCCTTCCAGTTCACTTCAGAGTCACATGCTTCCTAGCTGAGAATTCATGTGAAACTAGTGAGGGACCCAGGCAACATTTTTTTATGCACACATTCTACTATGTTAGCCGTGGAAACTTCACTCCTTAACTCCTTCTGAGGAGTCACAGATGTCATGGTGGCCTCCCTCACAGTCACACAGTTTGTCTTTGAGCATGGCCTGCTCTAGGCAGACTTACACCTGTGCCATATTCCTTCCATTTCTCAATTATGGTTTTAACAGCAAAATTCCAAGGAATATTCAGTAATTATTTTCGTATCTACCCCTTGGCTTAAGGTTTTCCCAAACATCTTTGCAGTTTTTGGGTGTTCTAATGTGTTCATGGTGTAGGCTTTGGCTTTCAGCAGTTCTGAGACCTTCCAGATACAGGTCTGTTTACCTCAATCACCTGAAACACATTCACAGCATACGGGTGATTTTCATTTACCTATTATATATATATAATATAATTATTTCATAATTCAGGTGACTTAGTGTTTACTGATTGTTGTAGAACATAGGTCACATCAGTGGTTAAACACAGTTTTAATAAAGAATGTGATTAATAATAATGTTAATGGATTAAACTCTTGTTAATAGTTAACTTTACCAACTAACAGTTAAGGAAATTGCTTAAAATTTACCTCCCTATTGCATGTTTTTTTGTCTGAAAGAGGACAGGACAGTACATACAGTGTACAGAGCAGATCATACAGTGGGTGCTTTATATGAAACAAACAACCTCAAAATAAGGAAAAAAAATACTCCATTATGACTAACAGTCCAACATTCAAAACCTCACATAAGTAAAAGCACACATGATCAGTATGTGCTTAAAAGTACGAAAAGGATTCATGGTGCAGAACAACTTGTCTCATTGTCATGATCTATTCTGTGATTATTTGATTACAATCTTGGTTCTGCTGATGTATTAACATATTCAATTCAAGATTCAAGATTCAAAATACTTTATTAATCCCAGAGGGAAATTATTTGCCATGTCACAGCAGCTCTCAGTTCAAGAGGAAAGAAGGAAGAACCATAACCAGAAAGGATTAACACCAACACAAATGCTAAAATATACAATGTATAAAAATAGGTAATTTTCAGTCATTATCAGTCTGTAATGTAGTGGAAATGATAAAAAATATAGTCAGCTTTTTAATGTCATTACAGGTAAGGCTAGAGTTAAGCCAAACTCTATGCACAGTTTAACATAAGTACTTTATACTTACAAATCTGAGTAATGTGTCGGTATCAACTACTTACAGTAAGTCAATTAAATGTTTTTGACCATTTCAGATGATTTTTTTATAAAATGGCTTATTGTAGCATAGCTTTTGTTTCTGATAAAAAAGCACATTTATCAAACCTGCAGCATCTGTCAGGGCATGGTAACTCAGGGTATATACATAAATCCTGAAGTTGAATTTAATACTTTTTAATACCTCCTTGATATTTTTTAAAACCAACACGACACTGAGCTGCAACCTTTCTAACTTTTAAACAAATTTTCAGATTTATACACACTCTTGTCCAGTACAACACAATTTAAAAAGTCAACAGAATAAATTTAGAGACTCTGTGATTTGAAAATATCTTGCATTTATTTAACTGATGCTATCAACAAGCTGTTTTTTGAAGAACGGGGGGGGCTAATCCAAATCTGATGATGTACCTAGTATTAGTGTCTAGACACCACAGAACCTCCCCACGCAGTGTTGGTCTGGCACAATGTTGCAAACTCAAGTTCAGCCAGTCAGTACAGTCAGGTTTATTCTCAATAAATGAATAATGAAAAACATGCAACTGCCTAAAAATATCAAACATGCACTGCAAGTTTTTGGAAAAATTTGCTACACTGCAACTTCCTGGAGGGACTGCGATGATGGTCACCCGGAGATCTGCCGTCGATGACCAAGGCTATCGCAGATTTTGGAGTCAGTTAAAATAATTATTCAGGTGCTGCAGTTGCTCTCCGACTGTAAGACCTCAGGGCATGATGGGAAACGCCTGGCTCTTGCCTGATCTAAGATCTGGTTCAGGTGTTGGATCAACAACAGGAGTCAGAGTTTTCACAGATTATTTTACAGAATAAATTATCTGACTTATCAGAAAAGCTGATTGCAGTATTTAACTAGACTGTTTAGTTACAGATTCCTTTCACATCTCTAAAATAACGACTTTAAACCACCCCCCTGCTCTCCTCTGTTTTCCATGCGCACTTCATCTTCAGCGAGTGTGGATGGAAAACTGCTCCTGAGTTATGACTAGTGCAGAGCGTTAACCTCCATCCATGTGATATTTATGTTTATTTACAAACCGAACAGTAAACCTATCGATTATTCCCTACTACTGACCTGAGCCAGTCTTTAAACGCCGGGTCCTCTAACCATCTGTCTGTGAATCTGCACTTACATATGAAGACCATTTCTTTAGTTTTCTGAGCGTCAGCAGCAGCCAGTGTTTCAGCACGCGAACTGTTAGAGATGACGTGCGACCACTGAGTATGACGTCAGCATCACAGACATCGTCTAATTAAAAAGAATTAGTCTAATCCAACATTTAAATAAAGTTACCCAACCTTTAGCAGAGAAACACAGACAAAAGAAATCGAAAATTTAATACCTCATGAAATGATGATTAATACATTTTAATACTTTTTAAAACCCCGCGGACACCCTGTAACTGCTCAGAGGACTAGCTTTCCTTGCACAGCTCTCAATCAGTTGAGGGAGCCTTTACTTCACTCTCCCATTGTGCATTGTGATTTTGCCTTTGTCTTGACTCCCAGCAAACACATACAGTACACACACTCCCTCGCAAGCTCACTTTGACTTGCATGTTTTACAGAACTGAAGGCTTTTACGTTCAGAAAGTGGAAAAAATCAATGATGCCTGCCCTTTAAAAAACAATTCACAGTTGTACAGGTTCTCAGGGGGCCAGGGGTGTGCTCGCTGCTGCCACTCGATGATGTCCTACAGCCATCACATTCTGCACCAATGTTCAGACCACTGCAAAAAATTCACTAAGACTCCTTGAAACAGCCAAGAAGCAGTTACCATAATTTAAATTATTACTGCAAGATAAAAAGGTGTTTACCTTTTTCTGTTCTCCAGCAGACCATAGCAGCTCGGTTAAAAGGCTATATGTTCTAGTTATCAGTGCAATGCCATAGTCAGAGGTTCTGGATGTCTGTTTATGCAGCAATCTATCATAAAATTGAACACTATCGGTATTCTTGGTATTGCCTAGTACTTCACTTCTTGCATACACAATAAATGGAAGGTTATCTTTCTGCCCTGAGCATACAGGAGGAAACACTGCATTGTTCCACCCATCGACTTGCCCCCCCATTATCTGCTGACTTACACTGGCGGTGGAGTAATCTTACATTGATCTTTACTTTACTACACCTCAACAACAGCCATTTGCAAACAGCTATGAGTAAGATGAGAATCCATCTCTGTGTTTAATTTAAAACCAGAGTACCCAGTAATCTGTGAAAGTAAAGTTGTGCTGAAAAGGAGCTGCAGGCCAAAATGAAGAGGATTACACATGGATTACCTGTGTTCTGATTCGTGGATAGAGAATATGACTCCTGATGTGGAGGACTTTTGCTGGATGGAGGCCAAGAAGGTAAATTCACTTTTACTCCTGAACAGCTGCACCACTTTCTCCGTGATGTGTGCTGGGGCGTGAACTGCTCTCCCAACATCTGAAAGAATAAAGTAAAATGGACAGAAATCATGAGCTTGTGTAAACTCTTTTCACAGGCGATGAGCTGTCTGCCTCATCCGTGTGCATTTGCCAAAAAACATATTAAGTTAGTTAATCACACATGGTGAAACAGCAAGTAACACATTTACGCTTTGAAAATATATCTCATCAGTTCTGGCAGTTCTGTTTATGCAAATCTGTTTATGCCAACAGGCTTCATACACCAAACTAGTGCATGTAAATTGATGTTAAAGACAAAAAACTCTGCATAAATGTGTGTTTGTTTACACTAAGGAGAACTCTTGAGGACAAAAAGTTAAAGTTGAACCACGATGTTGTTTTGCAAACTCTGATGTTGGATGTTCACAATGGGCAGTTTAAGCCCACTTGCTTTTAGTTTCTCCTCAAAATAACTCTGGTTAAGTTTGTTCATTGACCCATCTAAGTCATTTTTAGTTAAAAAGTTGTGATTCTTTGAGTCGCATGAAATTACCGTGAACCAAAAACAACAAAACAAAAAGAGCAGTCCGGTCAATGACCAAACACTAGCAAAATGACATGACATCAGCAACAGATGGTTTTTGTTTATTGCCTCTTAGAAGATGTTAACATGCTAACACACCATGATGATGAGAACAAAGCTTATGTTGAGTAGATGTAATGTTTATATCTACTCAACGTAAGCTTTGTTCGGTAGTACAATAGTAGTACTACTTGTTGTTTAGTACTGGTTGTATTTGTGTCCCCTGACTCCCATACAAGTCCTTTAATTTTGGGTCTCTGCTGATACAAAGTCCGGTACCTAAATAGTTTTATCCAAGATTTGAAAACAGTTCAATAAAAGCATTTGTTATCATACTATTTCATTACATTTGTTTTAGGTAAAGGAGACGTCTGCAAATGGTAAAGATGTCACCTTTTCTGCTTGTTTGATAAATTGCTAGTACTGTCTCCATTGCTAGCAGACTTTGATGCATGCATGGTTAACAGACATTGTGGCAGACTCAAGTAAAGTATAACTTCCTCTCTGCTTCACTCTGCTGTGTCCATGAGCAGCTTATTCCTCCTATTGCTGCTTTATACAAAGAGCACTTCTCTCCATAAGAGAGAAGAAAGAAGTAGAGCAGTTCAGCTTGAGAACTAAATTTGATCAGCTTTATTTTAGCCAATACCAATCTCTAAAATATGTTCAAATCAGCGCAGATACCTGGAAAATGCATGCCAACTCAAAGCATCACTGTCTCTACAGCTTTACACAGCTGCTAGCATGGCTGTAGACTGTTCCCTGCGGAGCATGCCCACCACCAACATAAAATGAGTAGTGAATATGTGAGATGCAAGCAATCTTTTGGTTCAGTCACCAGACAGACAATTTGACTCTGTTATCTCTAGAGTTTGGTAATGAACAAACCACTCGCAAGTCTAGAAATGTAAGCATTTTGTGTGTATATGAACATGAATGCTGGAGAGGAAAATCACAGAAGCTCACGACGACAGTAAACATGTGTCTGTGTCACCACAACTGAGGACAGATCTGAACAAGAGGATGCTGTGGTTCCACACTTCCAGCTGTATATGCCAGACACTCCAGTGGGTAAAAGCCGGTGGCTGTGTAAGTGCAGGGCTTTTAAATTTCTCAAGGGTGACCTTGGCCTGCCTGCCCTCACACTCAGCCTCCTCACTGTCATGGAGCTCCTCTTCCCCTGACCAGAGTGTGTTATTAGATCATGCCGTCTGACCACTAGAGATCGCTTGTCATCGGGTCTTGCGATGTTTTAAACCAATGCCTTAGTTTTTGTTTTTTATCTTTTAATAAATTTTTTAGGCATAAACAAGAAAAAAGTTAAAACCTTTTTTTAATTTCAATTCTTTCTTCACAACTTTCACTGAAAAATGATGGACGATATTTGAATAGTTAAGATGTATCAAACTGATAAGATTTCTCATTTTCTTGGGAAAAAAAAAGACAACAATTAATATGATATTATGACTTCCTAGAACCTCCTCTGTAGGTGCGAAGTCAGCTTATCTGAATAGGCCAGTGTCACCTTTTATTTTTGAAAATATTGTAATTTCAACATGATTTAGATTAACTGTTAATCTGCTTACATGTAGTTGTGTGTAGGAAGAGCTACGAAGACAGATGCTGTTTGACTTGGGCGTGTAGATTCAAACGTTACATCATTAAAACTGACGGACAGTGACAAACTCTGCTGCACTTAAATCATAATTGGAAAGTGACAATAAATTGTTCATAGAAAGAAAACAAATTGTGTAATCACAGCCCAGCAGTCCACTAATAATGATGAATCGAAAGAATGATGGAAGCAGAACTAAAACAGTGTACACTAACAGTCTACTGCACAGCAGTATGAGGCTTGTAGACATAAACAAACCCAATTACAGTGACAGAAAGAAACAGGTAGAGCGGGGAGGTTCATCTCCCGGCAGACAATACGAACCTCAGCGTAGCAGGCAGCAGTCGGCTGTTGCACCCCGTCTCTCGATTTTACAGCTTGTCACTTTAATCAGGAGCCTGGCGGGTCCTCCCCCAGCTCAACTAAGTCTTACAGATGGCCTCTTTAACTGACAGTGAAGAAGAGGAGCTCAGCCGGGGTCCGGGGAGACTTCACTCACCAAAGACACAGCTAGTAGAAGCCGCATGGACTTCTGTCTGACCTGATATGGAAAACCCATGTCACAGTGTCACAACCAGATAAGCACAGTAAGTACTGTACTATGCTGAAATTTTTGCCAAGGGCTTAAAAGTAGGGCAGAGTTTTCTAGAAGGCCAGTGTCCAGTTGGCCAACAACTGGCAATAAAATATCTAAGAGCCTTCATTCTCCAGCTCACAAGGAAGAACATTGCTCTATGTCGCCTCCTGTAGGTTTTTACTGTATATTTCTAATGTGCAACGCTAAATTTGTATTAGAAACTATAATAGCAGGCTGTTGATTAGAGTTGCATGATATGGCATCAGAATCATTTTAAATATTTTGTAATCAACACCTGGCTTCAGTGTCTTGCACAGTGACACTTCGGTATGTGGCCAGGAATTAGGGAAACCAGGAATCAAACCACCAAACCTGGGGTTTGTAGACAACTACCCTACCAACTGATCCACGCTTGTCCCAGCAAATGTATCACACTCACACTCACCTGGGTCAACACATCTAAGCTAGTATGAAGTAGTCTTGAGGAAGACAAAGTATAAAGAAAGTGGCACATTGCATGGCTCAATTGTTGGACTATACAGCTCTTAAGCCAGAATAACACACACTTATCTTACAGTTGTGGATGAAATAAAATTGTTCAATTTATCCTTCCCAGTTGCCCAGAGAACAGGGTTATATCTTCAAATGATTTATTGCATCCAACCTATAATTCAAAACTCAGATATTCAATTAATAATTATACAATGGCAATGAAATATACACAAATCCCTCTGATCCCTATCAGACAGTTTTATTATCACACACCTTGCAGGACATTCTTGCCTTCTTCCATAAACACAAATCAATCAGGTCCTTTGATCAGCAGGATCTCTATACACATCACACAACTGCATTCTCTCCCTCTCCGCACAGACAGTGAGATCACACCTCTACGTATGGACTAAAAGGAACAAAGCGTACATCTTGTGGACTGTTAATGTAAAGTTTTTCTTTTTCTTTCTTTTACAATGTAAGAAATCTTGAAGTGTATTTGTATATGATATGTTTGCTCATAGAATATCTCCATTTAATTTTTTAAATATAGTGGATACTGGTAGAGATAACAAATATTTCTTGCTCTTGTTTTAATCCTTGAAGTATCAGAAATAACTACCTGTAGTGAGTAGTATGTGAGATCATACGGTTTCATAAGTTGACTTTCAATTTGTAAAAAATCAGTATCTGTGAAACCTCATACCCCAGGGTGGCAACCTATACATGATATATCTGATCAAATGGCTCTCTATTGGACAACTTACCAAATAAAGAAATTGCTTTTTAAAAACTCTGACCATACATGTACGCAACTTGAGTTTTCTTAGGATCAGTCCCAAGTCCTCCCTGTCCGACTCACAGTAGCTCTCTCCTCAGCACCAGCCTTACCTCCTCTACTGCATCTCTGACAAGACTGGCATAATCCTTGGAAATGCAAGCACACCTACTTCACTAGAGCTAACCTTATTGATTCTGAAATTAAAATTGGTTTCCACCTAAATCTCTCAATTATTAGCACTTTCAGTGTTTGCTATCAAGCGGTCAGTGCTATACCTTTTTCCATATTTCATCCTCTCCACATCTGTTTGGTTTTCATTCATCATTCACTTTTGCTGGAATTTGTTTGTTAGTGTTAGTGTATTTTGTGTAGTTAATACTAAAATATCTTTTTGCTACTTCAAGTATTCATTTGCCATTAAGTTTTTATGAGAAGATAACAATCTCTGGTTAAGAAACTCCTCTTGGCCAATAACAGAAATTCAGCATAATTCTGTTACGCAGAAATAAAAAATCTGATTTTAGTTGGCCATATTGGTGGACAAATGGTCAAATTCTGGTTAAAGGAACAGTTAAAGAAATATAAATAGATTTCTTCAGATTTGGCAGAAATGTCCACTTTTTGATTTTGATCAGATGATTAGATTTTGATGCTAAAAGGTCAAACGCAATATCTCAGGAATGCCTTCAGATTTCAAACAAGGAATTTCTTCAAATTTGCCACAATCGTCCACTCAAACTCAAAGTGATTAGATTTTGGTCAAAGATCAATGTTACTGTGACGTCTGTCCCATTCTTGTGAATGCGATATCACAGGAATACTTGAGGAAATTTGGCGCCAACTTGAACTCAAGAATGGTCAAAGGTCAAATGTCAAGGTCACTGTGATCTCAAGTATGTCCCATTCTCATCAAATCTATATTTCAGTAACACGTTGAGGGACTTTCATTACATCTGGCACAAATGTCCACTAAGACATACAACTGCAAAGTGATTCTTGTTTGATGAACAGCAGCCTCTGTGGTGTCCTGCAACAGACAACATGCTCCATAAAACCATGCACCAGGATTTACTAGGAGTTACTCTAGGCTTCTTTTCTACCTCATTGAGTGTTCTGTGTTGCGGCTGAGTCATCTTAGCTAGATGCCCACTTCTAGTAGTCTGTACTTACAGACAGTTTGACTAACTGGGGACTGATGAATATCTAAATTCTATGACAATATTTTGTTAATTACCAGCTTTATGCAATTGAACAATTCTGAACAATCTTTCTATATCATCACCTCTATTTTTTCAATACCATTTAAGTTTGCAGGCCTGGAACACAAAACTTTAAGATTTCACCAAGATGAATCTGATATGGCACATGAATGTTAACAGATATACAAACACACTTTCTATACTCTTGTTTCAGACCAAAGAATGTCTCTGCACTATACAGTCAATCTGGCTGCCTCTGCCAGTCACATGTTTACGACAGCAAGTTTACACTGGCAGCTGCTCGGAGGCTGCTGGGCTCCAGGTTCCAGGGAGAAACAACATTAAAAACATACAAGAAGAGATGAATAACACATTAAAGGTTTTGGCATCAGATGCAGCCAATTAACTAATGCCACAAGGAGTGAAGTCAAACTTGCTGGCAGGTGACACACAAGATAAAAGCTGCTTTTCATTGACCATCACAGCTCTGTAATAAGGAAAGATGCTGCTGACAACCAAGATTTTCTATCAACCCTTCCATCATCATCCAACCACACACCTACCCATTTTTATTTTTATTTTTTTTCCTCTCACATCTTAAGGCAAGGATAATGATGTATTAATGTATGATCATTAAATAAATATAAAAAGCTGTAAAACTTCAAACTTAACTACATATAGAATTATGTCATTTTTTCTCTGCTGCTGTGAAAAGTGAATTCCCCATTTGGGAATCAGTAAAATGTTAACTAATCTAATCTAATCTAATTACAGCACAGTTCACATGGGGAAACTAAGACGAGTAACATCAAGCAATTCAAAGTACAACAAAAAAAGGCTTAATAAAAAGAGAGCCATGTTTTAAATAGTAATTTCAATGATGTTGCTGAACAGTAAAGCCATATCCCAAGAGCCTATCTGTGGATTTTATTTGATTGGCAGGTGAGGACCAAATATGAGCCAGTTTTATCTTATTAGCCTGCCAAATTTGGCTTAGTGTTGGTGGGCGAGGGGACGATTTGGGTTATGAGACCAGTAACTTAGACGAGCCAGATAAGGCTGCTGTTGAGCCACACAATTCCTTAAAGTGTAACTAAGTAAGTACAATTTGTCATGTTCACTGATTTGATAATATTATTAAACTCTGACCAAAAAGTCACATGTTCTTAATGTTTCTAGTAGCGGTTGAGTAAATTAATAATAAATAATAGAAGAAACAATGAAAGTAATCTAAGCTGTAATGTAAACTCTTAATTTTGGAGCCATAACATAACTCATAGGGAATGCATTTGCATTTGTGTCTGTCTTTTTGTATTCAGCTTTTCACTTGTTTCTCTAAAGTAACAAAAGATTTCTCTAAAATAAAAAAATAGTTTCAGAAACAGAAAAAAACCCACAACTTGCACAGAAACCTCCCACTCACATCAGCAGTCACATAGTTTTGTTTTAATTTCCCCGGCCCGTTATAAACATTCACGGTTGTCTCTCCTTCTTTCCGATCCCGCAAGAAGTCAGTCATCTTTATTTCCACACTTCCAGCCTTCTAGTCATCTCTATAGCCACACAAGCTGGCACAAACTAGCCAGCAGTCATCCATCCAGTACACAGCAGATTGTCCCTGAGGAGCTAGCCTGCTTTCAGCTGCTCAAGGCGAGTCTGCAGTGGAGAGTAAAAAGCAGAGAGACTGGACTGCAGAACAGGGACTGGACTGGAACTGACGATAATGGACTGAAGCATGACTAGAAATGGAAATCAAATACACCCAAAAGTCTTGCGATTCGAGATTTGTAATATTTAAAAATAACAGTATATGTCAAAAACAACCCTGATTGCACTTCACCTTGACTATAACTGAAGAAGATAATATTCATTGTACAATTTTGCACCAAAAGCAAAATGCAAAGAGCAAGACACTAAGTAATGTAAGAGTAGGGATAATAAAAGAAGTCACCAAATAAAGTAGTAGCAGTAGTTGGAGCTACAAAATGGCAAAATTACAGGCAGTGCCATCGAGGGGCTTGGAGGTGCTGTAGCTACCCCAAGGAAAGCCATAGCACCCTCGTAGCCCCCCCCAAGAAATGTATGTAGTTAACTTAGATTTTTTTTTTATGTGTGAATACTGTAATTTATAATTAAAAATAATAATAATAACAACGCAATTATTTTAGTCTAAAAACATAAAGCCAAAGGTAGTCTTAATTCAGCCAATAAGTGGAATTAACTTTTTAATTTTGTTTGCAACTTAGCATTAGCATATAATAATGTTTCCTTATGACTCAGTCAAAAGGAAACGAGACTGACTGTGAACCTAAAAGCCTAATTTTTTATTGTCGGCATTGTTTGAAAAACAATGAGGAGCAGCAGTGAGTGCTCTGTACTCACCCCAGCTACCTGGCCATAACGTGGCTATGTTAGTTATGAACACTGATATGGAAAGTGCATGATTTTTTTTTCCCTCTTTTCCTATTATGAATTTAGAGCATTTGGTTGAGGCACAAACACTGCAAAGGAATACAGTTGAATTTGCGACACTTTAATTTCTGCTGTAACATCCCCAGTATACACGCACGCACATGTGTACTTGGGGTGTTACGGTAGAAATTAAACTGTTGCGATTGGCACATGAATGGGAAATTCTAGCTTTCAGAGCATCATTGAAAAGTCAAGCAACGTCATAGCACCTGCAAAAGAAAATGTCTGGCAACGGTCTTGGCAAAATGGTTAGGAATGTCAAAGAAGGTTTAAAATGTGGCAACAGTGTACACACCCACGGCACGCTGGCAACTGACGAAGGAAGAAGACTTAGATGTACGTGAAGGAGATTGAGTGCGAGTCAGGCAGCCTACAAACACAGTCCAGCTTACAGCAAGCCTCTTTTAAGTTGACTTGGCTTGCATTTGAAGAACCTCTCGGTTGCTGAAAAATTCATAACTCTGAATTGATAAAACATTGATGATTCCATTTAACTTTTCCTTCCCTTTGCAACCAGATAAACTAACTGTAAACATTAAAAAACCCAGTGCCTTCTATGTAGTAGAGTATTGGTGTGATGTGATACCTATCTAATGAGACAGGCCAAAGAAATCAACCTGAGAGGGCATGCTCATCTCATGTGGCCTTTGACAGAGCTGGCAGCTCTTTATCACAATCCATCTGACTGAGTGCAGTTTGATAGTAAATATGTACAAAAGTCTGAGAAATAAAGCTCATCTATATGTGGGAGAGCCATCAGCTGTCACTTAAAGAACAATAATGCTGATTTCTGACCCAATTCAACCAGAGTAATATTAGCTATTAGTTAGATTCAGGGGCAATTCTAGGATCAGACCTATATCTCATCTCATTATTAGAATGTGACATGCATAGTGCCTTTCTAAAGGGTTCTATAACACCTCATTTTAATGGATAACAATTACTATGTTAATATTTTTTCTTTATATATATTATTTGAATTTACATCAATACTTAATGAACATCTAGTAACACGAGTTACAACAAAATAGAATAGCCTATGCTGTTTGCAAAAGTATTCAACCCCTTTCATTCTGGCTGACCTGAGTTCGATTAGGTACAGTGTTACTTTCAGAAGAAGCCTTATTATTTGTGTGGAGGTCTGTTGTAAAATAATAATGATAATGGTACAAAATTAACAACTACAAACTGAAATATAATATATCTGTTTTTCTGTAGTTACGAGTTGTTTGTTTAGCTAGTCTGTGCTGACCACGTTACACCTGATATTGTCCATTTCAACTACTCAGCTACAGTATATGACTAGAAAGATACTAATAAATCTGAGAAAACTTACTATAATATTGAACCACAGATCCATTACTTAGTTTACAAGTGGCAGTGGGATTATCTACTTTTTGCATATTGCACACCTAAATGATTCAGATCAAACTAATTTTAATATTACACAAAAATAACCTGAGTAAATCCAAAATGCATGTTTTAGTTGTAAATGATAATTTCATTTATTAAGGGAAAAAAGCTGTCCAAACCTGCCAGGCCCTATGTGCAACAGTAATTGCCCCCCCATGGTACATCATGAATGAACTGTGATTAACCTCATTTTTTGGAAAGCTGAGTTCAATTTCTCTTGACACACCCAGGCCAGATTACTGCCAGACCTGTTGTATCAACAAATCACTTAAGTAGAAGGATATCTGTGAAGATTCTCAGTCATCCAGGTCACGGTTATCCCAAAAAATGTTATTCTGTGGCAACTGGACTTGTTGTTTTAGTTCTTCAAGATGTTTCATCTTCCATCCAGAAGGTTTCTTAAGTTCAATAACTTAAGTTGAAGCTATCTGACAAAGTGAAGCATGTTAAAAGATCTCAAAAAGCAAAACATCATGCTGTGACATTTAAGAAAAAATGAGAAATGAAGTAACCAACATTAATATGAGACATAAGTTGAACTTTTTGGAAGTTGTGTCACATCAGATGTAAGACTAACACAGATTCACAGTTTTTAACATTCCATAAAAAGAACATCATACTAACAGTAATACATGGTGGTGGCAGTGTGAAGGTCTGGGGCTACTTTGCAGCTTTAGAACCTGAACTACTTGCCATAATTGAAGGAACCATAAATTATGTGCTCTACCAGAAAATCTTAAAGGAAAATGTCCGCCCATCAGCTTGTGACCTCAAGCTCAAGCGCACTTGGGTTATGCAGCAGGACAATGACCTCAAACACACCAGCAAGTCCACCTCTGATTGGCTCCACAAAAACAAAATTAAGGTTTTAGAGTGACCTAGTCAAAGTCAGGCTTAAATCCAACTGAGATGCTGTGGCATTACCTTAAACGGGCCATTCATGCTTGAAAAACCTACAATGTGGCTGAATTAAAACAATTCTGCAAAGAAGAGTGGACCAAAATTCTCCACAGTGATGTGAAAGAATCATTGCCAGTTACCGCAAATGCTTGATTGCAGTTGTTGCAACCAAGGGTGGAACAACCAGTTATTTGGTTTAGGGGTCAAATATTTTTTCACATAGGGCCAGGAAGGTTTGGACAGCTTTTTTCCTCTGAAATCATCATTTAAAAACTGCATTTTATATTTACTCAGGTTATCTTTGCATAATATCAAAACTAGTTTGATAATCTGAACCAATTAAGTATGAGAAATACCCAAAAAATTAGAAAAAAATCAGGAAGGGGGCAAATTTTTTCACAGCACTTTAAATTAACACTAGTTTGAATTGAAAAACATAAATCAGTAAGGACTAGTAAACATCACATTTTATCACTAGTTTGTTTTGCAGTCATTCAGTCCTCATGCAAAATAAGCAGACATGTAGAGTCATCTTACCATGGTTTTATGGCTCACATGATCAAACAGTTGCTCATCCTCATCACATAGACAAAAGCACATCCCATTGAAGTGCTTTTGTCCATGCGATGAATGTAGTCCAATATGCATGCTCCTCTTAGTTCTAGTTCTTCATCAATTCCTGACTATTTATTCTCTAGATGTTCCAGTTTCTCTACCAGCTAGTTGCTAGCTTTGTCTCTTTGAAATTGCTTATTGTGGTTCTATATGACAGTGCTGATGAGGCCTTAGAGGTCTGAACCCAGCTGAGTATTTTCACTGAGGATAGTGTAACATGTCTCCTTGAGTTTTGAAAATACTACATTTCTGCCCCTCACTTTTATTGTTTCAGGTTGATTTTCTCAAGAACATTTCTCTGAATGTTGTCTTCTTGCTTTCCTACCATCATTTGTAATGTAAGCTCAAGACATTCAAATTTATGCTGCTAAACTACAGTCCCTGCGGGCACTAATCTCTTTTCATATTGTGAAGATTTGTGTATGTGTGTGTGTGAGTGTGTGTGTGTCGTTAACAACTCTCTAGGCTGAGATCCTATCCATAATCTGCTCCACCCCCCACAGCTCTACACAATCCTCTTCTGCTGTGGGCAGGTTTTAACACCACAGCTGGCACCGGGTGCTTCAAACTGCTCACACTAAACACATACGGCATGAATCCACACACATACACACACACTGTACATAGAGAACACAAACCAGCACAGGGGAAATAGGTGGAATTGAGATGTGAGCTAATTTAGTGGAGTGCTGAGAGCTTTGAGGTGCCATATCAGTATCTGTCAGGCCTTCAGTAGGCCCACTGCTGGGAGACTGGCTCACTCTGAGGGACCATGCAACTGTACAGCCAGGGCCCCTGTAGAGATCCAGGGGAGCTTCAACTGAAAGCTCCCCCCATCACAACTCAGCCAAGCTTAATTACCACCTCACCCTCCTTGTACCGCTCTGCTTGATAAACTGCCGATCAGTGAAATCCAAGAGTGGGATGGTACCAGCCAGCAGGCTCGCCAACCAGACTCCATACTGTCATCATCACTGCTTACACAGCTATTTATCTCAATTAGCCATGCTCTGCGTACTTGAAAAATATGATGTCTGCATAAGGCTGGAATGCCGTCCCTTAGTTCTGTCCCGCTTATATCTGTGATAAATAATCCCCTGAGAGCTTTCAACTACCATGTTGTTAACTGTCGAATAAAGCAACGAATTCGCAAATAACCTCATCATCATGCAGTCATGTTTATGGCAGACTCTTTCATGATTGTCTTACAACCCAAAGCTGGCAGCACAAAGCCACATTGTTTACCTATGCAGGAGCCTTGTTGCATTCCTTTATCCTTTAAAATAGAGAGCGAAAAGTGAAAAAAAAAAAAACAATAGCAGTGGAGCAAACAAGTGGTGAAGAGTGGGCAGCATGCAGAGCAGAACTGGAAGATATGATCAAGACAGGGCATACACGGAGAAGACAAACAGAGAGATAATACAGTCAGAGGTCATATAAGGCACCCTAGCTAACACCTGCAATGATCATTTGACAAATAACACATACATGTGTACATGTCTGACTTTAAACACAATGCTTGGGTATTGCTGTGAAAAGACTGAAAAGACATTTTCTCTACTTTATCTGAGCTGTAATACTGTAAATGCCATCCCTTCTAATGTTTCGAGCCTGCAATTGCATCACAAAGGAAATGTGTGAAAACAAAACATGATGCAAAGAATGGTTTCTAGAAGGCTTTCCCAGCAGCAGTTCATAGACGTCAATGCTGCTTAATAACAATAAACATTTAAGTAACATTTTAGAACCATAAAAAAGTAAGATTGTCAATTGAATATGCCCATGCAAGACCAAAACGATCCTTGTTTACATCACCCAAATCATTAAGTGAATGTGTCAAAACAGAAAATAATCCTGAATGACAAAACAAACACACAGGACGCGTTATTATCGCGTTAACGCATTAATTAATTAACACCGACAATTATTTTATCGCGCATTAACGCAGTTTTCTTATTATGATGATGATGAAATGCTCACTGGGTTTGAATACACATACAGACATTTTCATTTTAAATCTCTTCCACATGGCGGAGTTGATAGAACCACAGTTATTTGTAACCACTGCAAAGTTGAATTTTCCTTCACTGGAGAACTTGGAGTGTGACGTATGACTTAAATACAATACACACCGTTGATGCAGCAAATCACCCAAACAACGGACACCAACACAAACTCTTAAAGGAATCATGACGTTCAAGTGTTTCTTTTAATGACAGCAGTCAAATTAACAACTGTGTTAAAAAAATGCATTTCAGGTGGTTTACGTGACAGATTTTGTGTTAATAACAGATAAAAGATAAATAACATGAGGCTGTTTAGTTAGTTTAATAAAAGAACAAGGTACAGACCTGATTACTGACTAATTTAAATCGCTGCCCAGCACTAATTATTATTATTATTATTATTATTATTAAGTAATATTAAAATATTGTTTTTATAAAGATTTACTGATATGTACACAAACCTCCATATCCTCCCAGATCGCCATTCTATGCTTCGTTTTTGCCACCCTTTGTAAAAATTTCTGTATCTGCCACTGAAATCATAGTTTCCTTATGGTAAAACATGTACCATACTAAAGATACTTTTACAGCAAATTTGCAGCATGCACATCCATTCAACACAGACAATATACTAAACTCCTCTTTTTACTTTTATATCTTTTTATGTTGCCATCACAGTACAGAGGAAATGTATCACACTTTGCATATTTTCTCTATATCATGCAGTCCTACCAGCAGCTATGTCAGTATCTGAAAACATTATAGCCCTGCTGGTAAAATAACTCCCTAATACTACTCTGAAAAAGGAACAACATGGTAAGACAAACAGCACAAACAGTTCTCCCCCTCTTATCTCAGCAAATGGGACATCAATTCACACAGAGGCAAAGCAGAAAGGAGGCAACTCATCAAATACAGACAGCTGGAAATGCAAACTAGCTGCTGCTTGTGGAGCAATATCTCTATGTGTACTCTCAACACATGTCAGCAACAGATTATTCATACAGGACTCTATTTGGAGAGGAAGCTACCAAGTTTAGTGTCTGACTGTGTTGGGGTTGATTATGAAGTCAGAAATGATGAATTATTAAAATAAATAGCATGCCACATGTTTCCCCTGTCTTCATGACAAACGCAATCCTCTCTCAGGCGTGAGATGCGAGCCGTGCATAACATGAGCTTGAAAAATCTCTGTGGCCTTCCTCCCCTTTTGTTTGTGAGGCAGGGTTATATGCAGTTTCAGTTTTTTTGGGGTACTGTCACTGTGATACATTAGCAGCCCTCAGTCATTTGACATTGTAAAGTTGAAGTATTAGTGTTATTGAACTGCTGGTATGAGGCTGGCAGGCATTACATATCCTGTTCACAGTAAAGTTATCTCGTTAGGCTCCATCCAGCTGGGTTTAATATTTCACTAATTTCACAATATTTTCACAGGTGAGTAGTAAAACTTCTGCTCTGTAATGAAAGGTATAGTTGATCAATAAACAGAAAGCATTGATAGTCACCTGATCCTCAGTCACTCACAGAGCAACAAATAACAAAAAGTTGTAAGTTTCACCTTCTCCCACATTATCTTGTTTTTCATCATTTGTAACATGGATTTTCCCTGAAATAATACATTAAAATAAAATTGTTTGGGCAAAACAGAAAATGTCACTATGTGATGGCCATATCCAATATGTTGAGATAAGTTTCAAGGCAAGATTTTCACGGAAACTAAGAGAAATTAATTTTCATTACTTGTTAAATGGCTGTCAATAATGTAACTTGCACAGGATTTAGTGGACTATGTAAAACCACTAGAGTGGTTGAGATGAGATGAAAATGTAAGCAATAATGGTTAGAGACTACGATGCCTTTTTGGGTAGAAAGAAAGTAGAGCGCAGAGAAATCTCTAGGTAAAATTAGAAAATGCAAATTCGACAGATTTTTTATATTATTATTATTTATACCTAGATAATATTTAGCTTATTTGTGGAATTTCAAAAAATATCTGCATTTACATGCTATGTGATAAAACTAATATGACAAGGACCACATTTAGTCACAAGCACCACATATTTTTCTGCTCATGTTAAGACAAACAAAGATGTAGGTTGCAAACAACAAGCCAAATTCATTTCGCAACAGGAATGAATAAGCCTCCACCGTTTCCATCAAAGCCCCTCTGACTTTTCAGCTCCGTCTTGCCTCAGAAACAAAACTGAGAGATATGAAAAGCTTCCAGTCAATAAGAGCAGCAGCATATCTAAATGTGTTATGCTATGCCTTTTCCTGCTGTAACCCTGACTAAAACAAAATGACAGCTTGTCTTGTGATGCATCCTTTGAGCTTTTACAGAAGAGTTTAAAGTTTTATGTTTGCTCTTTCTGAGTACTGTATCAGGTACAGTACAGAATTTATTCTGTTAACAATTACACTATGCTGGTTTTGACCAGCAAGTTAAGTATCAGACTGTGTCCTCCAAAAATGTTCAAGACGGAAAGTAGTCAGCAACAAAATAGTAGTCAGTAACTTTTTGTAATTTCTTCTACAGTAAATTAAACCAGTTACCACACTTTCTCTACTAAATTTTGACACACACAAAAAAAACTTTGTTAGGTACACTAACTGCTAATGACCTTTCAGAGCTTCAACAAAAACTGAGAAATTATAACCTTATAAAAGTAGATTTCATGACAGAGCTGCTGAATTGGAATGCATTACATTGTACAAGTGTACCTAGTGAGTGGCCAGTGAGTATAGATAATAACTAATAATCACAGATGTTTGCTTTATTCATCTCACATGCTTAGCTGGGGCTGGAAAACTTTATGGATCTTTATTATTTAGTTACAGCACCCAACTTCCGCTAAAGTCACTAAAGTCAATTTTTATTTATTTAATTATTACAGGACCTTCAAAGTTTATATATACAGTATCTGAAATGTTAGAAAGCATATTTTATTTATATTAAGTGAAATTTTACAGCATGGTTTAATTTTCATAATTTCAAATATGCTCTATCCTAGAATTAAAGCAACCTTTTACCAATGATGTTTTGCAAATCAATGAATAGTTTAGCTCAAAGAGAATATGTTAAATGAATACCAATGAACTGAATAGATTTAGAATAAAAAAAACATTCCTTCTTGGAAATGATGAATGCCTATTAATGGACAGAAGAATCCAAAATAGACAGATGCTCATCCATATTCATATCTAACCATTCAGAACGTTAAAACTAACATATGTTCAACCAATCAGCTTGACCTGAACGTTTTAGTTTATTCAGCATTTGTCTTGCACAAAAGATTTTTTCAGGAAAATGACACATGGATGCAAGACTGCTTTGCAAACTAGTAACAAAACACAAAATGATTTATTAATAATGACAGAGATAATTCAAACCAATCTTATGACAATGCAGTCACTATTGTGACCAGTGCAGCCATTTAAAAAATAATCACATCTTTTCCGTTACTTATTACTGTGTTGATTCCTTCACGCAATGTCTACAGAGAAAACACACGGTAAGCAGCACGTTATCAAAGCAACAACAGCAGTTCTGGTCCTGCACAGTGTGTCTATACAGGAGGCGTTTAGGTGGAGTACAACGTGTAGGTCACTAGCATTTTCGAATTGCTCCGAACCCAGAACACAAACCCTGTGGTTACATTCGTAAATCGAGGAAAATACACTTGAAGCCCTAAAAATACACTTTGGGTTGTGTTTACGCATGTATAGCACAACTGATACATGAGCCAATATGTAGGCTGTGTAACCGCTTGCTTGAATAGAAAGGGAGAAAATGGCCTGCGTAACATGTGTGTATCAGAAATGCGGCTGACATTGTTTCCATGCAGACACAGTCTCAGTCTCAGTTTGTATTGTAGCAGTACTTCTTTTACAAAAACACCTTGCTTGAAAAGTAATTATTTAGACAAATCAGAGAGTAAGTCATAGTTCACACACAGGTTGGAAACATACTTTAATAAATCTGTTCCTCTAATTCAAACAGTAACTTCTCATTTTTAGCTGCTGTTAAGTGGGACTTTTTTATATTACAGATGACATCAGCAACATCACTGAGTAATGTTAGTTCAGAGAGTAACTTGTTGGCAAGCCAAAATTAATCTTGTCTGTTGTCTGGTTAAAGTGCTCTCTGCATTTTACCAGACATAGATAGAGTGAAGGAGCTCCACTCTGTTACACCACTGTATTTGCAGGTGGGCTGCTGTTTTAGTTCCAACAGAGTGATGTGTCTTCTGTCTAGCGTCTTGTCAATATCAGGAATATGAATTTAAATCAGACTAATAATTAAATCTTATATATATTGTAGTTGCGAACCCTACAATTCAATTGGGACATCCTTAATGAATGATCATCTTCAAATTTGGGGGTAGCTTGTATTTCCAAATTTGAAGAACATGTTGCTAATAAAAGAGCAACATTTGCACTTTGTAACATTTGCTTGAAAGCTGTGAAAGATTCTGTTGTCTCTGATATGTCAGAATGCATGACGAGCTGCAGATATCACTGTGCAATGGAGGACTAATCTGAGGACAAAAATGATTTAATCACTTAGCAGGTTTTCAGCAGTCAGTCAACTGAAGAACATAAATGCTGAACAAAATCTTGCTATTTTTGAATGAAATTGATATTTTCTGTGCACAACCTCTTAGACAAAACCAGCACCCCTGTGGCCACTGTGACTTGATTATTGATTACATTTTTTTGTATTTTGCTATAATTTCATAACACATCCAAAGTAGGTAACATAAAGCCTGCACACATGTGATAGGTCCTCTTACAACAAGAAATATTAGATTTCTCGGCTATTATATCGTAGGAGACTCCAACAGAGGAGTAGGATGTCTGCAACAGGGTGACAGTGGGCTGGGTGGAGAGGGATCTGTGGACCTCAGTTTTAGAGCCATTACATCTCTACCACCTAGAGAAGGTCCTTCCTCTATGTCTCCTATTCTATCTCAGACTCTGAATCTCCTAACACCACACTACTGTTTTTAGTTAACTTAATTAATACATTTATCCAATATTCATGCTGCTTCCCACCATGCCAGGGCTGTGATAGCAATACAATTTAAACAGCACCCCATCCATTTTAAAGACATTTAAAATGGCCACCAAACACATACATATGCAAACACACAAACACCTAAGAAGCCAAGAATGACTGTGACCATCTTTGACAGTCAGGTAAAGCACTGTACATATGCTTCATTATTCTGACATCCAGTAGGTGTTGACTTATGTCTCACAAATCCATACCTGTCAACCTCATTATAATGAAAAGGTGGAGCGCTAAGCACCTCCCTCCTATATCAAACAATTTCATAAGACGCAGCACTGGTAAAACTTTCCTCTCAAAGGGATGTGGAGTTTTATTCCCACTTTAAACATGAAAATCAGCCAGATGGTCAGGAAAGAAGTTCTCATAGCAACAGTATTACAGTATGGATACAGCAGGATGTGCAATGATGGATCCATGCACAAGGTACAAGTATTTACGCAAAACGAACGGATGACAGATATGTGAAGATAGTTACTTTACAGTATTATTCAGAACAATGATTAGCATGGCATCATCCTCTTAAACAAAAAACTGTGAAATACTGTGTCCAAGCTGTTTCTGCAAAGTTAATGTTTATTAACATCAAACATACAAAGCTCAAAAGCTGATTTTTTTTTCTTTCAAATGCAGGATGGCAACAGATTTACACACATTTCTTTCTCACTCATTGTCAGTATGAACTGTATCAAATGCACATCCCCAGTATCTATGACATATAAAATAGCCCATACTTCCTATAACTTCTCCTTATACAACACTTAAAACCAAAATGAGGGTATAAAAAAAAGCTAAAAACAATTCCAGTTCACACACAGCTGAAAAGGTCACTTGACTACTGATATTAAAATGTGAAACTGGAATATTTTTAATTAGTTTGCACAGGACAGGCTTTTGAGTGTCTGCATGGAAAGCTCACTTTGACTATCATACAACAGAAACAGCCAAATTCAACCCATGCATGTTAGATTTAATCAATTTCAAGTAATACGACTGCAAACACAACTGTGAAGGAAGAGAGAGGTTTGGTGTGTTTGACTCATGCACCTCACACTAGTGACCTGTTCAATAACAATTTTCAACTAGATTTGAGCTCCTCTACAGCATGAGTGAAAGGGAAGATTTACAAAGTGCTAGGGAGACCTGCTATGATGTATGGTTTGGACAGTGGCACTAACAAAGAGACAGGAGACTGAGTTGGAGGTAGGAGGCAGAGCTGAAGATGTTAAGATTCTCATTGGGAGTGACCAGGATGGACAGAATTAGAAATGAGTACATCAGAGGGACAGCTCATGTTGAGCAGTTTGGAAACAAAGTTAGAGAGGAAAGGTTGAGATGGTTTGGACATGTGCAGAGGAGGGATAGTGAATATGTTGGACAAAGGATGTTGAGTATGGAGCTGCCAGGCAGGAGGAAAAGAGGAAGAGCTCAGAGGAGGTTCAGGGATGTACTGAAGGAGGACATGCAGACGGTTTGTGACAGAGCAGGATGCTAGGGATTGGGTGAGATGGAGGCAGATGATCCGCTGTGGCGACCCCTAAAGGGAGCAGTCGAAAGAAAATAAAGAAGATTTGAGGTCCTCTACCACTGAAAAGTACACTTATAATTTGGTAAAGACTCCAACCCTGTCCTTACCACAGGTGTTTTGACTCTGTCCTCTTTTTCTCAGGTCCACATTTGGTGTAGCTTCTGCTATTATCCGATTCTATTCTCAGTATCAGTATTGCATCAGTACTTTATATGATTTTCCTTTCAAAAGTAGTTTTTTATGATTTTATTATGGTAAAATATTTAGTGGCAACACACAAAACGGCAACAGCGCACTCAAACGGCTACCTGGATGCTAAAAGGCTAATAAAAAATGTGAAAAATGTATTTCTTGATGTGTTGTTGTTGTTGTGGTGGTGGAGGTGGTAATAAAGTTTTAGAATGCATCTCCTACATCATGGCCAAGTGTTACCAAAATGTCATTAGCTGTAATTAGTCGTAACAGAACAAATTCTAATTCCAATCTATGATAGGTTATAAAGCCACTGGAGAGAAAGTCAATGCAATTACAGTGCAACTGTGATACAATCAAAACAAAGACAATGGCTTCAGGCAGGACAAAGCAGGGCTAATTATATCAGGCTTCTGATGGAGATAGAAAGGTGCTGAAGGTTCATTCCTTCACCTTCCATGAACAGTTCGAAACAGCGATAAATAGTCAGAGTTTAATTGTTCCAAACTGAGGTTACTGTGCCAGTTTCGAGTCATGCAGCCAAGGATTTAAAGATGAGCATATCATATTGTAGATGACATTTCTCTGTGTGTGATAATGAGCCAGACTTTACAGGGAGCTTTGAATGTAAGCTAATGCAGCACTTTTTTCGAGACAGACAATTTTCTTATATTGTTTGGTAGAGAAAAATCTTAGGGTGCTGCAAAACATAAACAAAACAGCACAGTTCACTGTTGTCTAACTCGCAAAAATAGACTAGATGAATCATTAAAGGAGCAAGCAATCCAGCCTCCTTCTGTGCAGTCTCTGTAGGGAGCTGCAATGGTACACTGTTATTATTAAGGCTATAACTATTTCCTGTGTGTGAGTTCTGTACATATGTTCAGTATGTACTTGTCAGAAGAAATGTTCTGAATTTCAAGACATACTATGTAAAAAAAAAAAAAAAACATATACAAAGCTACAATAAACGCTGCTCAGAGAGCTTTCTGTTCACAAAAACAAACAGGAAACAGTTGTTAAAAAACAGCAGACAATTTTTAAAAAGATGAAACACAGAATGAAAACACGATTAAGATAAATCAAATGACCGACCAGCATCCACACGACCAGCATTGTCAAAATAACAACTGAGCTTTAGAAATTAAATATTTAGCAGACATTAACATTTTAGGATAGTTATGGAGTAGGATAATATTTTAAATTTTGACTTGATCCAAAATCAAGACGAACTCGGCAAATTGTAAACATGACAGTGAGACACAGAAACGTTAAAACGTGTCTTGGTAAAGATAGCTAAAATTTAACAAATACTAAGGAGAGTGAAATCTACAACATGTTTCAATATAACAAAGACTGAAAGAAACAACTATGAATGTTTGTGGAGAAACACCCTCAGGATATATAGCAAATCTAGCCTCCTTGTTAACAGCAGAGCCTGACCAGAGTCAGCTAGCATTAGCATTAGCAGCACCTGCGATACAGAAGAGGAGCTGAAAACTACAGAAAACAGGAGCTAAAAATGCCAAACACCTATTAATGGAGGACTAAACAGGACAGCTCCTCCAAACTCATCCTCATCAACAACAGACTATAGTCAACAAAGTATGAACAACGTCTAAACCACTTATAACTATAATGTCTCAGGAATATGAATTTGTCAGTTCTGGCTTCAAAGAACAACAGGAAAAAGCACTCATTGGTGAGTATGTGATCATTAATGCTTCACTTGAAGTTGATTTAAACACAGACTTTATCGGTGATGATTTAATAATGTACACCTCGGTATGTAAGATACGTCAGAGTTTGTGGGGTTCACTGCTTGTGTGAACTAAGTCTAATGAGAGCCAGATTGTGCTGTCAACACGTACAATGATAACTGAAGAATTCTTTTCTTTCTCTTAGCAGTACAGTGCCGTTTTACTGACAGTCAGATTGTAATGGTCTAATTTTGTGCTATTGTGGTGGAAGATCAGTAATGACATTTTTTGGAATACAATTTTTGGTATTTTCTTGTTCCTCTATGGCTTCAAGCTTATTATTGGTGTGACCCTGTAGGGTATTATTCATCGTATTTGGTTTCAGTATTGTGTTTAATTGTTACATGTGAACCTGGATCCAAAAGACAAGTTCCCCAAAATGTCCATGTGATATATGAATGAATGATTCCAGAGTACTGGTCACTGTCTTTGAGGATTCAGCACCCACACAATACTCACTCATAACCGTTACAAAAACCAGAGCATCATATAACTAGTGATAAAATCATAATTAGTAAAGTTAATAGTGTTTTAGTTTATTGTTAATCAGTAGCAGCACAGTCTTATAAGCATAAAATGTTGCTTACTTGTTTTAAGGCGACAAATAGGGCCTCAAATGCTAGCAGCCTAGGGCAAAAAGATTCCTTAACCCAGCCCTGACTATGTCAAACCTAAACAGAGAACTTGGAACCAGATCCAAAATGAAACTGCCTATTGGAATCTATCCCTAGTGGATGGGTGTGCCAGATTGGCTCATGCTCCCACATTCAAATGAAAGCACACGTGCCCGGCCATTGTTCTTCTACTATGCCTTTAATTTGACATCGTGGGGGCAACAGAGACACATCTATTTCTTTAAAAGATATCACCCTCATGTAAAATGAATAATTCAGATGGAATAATTCTGCAGAGGTTCCTGTGACGTGGGACTAGTGTCTTGCCTGGTGCAGCAATAGGACAGCCAGGAAGCTCATACATAAAAGATGAAAGGTTTGATAGCCTCTGTTGGATTCAGCAGCTGGGATTGTGCGCTGTAGACTTTAAAGTCGTTGCCTGGCTTAGCTGCTTGCTGCCTGTGAACTGCCCACAGCCTCTCGGGCCTGGCTGCACGGGGCTTTCTCTGTAATATCTGTGCCATATCCAGCCCAGCTCCACTCTGCAGTCAGAAGGGGGGAGGTATAAATAGCAACAACATGGACGCAGGAGAGAATGAGACCTCACTGAAACCTCTCAGTTTCTAGTCACTTCACTTCAAATCTCCAGGAATAGAGACTAACAGTCAATCGTTAAGGTCACACTGTGCTGCTGCTGTAATTATGTTCATCATTATTTCTAAAAACCTGTCATCACCTATTAAACCAATTAATTTCAGTGCAGCATCTACAACAGTGAGCTAAATTCACATCTTTAATTTGCCATTTTCTTTTTCCCATTTTGTTTCATGCAGCTCAGTCTCCTCTCCAGTGTTAGAGAACAGACAGATCCGTTCGAGTGAAGCCAAGCTCTCTACTTACCCAATTGCCTGACACAAACATGATAACATTTCACTGGAGCACATCAAAGATATAGGCATATTTTGACTCTTTAAAACAGGAGTAACATGTACAACGCTGATATGCTCAGAAGAAAGGAAACCTGTGGTTAGATTTGGATTTATCAGCCCTTAACCTTCTACCCTTCTTGCTTACCCCAAGGGTAAATCTGCAATACTAAAAAGACATAAGGGCCAAACATTTTTGTTGAAGGCATTTGTCTGAAGCGTCAAGAACCTGTGAAGAGATAGATTTAACTAACCATCAATTCTATCAGAAACTCCATCACTACTGCAATAAAATAAATCCCTGTTGGTACCAAAACTGGTTACACAGTGTTCATACTGATCTATATGATTGACAAGGAAACTTGTTAACACTTACCTAATACTTAATGTGCTAAAGAAAAGCTGGAGAGCTGCAAGGCACATAATGCCCTACACCCGGACTATGTTTATCATGGCTTCTAGGTTTAATATTGAACAAAAACAGCATCTAAATTCAGCACAGTTCAGTAGCTAATTTAAAAGTCATAGATTGTGAATCTCCCAATTCATATTTTCTGTGTGTCTGCTACTGTATCCGTAACATAAATTTCATCACCAGCCCATGAGGGTTGAAGTGGACTCCGTGTGGATGTGGAACTGTCCACTCTAGTGTGGTGCTGATTCGTATTCTACATACAGATGCTCATTGTTAAGAGTCAAGAAGCTTTATTTTCATTCCACAATATGCACAGACATAATAGTAATTCAATCCACAATAAAAAAAATCAGTGAAAACTGTTTAAAATAGAAATCTGGATGTCTGAAGAATGGGAGTTCTGATGCTACAATGATACACTGACAACTGCCAGTGTAAAGACAACATTATTAAGGTGCAACAGATTTAGAAACTTAAGGTGCAATAGATTATACACTGAGGATAAAGGTTCTGATGATACCATGTTTCTACAATGTGTCTTGTTCAGTATGAGTACAATAAGGTGAATACGTTGCCTTGTTGAAGTGAACATTAGGGAGTTTTTGTCTTTGGGACTGTGCGGGAATGGGTTTGACAGTATTTAGGGAAGAGGGGGCATTGTATTAAGAGTTCTCACAACCTGGGGCAAATGCTAAGGCCTCCGTTAGACCTGGCATATATTCCTCCCTTTTAGCAAAAGGGTGAGAAGACTGTGGGGGTGGGGGTGAGGTGTGGGGTGGAAGAAGGGCATTTTCCATAAGTTCTATTTCTACAGGGCAGTGACAGTGATTTTTAAAGCATGATGCCAATATTACTTTTTTTCTATCTACGGTATTTATATAGAGGAATTGTGGTTATTATTATATTATAGATTATTATAGATTGTGGTTATAGCATGGTTACTACCACAGTTAGGAAAAGTGAACATTAACTTTTAAAAGACAACTTGATAAAAGTTCAATATGGGGGATTTCTCTCATGTCCTGCCTTTATTCTTCTATGAGTGAAAGCTTTATCCTCTTCTTCTAATTTTCTCCTTCACATCCACTTTCCCATTCTGTCCAATTTCCCAACATTCACCATTCTGTTCATTCTCATAATACACTGACCATCCACCAGGCAGTCACACCACCTGGTGGTTTTTAATGTTATGGTGGACAGCGTCAGCGTGGGCACTCAAGCTGCAATACACTATGTTCTGACACCTGTAGATCATGGGCAGCATTCAATTTTTCCCATGCTGACCCCTGCCCACAATAATATTAAAACCACCAGATTCAACTGAAAGTTTCTATCAACCACCTGCTGGCCCGACTCCACCACCACCAGCATCACCTGCATTTTTTTGGTTTTATCCTTGATTCCTCACCTCGAAGTCTAACCACCAAAGTCTGTTTCTATATTGTTATACCTTTGAAGCAAGGAAAAGAGTCAGTTAAGTTCTTGACACATCTAGCTGACAAATACACAGGTGAACACAGTGCTGTAATTTTAGACTGCCCCTCTATCTCCCTCAGCCACATTCTCACTTCCTCAAACCCCTACTTTTATTTGGACTTTTGCAGGTCAGTTGTTCTCCACCTGAGGGCATCTGGTAGTGCTGGTACGTTGATTAATTATTTACATGAATAATCTACAAGTCAGACAGTGCTGAATTAATAAATTAAAACTGTGATTTAAAAAGCCCTATATTATCCAGGCATGATGTATTTGTCTGTATATTAGCCAGGCATGATGAGTTGATCCACACAGAGCATCTGCTGAGGTATCGAATCGGAGTTGTAACGACACACTCCCTGATGGTTGCAAGATGACAGAGTGGAGTCCTTCTATTTAGTGCATGCAGGGAACATAATCATCAGTAAATGCCATTTGGTGTACAAGCTTTACCTCAACCTGCTTGGTCTCTTTTTATTTAATGGTTAGATTTCCTACCATTACCACATTGCCTTTGGACAACTGCAAGGGAAGTGGTAAAACACTGTGCACTTGTTTTTGATTTTTATGTGTTGAGTTATCAATCTTGGACCGAGAAAATAGCTTCTAACTCAAAGCCCAACCTGATTTAAGTTCCATTTTCTGATCCACTGAGTGTAGAATTTACCTATTCATCTATATTGGTACAAAATAATTCATAACAAATTATTATTATTATTTAATTAGGATGTATATTTTAGCTTTGATTGACAGAGATTTCCTAAGCACATCATGTGCAAAGTAGAAGTAAGCATGCTAGTGATATTGTATGTTGCTTATTGTTAACAAAAAAATAAACCGAGTCAGAAGTCAGAAAGTACTAAGAGATATTCATGGTATTTGTTAAGAAAAGTATAGAACACCATTATCCATTGATCTTGATCTACTGCGCGACAAAATAAAGTAAGTCATTTCCATTGTAAACTCTGTCCGACATACAGTAAGGTGACTACCTCCATTAGCAGCTTGTCTATTGAACAGACTTGTGTTTTTTAAGACTTCTACCTTCGATACATAAAATAATTGTTAAAAATGCTTTATTAATGCTCCTGCAGTTTGGGCTCAGATTATTTGTACTTTGTAGCTTTGCTAGGTGGATAAGTGACCAACAGAATTGGCTTATCTCACTGGCATTCAAACTGATTTGTGGGCAAAATAAAATTTTGCCCACATCAGTTCTGGTGAGGGATTTGGAGAGCAGAGTGTTAAGAGAACAACTGTTGACTGTCTATTTTCTGCTGTTAAACTGCTGACTGCACTGTAGTCCCTAGTTTGAGAGACATTCAATTTTTCTTTTCAATTGTGAGCAACTGCAGATGCTGAGTGATTTCAGAGTAGCCAATTTTGCTGTTCATAACACACCTATTTCAGCTTTCCCAATATATTTTTTCCTCATAACAAGTGGCATTCTACAGCAGCCCAACAAAGTGGCAGCTGCAGCCACTGAAATAAGAAAAGAATCTGGATAATAGACTTTTGTGATAACCTCTGTATTATTCTACAGAAGATCAAGTCTTCAGTTTTGACTTTATTTAATTCTGTGTTACTTCTAAATTACTCTTCTTACTTTCAGTTGACCACTCTTACACATCAATGCTAGGCTTTTCTTGGAAAGCAGGATTTGCCGACTTATTCACAGAGGGCTGTGACCATCTGCTGACTCTGTTCATTATTGATTGTTCTTTATCTACACTTAGACACATTTTGTTTTAGTACTCTTTGTGTATGATCCAGTCACGCAGACAAATTATCCCAGATGGGTCATTTTGTGAGGGAGATATGCTAAAAGAACTTGTTGCATTCTGAACAAAACTCAAACCCCACCAGTGCCAACAGTGATGCAAAACTCTTTGCTGCAACACTGGCTCTGAAAAGTGTACCCCTCCCACATGGAAATGCAGCATAATTTAAATGGAACTTACAGTGTATAGAAACAATAATTTATTTGTCAACTACAATTTGATTGTCATCATATAAAGTAGGATAAGGACTCATTATGGCAAATATACTTACTCCCTTTCTTGTCAAAAGTTAGATGAGAAGCCTGATACTACAATTATATCATCAATATGAAGCAGGAGCCAGAAAATGGTTAACTTAACTTTGTATAAAGTTTGGTAATGGTGTAAATAGCCAGCCCAGCTCTGACCAAAGGCTAAAAACAAAGCACTTCAGTGCTTCTATATCTAATTTATTATTAGAATATATCTTGAATATTTAATAAGTACAAAAATGTGAACGCAAAAAGTGATTTACACATAAAACAATAACTTTCTGTTTTTACACTTCTGTTGTTAGATGAATTAAACAAACAAGATGTAATGTGTTACTCAGAGAGCTTGACATTATAATGACAGATATTTGCGTGATATCACAAGAAAGCCAATAAATGTACTTGTTCAACACTGAACTATTCTTTTGAGTGTTGGATTCATGTACTTTTTCCACTGCTGTACGTGGTTCCTATTTTACAGTGGATCCCAATATGGTTTTTAAACATCAGTTCACAATGTCACAATTCTGAATTACAGCAAACTCCACTGTAGTTTACTGGACCTGTTTTGATGTACGCTTCACATGCTACAGTTATTCACAACTGATAACAAGAAATATAAGTGTAAAATCAAAGATTGAAGCAGAAATTCAAAATGCATTATTCATAACACTTTATTGGACAGTGATGAGGTGTTTCAGTCCAGATGTCTGCTTTAAATGAGACTGGAAAAGAGGTTTTCACTGAAATCGACTCAAAGGTTTATTAAGTGTTAAGTAAAGATCATTTCAGTCCTAAAATTAGACAGAAGATTTGTTACATGTTAAGGATAATTGGGCTAAAAGGTTTATAGGAGGTGTGTTTATAGATCTCAGAGGTATCAGAATCAAGGCTGCATTTGTTGTAACCATTTAACTATAGAGCATTAGTTGTTTCAGGAAACAGACTCGATGAAGAACAGTAAGTTGTATACTGACCACACAGATTTATAAATAGCTGGGTTTCCTACAAGTTGTCTAATTGTGTTCAACTTAACAATGTTTCATTAATTTAAATAGCAACAATTAATACATTTAGCTGTAATTATATAAATATTGAACAATGACATAATGACTTGAAATGAGCATTAAGCAATAAGCATAGAGCAATATGACATTAAATAAGATATAAAACAAGTTAGAGAAAAAAACCAATGGGAATTTAGTTCTTTGGAAGAAATGTCATGTTGTGCTTAAATCGGAACTGTTAAGCTCTTTATAATGGCCATATTAAGATATCTTAGATACAAGTAGCAATATGTGTTTTCCCCTACAAAAAACAGCTTTTTCTCCTTCAATGAATGATATATCTAATGATCAGAGCTCATCGGGATTTGGTGGGTCCACTCAGGTGGTAGACATATTGACACACAGAAGCAAAACTAGCAACGATACAATGTGATCCAACCTGATGCTAAATATTATTTGATATTCAGATACTAGGCAAGCAAGGGAAATTGTATTTGTAGAGCACATTTCATTACAGAGGTACTTGATGCTTTTCATTTATGATACATTTCTAGAAACCATGTGGACCCCTGACAACATCTAATTCAAGTTTTGCTTTGTGATATACATTACTGTATATGTTCTCTTAGGCTCAGTACTTTGAGCTGAACATAAGCAAAGGAAAAAAGATCTATTCTCTGATAGCTAAAAATATCTGCACCAAATTTCATAGTAATTCATCCAATAGATTACTATTGGGTGGATACATATTTTATAAAAGATCATATTTCCAAAAACCGAGCACCCATTTAGCAGTCTAATGAGGAAGGCTCTGGATGATTGAAGTGGCAGAATCTGTTTGAAGTTGAGATGTTTCAATTTGGACCAAACTGACAGACCCACAGGGAGATACCAAAGTACAAACTGATAATCACCATTAGAAGAATTTTAAATTAAAATCAATGCAGGGACAGTGGGGGGTCTGAGTAATGAGGTTGACAATCTGGGTTCCAATGTAGGAGAAACTAGGTCAGCCCTCGTCTGGACAAACTTTATTAAATACATCACAGAAGTTCCCACAATGTAAGCAATCCTATTGATAAAAAGTACAAGCTACAACAAATATGCAAACAGCAATTAGCAGAGCTTTGTTCCCGGCTATCAGTGCACAGTGGGAGATTATTAGCATTTTTCTTTTTCATCACAAGTTCGGATCACACATCCAGATAACGACCTCTTAGTGGAGGCTGCACTTATGCCTTTCCTAAACTTGCTCTCAGTAAGTATACCCATACATTCTTCTGCTGAAAATGTAGAACAGACAACAGGCATTTTCTACTGTAAACCATCTGTTGCTTGTAGATCACTGACTACCTGGGAGACTGGAGAGACTGGTCCCGGGGTCCAGCCAAACACACTGCCAGAGCCTTCTCTTTCTCTCTGAACACTATTGATACTAAGTGGAACACCACGTTGGCCTTTCCCCAGCCATTTCACCAATATTAAAATGTTCCCCCACAATGTATGCAATCAAACAGATGAAATATGATATTGAGCTGAGTGCACAACGTGATTGCATACAGCATACATAAATCATCTTGAATAATCACTGACCAAATCAGCCACTGTGGAACCAGCACAGCATCAACTAGACAGATAATCATGGACTTTTAATTGCTGTAATCTACTACAACTTATTCACTTTTTAAATGAGTTGCTGCAACTTTGCCTGCAGTTGCTCTGTGGAGCCATCTGGGTTACAGGGCCATAAAAGCAGCACAAGGGTGGACGAAGTGTTAAATAGGTCACAATGCAAGCATCCTTTCCAACACGCACAGGTCCAGTTTCCCCACTGGAATAGCCTTCTGTTTACCACACTATCTGGCTGCTGCACCTTGACCCTGGGAGCCTAGAAACCATAAGGGGAGCAGCTTTGAAGAAGAAGTGCGTATGTGCATGCACGTGCATGTGCATGTGTATGTGTATGTGTATGTGTATGTGTATGTGTATATGTATCGAAAGTGAGGCTGTCCTCCAGCCCGGAATATTGGACAGCTCCAGCATGGCCCAGCCAAGCAGCCCTGCCTTCATTCATACAGAGCCAGTGGCACATTGAGCCAAGCACTCTAGAAAATAAAACCACACACACACATCACATCACTCTACCCATATGAGTAACACCCATTGCTGCTTATTTTGGATTCAAGTTGCTATGTTTGTGCCAATATCTTTGAATTTGAATATTTTCACACAAAGAAAGTAGAAACAAAAGAAAAAACTAAATGTCTCCCCCAACAATGTAGTTTCACTTGGGCTGCAGCACTGGGCCATAATGAGACAATTGAACTCTCCAAACAAAATTTAATGCCATACATACTGTCTTTGAAATGAGGGATTCAAATTTACACCACTAAAGTAAATGAAAGGTCTGTATGTAGAGGAAAGCAGGAAACACACAGACACAGCAAACAATGAATCACTCAAAAGAGTCAGTTCTCTCTCCTGCAGTCACTCAGATATCTTTCTCTCTCTACTGTATGTCAACCTTCTACATTATTCTCTAACAATTCAGCCTCAGCTTAAAGCTAGCAGCACTACATGAAGTAGGAGCAAGTTGCACCAAATATTGTGAGTCCTCGGTAACGCATTTCATACCATCATCTCAATACAGTTAACATTGTGTCAGTAGCTTAATAGTTATGTTCCCATTAGAACGCATGGCATTGACAGTTATCTGTAATTATGGGACAGCGAGCCACTCCACTTGGCCTAAAGCATCTGACACACCTGATATTATTAACCACATGTTGGATTATACAAAAGTGGATGTCTTAGGAGACAGTAGATGTGTGATAGAAGGTGTGTCCGTGAACAGTCTTGAGCATCTGCTGCCTGGGCCAAATTAAATGAGGAGTAATTGTGAGAGGAGGCTCCCAGGAGCGCTCTGTCTCAGAATCCCACACTAATATTGTGACACTAAAAGGTGTGTCGCTGCGTGGCTTTGCTCTCACTAACTAGTAAAAGAAAGCCACTAATACGCACGACCATGGAACACAAGACAAAGACATTTCTAAAGTTGAGTAGCGAGACTAATGAGGAAGAGACTGTGAGCGTGTGTGAATTACCTCGAAATAGGAAGGCTTTGCTGTTGTTATGAAGCCCCGCCACTTGGGTAATTCCATAAGTGGCATTTGCCAGGTCAAGTTCATTGATGATATCAATCTGGTAGTCTTGATCTGATCCGAAAGCCAAGGCTGGTAGAGAGAAATGAAGGTTAGAGGATGAGAAGCGGTGTGTTCCTACTTAGAGGATTAAAACTGACAGGGTTTAAACTAAAATACTAATATATTTTACAAACAGATACTGTCACTGCTTATGTGCGTTCCACTGATAAAATGGGTGGTTATGGAAAAAGTCACGCAGTTTTTATTTTACTATTGCTGTCTACTAAAATCCATCACACTCACATCACCTATCTCCGCGGGTTGTGGGTGCACTGTACGCACACGTTGTCTTTCAGCTTAACTGTATCCTGGTTATTTTCAGGTATTTACTCAAAATGCAGATGATTAAAAAGCTATACGTTGCAATCCAGAGACACTACCAAGAAATCTGACATGCAAGAACGTAAAAAAGAACGTTAAGAAGATCGTGTCACTTGCAACAAAATTCCTCATTGAAGGTGACAGAGTGTCACGCGGTTTTTACTTACCTGGCCTGGTAAAAAGGAAAAGGTATAACAAAGCCACGTAAATATCCATTTGTGTTGGAGTTGCGCTGTACAGAGTCCTCAGCTGTGCGCCCCGCTGCGTACCCACACTACCCACACTGGTCCGTCTGGCGCTGTGCGCTTCTTTCACCTCGCTTGGATATGGAGGAACGGTCCATAACGCATGAGCGGGGGTTCCCTCAAAGCAAACCACTTCAGTTCACAGCATCTGACTGCGTCCAAACAGTCACTGAATGACATCAACAATGACAGACGACCGCGTTTATTTAGGACAGCTATTAAACTGAACAACAGGCGAAAACTTCGAACATATTCTATACCAGCAATTTGTAAAGTTCCCCCCGTTCAGACCACAGAAACGTCAAATGTTGGAGGTGAGAAAAGGGCTTTTCAAAGGAAGTCTGCGAGTAAAGGATACGGGAATTCTCTGTAAGAGATAGGCTGCTCTCAGTTGTAACAGCAGAGAATATTCGAAGGATTGCTAGTGTCACGGGGCAAATTAACGCCGCAGCTGACCAAGTAGATCAAATTTTATTAACTATGTGAATACACTGCAGCTTGTAGAATATAATACTGATCTGAATGAGGAATTTGTATAATTGCACAAACACAAAATAGAAGACCTGGATCTCCTCTTTGCTCCACACAGCATCCCCCAGTCACATCTTCCAGCTCTTAAATTGACTTCTCTTCCTCCCACCTCCTTCTTGCCTCAGAGAATCCCTGGGATTTATAAGCATAGCTGCTCCAGTCCTCTTTCCTCTGGGGCATGTCGTTATTGAGAACCATTAATCATGCCTTTCTCCTGGCTGCCTCTAATTTGTGTACATTGTCAAGTTGAATGGGTTACCTGCACCAACACAAACTGGTGAGGAAGAGCAGCAGCTTCTGATTAAGGCATTTACATAGTGTACACCACCTGCTCTGCCTGTGCAAGTGTGTTCTACACCAGAAATGGTGTAATGTTTGCTTTGGGATGCAGGTCACTGTTTCACCCCTTTGACTTTAAACAATAGCAGCATTTGGCCACTGATCCAGAATTGAAAAATCCTCAAGGGAAAATAACATTTTTTGAAATTATAGGTTGCAGAACACTGAGAAAAGGGGGAAGGAGAATTTAAATTGTTTTTAGACAGGTTGTGATGTCTACATGAAACATAATTCCTGCATCTTTGGCTTTTAAGAAATGAAAAAGAAGGAATAGAAATTCTCTCACTATTTTATCTTTGCAAACACTGTAACTAGAGTTTGCTACCAGTAAGGCTCATTTGGACATTTGAAGGCGAAAAGACAGAGAGCTAAATGTGGATCAAAAGTGAAAAGTTAGGAAAGGATTTCAGTGACTATTTTAATATGTTGGTATGATCAACTTTGAATATTTTATTCTGCTAAAGGTTATATATATTATGAATAAAATCTTTAAAGTGCTCATATTATGCTTAATTTATTCATTTCAGTTTTTTCTTTTTCTGTTTTTGAGCCCTGTTCCTGGGCTCGATTGAAACAAAATTATAAACTGCCTGGCCAAAAAAAAAGTGATTACCGGGATTTTACTAAGCAAATAGGTACACTAAGAGCCTTTCACTATAATTACTGGACTTATTAATATGTTTCAGCTGGCAACACAATGATGTCAGCTGACTATCAGAATATACTGAATGACCAGGTTTTTCCATCAATGGATTTTTTCTTCTTCACTGATGACATGGGCATATTCCAAGACAACAATAACAGGATTCATTGGACTCAAATTGTAAAAAAGTGGTTCAGGGAGCATAAGACATCATTTTCACATATGGATTGGCCACCACAGTGTCTGCACCTTAACCTTATTGAGAATCTTTGGGATGTGCAAAAGAAAACTTTACGCAGCAGTCAAATCCCATCATCAATCAGGATATTGGCAAGAAATTTACGCAACTCTGGATGAAAATAATGTGGTCACATTATAACTGTATCTGTTGTTTTATGGTTTAATCTTTGGGAAGAGAAAACAAAGTTAATTTTACTTCAGAGCAGAAAACCACTTTCTGTAAGACATATTGACCTCTGCACAAACACTCAAATTAGTGGTAGCCACAATCAGAGCTGTGGCAGCTAATCTGAACTGCCAGGACAGCATACTTAGTAGGTGTAAGAGCCCAAAATAAAGTTGGAGCCAGTTATGGACTTCCACAGAGTTTGATTACAACCAATGCAGCAAAAAAAACTCTATAGGACAAAGCTAATTTGCCAGACTGAAACCTGGGCGTTTCACTACCAGCCAGCATGCAAACACACCTCTGACCTAACATTGTGTAACACAGCACGCAACTTCACAAAATTGTATAAGTAGCAGAACACAAAAAAAGCATAATATGAAAAATCACATTCACTTTGCAATAAAATTCAGGACAGTTGGACTACATGGAGCTAGTTAACCAGAAGTTCAGTCAAGAGAACATTGTTAATCTCTCAATATGTCCTTTTTCTTTCCCATGTCAAACTCCTTCAAGTAACTGACAGAACATTTTGGAACATTAAATTCTTTGCCTCTGTCAGCTGTCATTTAATTGTTCAATTAATGTGACCAATGTCCACCCTTCTACCTCAACTTAAAAATGACACTAGGTTTTTTGTTTAAAAGGTTTAACAATTGTTCTTGTTTTTTCAGTCTTGTGATGAATAATTACATCCTTCTCTCAGAAGAAATGGCAGAAGTTACATGAAGTTGTTATATAAAGTTTTTAAAATATAATGATTTGCAATGCGAGAATAAGTCTTGCCACTATAACTATTCTTACTCTCCACACATCAGAGCTGAAGCTTTTGGAATTCAGCTGCACTGTATGAAATGGGTGACAAAAACACAGCTGTGGTTCTGTAAAAAAAAAAAAAAAAAGGCCCTCTAAAATTCAGCTAAGGCTCATTTGAAGCTTCAGCAGTCCTACTAAGGTAGATTGAGATGGTATCTTTAAAAGTTACAGTCCATAGTGCTGTGAAACCCTCCCCTCTGATTTCTTCTCTTTTTGTCTGTATCTTATACTAAACAGTTTCAGATCTTCAGACAAAATCTAACATAAAGCAAAGCCAATCTGAGACACAAAATACAAATTTAACAATAAAAAAGGTGATACAAAACCAATGTGATAATCACTCCCTGAACGTAAGTTCAGGTCCAAACTTTTACAAGGCCACTTCAAAACTTTAATTTTATTCCTTGTGAGCCATTCAGAGGTCAACTTACTCTGACCTGACATTCTCCTTCAGGATCCTCTGGTAAAGAGTGGAATTCATGGCATGGCAAATTGTTTGTCAGCTATACATTAATGATGGTAATGTTACGAATCATGTGCTATACTGTTCACAGTCACCAGATCCCAAGCATGTTGAACATCTATGTGGGATTTTGGGGCAACATATAACATGTTTATACATATAGCAGACATGAAAAGACATATTTTTTAAATTCAATTTAAGCCCAGAATAACTTTGATACTTAAATATCTTTTGACCTAAAAGTCAACAAATCATTGCTCACTGGACTACTAATGCTCTTATTGCACATTTGATGACATATGCTTTCAACATCAGTATTCCACCAAACCTAAAATCAACAAACAGTGTATACAAAAGAGCCAGAGTAAGATAGATGGCAAAAGAGAAAACATGATTGGCAGTAGTAGCGATATGAATTTCAACAGGATTAGTTCTATAATTTAGTCCCATTCTCCAGATTGTGGCCCAGCTGTTTTCAATCTCTGTTTGTCAACACAACACCTGTCATCATCATGCAGTCATACAGTGAGGTCACAAAGACTGGTGCAGCCAGACGACAATTTGTTATCACAGAACAGGCAAGAAAGGCACCTAATTGTGCACAAACAGAAGTGACCTCATAATCAGCCCTCTAAAATCCCATTCAGTATGGGTGAGGGAGATGCAGGCCAAGGTTTAGCATTTCTCAGAGCAGAATAGCGGTAACAATAAACCCACATGAAATGAGATGGTGCTCAGTCACTGATAAGATAATTTACACTGAGCAGTGCTTTTATTTTACATGATGGAACTCCGTGTTCCACCATATTCAGTTTGGCCTTCTTTTGTATTTACCGTTTTAGCCTGATACCGTGTTTAGAAATACTGTAACTAATAAGCCCATTTTCAGTAAGTTTTGATATTTCTTCAGTTCAGGTCACATACAGATGTAGTGTAAAGCATATGTACATTGAGAATATGTTGGATACACAGAAATCATGAAATGTAATATTGCAGTTCCTTCTCATATAAGTGTTACTCCCACAGTGTTCTCTGCAGAAACAGATGCTATTGTAACACCTACACAGACTGAAGCTTTCTACATATCTGCTGTGTCTTAAATGCTGCAAGTTAGAATAATATCAAAATAAAATGCAATTAAAGAAATTCATAATGCCCAGACTAGGGAATCAGCATCTTCTCCAAAAGACAGAAACTTACTGACTGATGAGATTTTGAGATTCCTTGCAACATTTGCAAGTCTAGCATCCTCAAACGAGGTATATTAAACTGCTGGTAAGAATAACGAGAGCACTTTTGCAATGAACATACTTTTGTGCTCATATAGGAAATAAACACAAAAAAAGGAATTGCAGATTATTAATTGGCCAGTTTAATGCATTTTATCTAAGATTACTTTTAGTTGTTTTTTTTTTACTTTTCACTTTTTAAGAAATCCGCAGTAGATTATTTACTGGTAATAACTACACACTGTAAAATCTGTGATTATTATAGTAGCTCACTCCAGGTGTCATACACCTCTGCCATGTGAGGTGAGTTTATTACGAGACCTTGTCGTGTCATGCAGGAACAGTAATTATAAGGCTCACTTTCAGCTCCTGAAATGTGAACTTAAATGACTCTTGTTACAAGGTTTGTATTATTGCAGCTCAGACTGATCAAAAGTTTATTTGTCTCTGGTTACTGTCAATAGGTGCATTTGTCTTGTATACAATAACCCAGGCAGATATGAAAGAGATATTTAGCTTCTATAATGAAGAACTATGCTTCTGATGAGCAGCTGTTGTTGAATGAGGGCCTGACTATTACAGCCCAGGCAATAGAGTCTTGCAGACTCTTACAGAGTTTTCTGCTTAAAGTCCATCATTACTCATTAATTATTAGTATTAAAACACCCGCCACCATAATGGCCAGAATTGTAGTTTACCAGTAATCTGGATGTGGTGCCATACGTGACACTGCTTGGTTTTGTCTGGATTGAAGGCAAAATGGAGAGAAAAAAATTAGTTGCATTAAAGAAAACATGGTTTAGCTGTGACTTTCTGCATACACTGATCCTCAGAAGAACATAGAATGCGTTGGCAGTTCACAACTCAGCTTTACATGCTTTCTCTCTGAGCTAGTTAAAGTTGCACAGTGGAGGTTAAGCTTCAGTAAACAGTGTGTGTTGTTCCATTCAGCTGTGCTGAAGAGGTTTAGGTCCAATGGCGAGTGTGGAAAATGAGATGAGAAAGATATGAGTCTGCACTATCATGCACTACCAGAGACTTAAAGTATAAACCTAAGAGCAGCTCCACAAGGACAACCTAATGGCACTCAATTTAATTACGTCAGCCACAGTTGGGCCCTAATTTACAAAAGGACCATACATATCAAATGAGTTACTGTGTCCCCTCAACCACAGGCTGAGCATTTGGTGCTGAACTTTTATTAATTACAGCACATCCACAGCAAAATGCAAGAACTTCATTCACTGCCTTTTGGACCATAGCTTTGCAATGCTTAACAAAACAAAGTCTTATTTGGATCAGCTAGTTGTTGAGATGGACACACAACTGAGTTTTTAGGAGGTTTTGCCTGCATCTCTGATAAACGTTTCCTTCACTCAAAGCAAGAGAGGATCTGTACGTGTGTGCGTGCATGCATTATGCTCCTGATATGATCTGCTGACTCTTCCAGCTCATCCAGGATGCACTGAATGAAGCCAAACTTGACTTCTCAATTGCTGGTTATCCACGAGTTATAGAGAGAGTGCTCTTTCCATAAAGCATTTCTTTAATTCTGAGATTTTGTTATTGTAAAAGTGCTTATTAACCTCTCCCAGTGACAGCTTGAATTCCTCTGGATCAAAATTTCCTTTTGGGTTTATGCTGTTCGATCCCCGGGTCGGCCGGGTGCCTTTCTGTGTGGAGTTTGCATGTTCTCCCCGTGTCTGCGTGGGTTCTCT
>JAUMHL010000018.1:18474134-18485713 GCA_032362345.1 Sandelia bainsii
CAGCTGGGATAGGCTCCAGCACCCCCCGTGACCCTTACGAGGACAAGCGGTTAAGAAAATGGATGGATGGATGGGCTTATGCTGGTCATTCTCTAAACTCACCATGATAGACATCAGTGAAATATGCAAAATCCTCATTTAAATACAGCCATCCCTGCCATGTTTGCACCTTTTGTTAATCACATAATTTGTCTTAGTAGATCTCCTGCAAAATGAACCAGAAACAAAACACACATTTTTCAAGATTGCACACACAATTTAGTACTCACTATTTGGGATCTTAGTAGATCAGGGCCTTGGAGTCTTGTTGATTGTCACTTCTCCGGGTGCATGATTAATATGTACCTCAAAGGTACTTGCAAAATACAGTATGTGAAATATGAAAATGTAATGCCACAAATATATATAAACTGTAAATATAATATAAAATGGTAGATGATGTTTGACATAGCAGTTGGGCTGCCACTGTTACACAAAATATCATTTTTGAAACTATGTATTTTCTGGACCACAATTTTAAAAATGGTTCTCTTGATTTAATAACAGGGGAGGAAATGGTGAGAAGGAGAATTTCTCCCTTTTATTCTAACCTGCTGTGAGAGCAGAATAAGTTATAAATGGGCACCAAAACAGTAGATGTGAGTGTTGTTTGCAAAAACTGTGGCCAGGAGGCAATTATGAGGTCACACAGAAAACTCACCTCTGGACATGATGGGCATGCGTTGTCCCTGCAAGTTTGGTAGTTTGATTCCTTTGACAAATATAGGAGCATTTATCCCAAGCATGACCCACTTTTCTCTCAGCTTTCTTCAGGTAGAGGTAAACATGCTTGCTAGACTGAAAGAAACAGCAACTCTCTTGCAAGAGGCAGCAGTGTGATTGGAATGACAACTTACTGCTGTATCACAGTATCACTGAGATCAGATCTCTGAAACTGCAAAAGCTGTCTAATATAAGTAACGTGTACATGTAAAAATCTGACAAACAGCTAATATACAGAAAAATATTGTTAATATAATAAAAGTAACCACTAGTGATTAAGGCCACATAACATCCATAATTATGCTTTTAAGGACTGTGCCAATATTTTTCAAGTTGTAGCTCCTAATTCATGAGTCTGGGGATGTAATTTTTTATTTTGATGGATTAATCCTACTAACAAGCAATGTCTACAGCAAAAGCCTTGCATAGTTTGTTTTTTTCTTCTGCACCATAAAGGCTATACTTCTGCTCACTTAATATCTCTAACCCTTAACATGAAAACATATTTGTAATGACAGTGCCAACATGCTGATGTTTAGTGAGTGTGACCTTGTGTAACCTTAATGGAGGCCTAACTAGATACCGCTGCATTACACCAACAAGCCCTTCCTGCCTCCAGCCACCTGCAAAACATGACTGGTTAATTAAAGCATCATAACTGTCTGGAAAAATGTTCCCAATCCAACAAGCAAATGCAGACATATTTGACTGGATAAGTGAAAATGTGTGATCATCCTTCATTCCAACTTATAGCATGCTGTATGTATAGCACATAGCATAGCACAAAATGCAAATGTTGAGCCAAACAGATGGGTTTTTACTCTTTATCTCTTCTCAGAACCTCTTGAAAGCTGAACTAGTGACTTACTGTGTAATGGCTGAAAGCAGCATGAATGTTTGTTTTGAATTTTAGCCAAAACATAAGAACCACATGCTCTGAATAACGTTTTGGTTCATAAAATGAAAACCACTTCTGATAGGTAGTTTGGTACAAAAGTGTGTAGTGTCTTCGAAACAATAATATAATTATTAAAAATTAAAATAATTATTTTTTAAAAATCCATGCAAAAGCTAACAAGCTACAAGTGTAAATTCTTTAAAATAGGTTTAATGCGTGCTCTCCTTGTAATCAGCACTTGTGCAGCACTGATTAATTGTGGCTGATGTATTGTATATTGTTTAATAGGTCAGGAATGAGAGTATTACTAGTATTATTACTAGTCTAGCATGCTATTTAGAAGATTGTTCATTAGAATCTCTGTGTTGCTCTGACAGAAAAATTGTATCAATTTAAAAACTAAATTGTGTTTTGTGACATTACATGAGCTTTGAAAACCTGAGTCAAAAATCCCTCCAATCTTGGCTTGAGATGAGTCCCAGTGTATTATGTCAGTTATGGTTTTTTGTACTGTTCAAAATCATAGTGATACTGACTTTATTGCTACATCCTTGAACTTTGTTTTGGAATATTTTATGTTTGTGGTTAGTACACATCTCCTCGGTTTAATCGATGCTCTCAATAAAATGCAGCAGTATTGTATGAATGGAGCGCTTATTTTTTTTACCTGGTTTCAGGCTGTGAATAAGTTGAAAGCTTTTTTGAAAGATATTTTCTGTTTTTAGTAAAATATAAATTCTCCCATAAAGTTCAGTGTTCTGATAATGGTCTTAATGTACAAACAAAAGCCCCAGTCCCAGTAATTCCTAAGAAAAGTGTACTGTAATCAGGTATAATTATGTTTTTGCACAAAATGCATTTTGCAAGTTGTATATAAACTCTGTGGTTTTTGAAAACATTACAGACACAGATTACAATATGTTGATTAGTGATCTTTACAGGTCCTAGCAAGCAGGTAAGCAAACACAATATCCATCTTTGTATTGTTATGTCCACCTAACAGTCCTAAGTATGATTTCCAAAATACAGATTTTTGGTACAGACCAATTGCTGGAGTTATCTGCCTGTAAATATGCATAAGGTTTTGTCTATCAGTCATTAAATAAGACAGCTGATTTAGATGTACTATGCTTATGACTACTAATCATCCATTTAGTATTAAGGCTGCTATAACGTGTCATTTTTAAGCTTTAGCATTATGTTAGGTATCTGTTACAATTACATCAGATCCAGATCTTTACATTCTGACAGTCTTCTGATTTTGGCTATGCAGTAACACCCATAAACTGTATGGTAACGCCTAATGTGGAAACAAAAGAAACTAAAGTAAGGCAGTTAATGAACAGCGATTTTTGTAATGTGTAAAATAAGGCATTAAATGTGCAGTTTGAAAGACTCTGAGGACTTGAAATGTTAAATACTCATGAAACCCAAGCACAATGCATTAATAAACCATTAACTGCATAACACTGCTTTGATCCATCAGATTGATTCCTGAATTTGCTCATTTAATCAGTTACAAATAATGAAACCTGGAAAGTAAAGACTCATCTTCACACATTACAGATAATGCCAGTTTTGAAGATGGTATAGACTATCCAGTGTGTGGTATGTGTCATCTCTTGCATCACAGCCCATTGAATCACCTCATTATACTTGTCTCATATTATGCAAAGCTTTGTTCTAAGCTAAGGCATACTCCCTAATTTGACACTTTCATGGGAAACATAAAATACAGACTTGATATTATGTGGCACAAAATATTAAATATTTTTATAACATTAGAACATGCAATTTACAGAAAAGAAAAGTTCTGATTATTATCCATTGAGAGCAGTGCTATTATTGCTGATTGAGCCTTAATGGTGTTCTCCTGGTCAGAATTATTAGAGTACAAGTGGAGTGCTTTACAATAAATAAAGAGTGCATACATTTCATTTCCATGGACCCAAATTAGCTACTTAGAGACAGCGGGGTTCCGTATGCTAAAATAATGCTCATCAGATTGTGCGAACCCCACTGAGGGTCATATGGATTCCTCAAATTATGCAGTTCACACTTTGCAGAGGTTGCTATGGTGGGAAAGAAGTAAAATAAAACACAATAGACAATGACACCTTTTTATGTGTTGCTCCTTATATCCAGCAGCAGTGAAGGGATGGGTCTGGTTTGTTTAACATGATTATTCAAATATTGTGGATGCATACAGAATACAATTGCAAGAAAAGTAAGTGAACTTGTAATTTTTACACACACACACACACACACACACACACACACACATATTTGGGTACATTCTGTTGATACTATCAGTATCAGTGTATGCGTCATGTGTCATATGATAATAATAATAATAATAATAACAACATACTTTATTGATCCCCTATGGGGAAATTGTTGTTTGGGCAGCTGTAGATGACAGTAATCAGTGGAGTAAAGTGGAGTTTCGGTGTCTTGTCCAAAGGACATCTTGACTGAAGTGACTACATTTTGGTGGCCAAAGGTCAAGGTCACACTGACTTCGCGTTCCTCCAATTGTGGCCCATGTGAATGTGATATGTAAAGGTCAAGGTCACAGTCACCTCATGTTAATCCAATGCTTGTTTTTCCAATTCTTGTCAATAAGGAATGACCAACAGTTCTATTATGAGCTACTTTCAGATATCAAAGGTTCTCACCCTACCCCTAAGATTGCCCAGGTTGTTTTCAAAGAAAATGATTTTAATCTCATTCTATCATTTACCACCACAGCCCATGACCATGTGGAGACTGAAATGTAAAGTTACAGATAATAATAATATAATAATATACAATAATATAATATTCTCATAATATACAATGTAATACTAATAAAAAAAAGCTTCAGCCTCCAACTCCCTTGTCTAAATTTATCAAAGTATTACATAAAAGCCTATCACCTACTGTATAGCCAAGTTGGCATCCTTTATAAGGCACATTTTTCAGATGTTCTGAGGATTACCACACAATCATTGCTGACACATTTTTTTTCTCCTAGTCTAGCTTCTGGCAATGTAATTGGTCTTGACTACTAATGTGCACATAGATGACAGTGACAGGTTTTTGTGAATTCTCACATCTTCGATCAACTTCTCTCTTCAGCTGTAAAGACATGTTGTGGGCTTGGTTCTATTTAATATAAATCATCTGTAAAGTTTGTACCTCTTACTTGAACTCTTTACCCATTACCCAAACCTGTCAATAGAGAAAAACAAATTACAGCATCTCTAAGAGTAACACTGAAACATACAGATAATACAGCAATTACAGATCAAGTAGTAAGTGTTTCGTTCCAGTAGATTGACATGCTTTTTTATTATACTGACAATAGGGTCCTCGTATATCCAGCCAGTGGTAGAAATCTCCGTTAAAGAGAAAGATTAATGCATGATTCAGGTAGACAGTCCCAGTGGTCAGAGAGCTACTCTGAAACTAAATGACCTCAAATGGCACAATGCAGCCAGACCGTTCTTTTATATAATGAAGCCAACCTAAGACATATTGCCTTTCTTCATCTTCATCTTATTATAAATTCTTTTAGAATTTGTGCAATTTCTTGGGTTTTCAAACCCCAAAACTGTGAAGAAAGGAAACTGTGATTACAGCATTGCAGAAAGTTATGATTATTGCTCTGTATTTGATGTAACCTCTGTCTCTGAAACAATTAAACTAACAACTAAACAACTAATTGAACTACTCTTATCTGCATTCTTAAATGGGGTTTCTTTGCTGACTTGCTTTTTTGCGATTCCTAACAAAGCAGTCACAATTAAACTGTGGAATTATAATAACAGCTGAAGGGATGCAATTCACAAAGAACTGGGAGTGTGGTTTCGGTTGGATGTGCATACTTAAAACACCTCTTCATCCTATGTCCTACACATTTTTAATAATGAATTATGCAATAGCCGTCATCACTAAACTAATAGCAATGTTGATGGTCTGTTTAGTAGTTTGGAAGCACTTCCAGAAACGGGTTTCATCTGTGGGAAATCAAATAAATGTGATTCAAATGACATATCACAATTTCACCAGTAGTATCATGAGCTGTAAAGACAGCATGTCAGGAAGTTGGCTTGAAAACAGACTATCCTCAAACTCAGACTTAGTTCTATAAAGTGGTAGCAGTCAAGCTACACTGTAAGATTAAGTCAAGACTGACAAGGATTTTCAATATGCTACAGAATACATGAGTACAGAATGACAATTCCACATGTCCTCAAGCAAGAACAGAATGGTTGGAAAACCTAATGTCATGAGAACAGTAACAGCACCTCTCTTTCAGGTTTATAATGTCTTTAACTGAGGAAGGCTTGATTATTTTTAAAGTCTATTCTTTTTTGGTGGCAATGCTAATTATAAAAGAAAGTGCTCACTGCTGGTCTGACTGCACTTGCTATTATTCAAGTACTTGCCCTCATTTTATTTCAGGCAAAATGAGAACAGGCTTAGCAGTTGACTACCAAAAACCTGTTTCCAAAAAATCTGTTGTTCTTTCCCTAATTTCCTAATTGGAAATACTGACCAGCAATGTTACGTTGTACATGTAGTATAATAAATGTTGGTACTTCACACAATCAGCATTTCATCTGTTCTTTGTAAACAATTAGAACTGGACTGAATTAGAGTTTATTAACACTCCTAGGTGTAGTAGTATTTTGCTACCTATTATCTTCAATCTGAAATGGAAACACTTCCAGTTAAATTTATTCACCCTGTAGAACCACTCTAGGGTTCAAATTTATTCTGGCTAATTAGATATCTGATCTGGTTCAAACTGGGTGGATGTAATAGTACAGTCACATTACATTGCACTGTCCTGCAAATACTTATTCTGTCTCCCATTCCCATTCTAATGAAACTACAAATGCCTTCACCAAGCATTAAATGTGTAACTTGGCCGTCAGTCTGGGTGACTGTGATTTAACCAGAATAGCATGTCTTTTAACATGTGGTCGCTAGTTAGTGATAAGTCAAAAACCCTTTTTTGTGATTCTGTTGTGAACAAAGCAATAGTTTGCTCCCTGGGGACTGTGCCAGGTTGTAGTTTACTCTATGAAATTCCCTTCCTCACACTCACACCTCCACACACACAGTGCACACAGTGCAAAGTGCTGTCTAGTAACACCAGGTACAGGGGTGCTACTCAGAAATGTTTTCTGTTTAAGTAAGTGTAAGTGTAGTGTTCTTTGTTTTTTTTAATTTACAATGAGGCCAAGTAGGCAAGTTTATTACCCCTGAGTTAGAGTTCCTCTTTTAGTTTTATTTATTTCTTTGTTTTGAGAAGCACCTGTCTCCCTTTTGGTCTCATTTATTGTAACTTCAGTTATTGTTTGCTTAACAACCAATCATTATAATAAATAACTTAACTTAATTTTATCAATCGGGTTATTTATGTTGCTTCACTTTCCTCTAGCATGCTTGGCCATAACAATTTGCAAAATGCATTGTTACAAACATGCTATCTGAGATTGCCATGGTATTTCAGATTTAGGCTATTAAAACTACTGTACAGCGAACTATGTGAGTGAGGGGTGAGACTTGAACAGAGCTCTTACACCAAGTGTAAAAATCAGTCCACTGTGGTAGTAATGCATCACATTACTTCATCTGGAGACCACACAAAGTCAGTAGTCAGGTGTGTTGACAGCAGTGTCAGAAAAATTCAGGTGTGCAGATAAACAGGCTGACACCATGGCTGATGTCATTTTTCTATGTGAGAACAGTGTCAAATATACACTGAAACAAAGTTTCTCATCTTTGGAACAGTTTATTGCCAGTTCTGCAAATTAACAAAGTATATTTTAAGTATATATTAAGTTATATCTTTGGTTTTAGCTACATGGCTACATCTTTTCTTTGCCCTGCAGCACTCCACATGACTTGCAGCCAGTTCAGTTAGTTATTAGATGAAAATGTTGAATATGCTTGAAATTAAATGTCATATTTGTCACTGAGAAACATTTTATCAAATTTTATTTTTTGTTGTTATTCAACTAGCTGCAAGCTCTTTCACTGATGCTGTCCATGTCTCAAGTTAAATACTGGTGCATTAATTTAGAGAAAATAAAATGCTCCATTACAGGTGTCCAGTTATACTGTTCTGCCATTCTACTTACTGTGAACTTCTATTTAATCAACATGGAAGACAAAACAGGTATAGGTACAGCTGGGATGGCCTGGTATAAGTAACTTGACAGTTTAGTGAGGAGCAAGTGAAACTTGATGCTTCTCATGGTAGAAGATCTGACTGAAAATTGTGAGGTATGTGAGCAGACAAGGAAGCTCAGGTGAGTGTAAATGGAGGGTAAGGCCAAACACATCTGGTGGGTGGATTGCAGTTCATGGAGATTTCCAACAACAAGTGCATTAAAGTAAATAATTTCAAACCCAGTGATGTCAGTTCAACCTACACCAAAATCTGAAGAGCAGCTTGAATAGTACAGAAACAGAAGTCATGCAGGGGCGGTACAGTCCTCACATCACCCAAGAGGGATTAGAAATTCAATATGTTCTGTATTTGGTCCTTTTTAAAAAGTCTTCAACATGAAAAGGTCTCACAGTGTCGTCAGCCGTTTTTATTCACCAGTTCTGAAAAACACACCAACAAACACATCCTCGTCCAGTAAAAACACGTTTTTTTATTGAGCAGATGACTCATCCTACTCTTTACAATATTAACTTCTGATTTAGTGAACAACAGACTGTATAAATTCAGAGCTCTTTCTATTTATCATAATGTTCTCTTCAATTCTCAGAATGACTCAGACCCACTACATATTGTGGTTCAGTGTCTGATTTTGCAGTTTTAATTTACATATTTCTGAGGCTTTTGAATGTCTGACTGACATCAGCATATTTTCTCAGCCTCCATAGAACAAACATAGCACTTAAAGTGGTGTTTTGTTCTTTGACTCAAATGTGGTTTTACACCAGAAAGCCTCATGGTTCTGTTGGTCTACTGTTGAATGGGATGTGAAACAAAGCACAGAATTGTGCAAATCTGAGCATTGTCTAACATTTTGTCAGCAGCTGCTCAATATTCTCTCATGTTCAGTGTCAGCTACTTCTGCTCATCTCAGTTGACAGTTTTATTTATTTTTTTATTAGATTGTTTTAATTTATTTTTGTTGCTTTGTTTTAGAGTCTTCTTTGCATGTTTATACCATTCTATGATCAATGTGCGGCATTCTACCTGCACTATTTGTTCTTAATTAATAATTGATTTTTTTTAAATGTATTTATCAGTAGTAATTTTATTTTGAGCTGCTTTTCTTCTGTAAATAATTGATATTGTATGATTGAGAATAGGTAGCAAGAGTATGTTACAGGGATAATTCCAACTGATTAATGCATACATTTGGCTTCACTTGATGCTGGTGAGGACACTTCATTCCTTTCTACTTCATAACTCAGATTTGTGTCAGCTGCAACAAGGACTGTTATTATTATTAATTATTTATACATTATTATTTATACATTACCTGTTAAATTGAGCTATATGCTTTCTGGGTCTTGGAAGGTAGCAACTCCAACTCTAGAGTGTGTATTTTAGCAGCAGTCAGCTTTCAGCTTGGTACTTACAACCAGCCATGCATCAAGCCAACTCTGACAGAATAATATAACATCCACATGAGCTGCTTTATAATTTTGAAACAATAAAAACACATTAGCTGAGCAACTTAACATAGAGTGCAAGACTCTCTGATCCCTGTGTTCGTTTGAAGACTTTTTGTAACCGTGTCTGGATGTGCAACTTAACATTGAAAAAGCATTGTTTATGCATGGCAACAGTTAGCCTGCTATTAGCCATTAGCCCTACAAAAGGCCTGCCAAGGTCTGCCACCTGGAGAGAGACCTAAAGTGCACCACGAAATGTAATGAGTCATCGGGCCAGTAATTTTTACTTTTGTATAATGATTGGTTGTTAAGCAAACAATAACTGAACTACTGCTGTGACACCCATATTTCTCCCTTGGGGGCACAAGAAGGTGTTACCTTACCTAACACCACAGCACTAATACCAGTATTATATGGTATTACATATGTAATACCATCATATGATAAGTCCAGTGCTAAACATTAGCATATCACAGGGCAAAATCTAGCTAAATTATGAGAAAAGTGGAAGATTGTCATTTTAGATTTTTTTTCCAAAATTACGTTAATCCTGTTAATTTCTCCCACAAAGAGATCTATACATATATATCTATAGATATTATTGAACCAAAATCTCTTAAAGTACTAAATTGCTTTATATTTTTTCTCTCTGGGCTGTATACTGTATTTGCTTTATGTTTGGCACTGTAGGCCATACAATAAAAAGGAGGATGGCTTACATTTCATAGCCAATCCTAATGACATTCTCATAGCTGTCAGTCACAACACTATCTCTCACTCTCTCCATTATCTTTCTCTCTCCTGTTGAAAGTGTTGTTCTTGTCCAATGCAGCACCCGTTCGCTTTACACTGCCAAGTATACCTTCCCCCTGTTGGTGGTTCTTCTCCACACTGCACTTGGCAAACCACAAAGATGAGCAAAGTGAATATCAAGGTCAGTAAGACTTCAGACTCTCTCTCTGCTGGCTGTCTCTCTGTTTCACCAAATTAACCTATGTTAGCTAATTAATAATAATCAGAAAGACACGTAATTCACACCAGTACTAACATTTGGAACAACAGTGAGTCACATCAACAGTAAGATCTCATGCAGAAATGTTACCAGCATGTCTGGAAAGAATATTAATTTAGAGCAGATCAAAGAAGCCCACGGTCTTGATCTTTCCTAGGGCCTCAAAGACACATGGGCCAATCCCACACATAGTAGGAATGTTGTAATATGTTCTACATTGTGAAATCTTGTCAATATTTTTTGCAAATTCAAACCTCCCCAAGCACCTGTTCCTCTGTTCAGCAAATTGAAAACATTTTACAGCCACCTTTGAAGTCTGCAGGGGGAGAGTGTTTCATATTCAACAAATGCACCATTCCCAAGCAGGTAACCGATAGAAAGTGAAAGCTGCTCGAGATGGACGAGAGATATTCAATTTAAAAAAAAAATCTGCTTTCATGGATCATAGATCTGTAACTACATGCACACCTCAGATATTTTTGGTTTTGTAGTGTATCGTGCAGAAATGCAGCAGCTAATTTACCAACTCAGTCTCCTAAAAATTACATTTCTATACAACTAAACTACAATCACAAATACATTTTTGTGGAGAACATAATTGCAACCGGATTACGTTTTCTGTTAACATAATGATCATATGTTTACGAATAAGGTAAATGACAAGTAACAAATATCTTGATACTTAATGTATCAATGAAATATACACAGGCAGCATTTTGTCTGCCAAAATATCCAACCTACAACATTTTTCAACTTCTTTACAAGGTGAAGAGAAATGGCACACTTCCACTCTCAGGCAAACAACCTATCCTGTGGTTTCTCACCCAGAGAATCTCAATCTTACTAAGCTCTATTACTTTCAACTTGTGCTACGGCAGAGGGTCGAGCTAAAAATAGGGCTCAGAGTTCCATTAGCATGATACATTTAGTGGCAGATTTCTTTTCTTCTCTGGTTTAAAAAGTTTTTTCTCTCTAAAATTCTTGCCATTGTTTTTTGATGTAGCTGAACTGAACCAGGCTACCTCTGCCCCCAACAGGTCTTGAGTCAAACATAGCCACCCAGACAATAAGCTTTCCTTGCCATAGTTTATATTAGTTTTAGCTTCATTCTTTCTCCAGGCACACAACTGGTAGATATCGACATTCTCACATTAGTACATGCCCAGCTTCTTAGATAGTTTTTATTGTTTTATCAATCAATCAATCAATCAATCTTTATTTATATAGCGCATTTAAACAACCGAGGTTGACCAAAGTGCTTCACAACAT
>JAUMHL010000018.1:18485813-18526212 GCA_032362345.1 Sandelia bainsii
GTCGAAGCTGGCAGAAGCTTGCTCTGACAACAGAGTCAATCTGTTTATCAAATTTTAAACTGTTGTCAAACATCACATTAAAGATTAAAGAGCCCTATGGCACTTTAGTGATATCACAATGTTTTTATAGTAAGGCACTTCTGTGTACTCACTTAGGATCAGCATGCTCATTTTATTCTGATGCTTTCTAACAGTTCTCCTACAGTATGCTTCTATTATTCTTATTGTTAATAACTTTTAATACCTACTTATTCAGCTAATCAACATTTTTAAAACTGTCTGGAGTCCTCTTTAAATGATCATTTAAATGCTTCCAGTTTTTACACTTACACACAGACACACTTCAGTTTCATTTAAGCTGTGCTTTAGTGCTCACACTTCAGTCACTTCTAACTTGGAGACTTAACACTTAACTCTTGGAGATACATTGTTATGTGAATTATCCCCCAAAAAACACAACCGATTGCTATGTGTACTATTCAGTTTACAAGTTAACTGGTTTCTGAGGTTACAGTTCAAATGTACAGTTGAACTGTACTATATTAACGGAATGAACTATTTCACGTGGAAGTCAACACAAAGGTGAACATCAAAATAAAAATCAAAACTAATAATTGCATTCTACAAGGCTGCACCCTATTATGACATACTTTATTGGTCCCCTTGGGGAAATTGTGTATTGCAGTGTATCCCTGCTGGGTTATTCTGTTACTATACAAATGCTGTGTGCAACTGTCGCAAAAATTTTAAATAATGATAATGATATACATTTCTTTTTTTTTTTCAAATAGCCAAAAGTAATTGCAAATGTGAGTCAGAAAGTCAAAAAGTCAAATCAAATTACAAAAATGTAACTGCAAAACAAAGAAAAAATAAAAATTTAATTGCATGAATAACTGAATTTAACTATTCTCAAACGATGCATGTGAGAACTGTGAAAGTGAAAGAAAGATGGAGAGAAAATGAAAAATAAATTACATCTGGTAAAAACACTGGTGAAAGGCTTCTGTATGTATTTAGATGCTATTTGCTTATCATGGTGCAGCGTGTTAGAATGCTAAACTAGGCCATCTGTAGAAGAGCCTTTGATTGTGCCAAGCACAGTCTTGTTTTAGAGTCCTACTGTAATGTCCCTAGAGCTCTGAGAGGCAAATATCCAGCCACAGTTTGGAGAAGGGAGGCCTGAATGGTTTCTGTTCTTGACCTGAAAATATCTGAGGCACCACCAGGTTAAGGATTTAAGTGCTATTCTGTATCTCCCAAAATGTACTTTTGAGACTTGTTTGTATGGTTTAAAATTACCATGCCACTGTATTTCAGGGAAAACTAGAAACATAGTGTATTAATTTGCCCAATTTGTCACTAATAGCTATAATCCATGTTAGTTTTTTTATTTATTGTTACTAAAACTAAATATTCATCTTAAAATCATCCACATGCTTATCTGCAAAACAGACGTACACACTGTACATGCAGGAGATTGCAATCCCCCTAGGGGAACTTGTGGTTTTGCTCGATATAAAAAAAAAAAAATGGACTTGACATTGTGTGCTATTGTGCAAGCAAACTAGGGCTGAGGGTAGTATTGTACAAATAAGAATGATAACTAGATGTATTTATAGCCAAAAAAGCTGTAAAATCAATAGACACTTGTGGTTTGAGATAATATAATATAAAGTTATTCAAAATGAATTAGTCTAACACAGGTGTGATTTTAAAGTAAAGACTCACAATCAGGGGGAAAACATCTTCAAATAAACAATGATCATTTATGCATCAGAAGCCACTGACTAATGCACATTATCTTTCACTTAGCAATAAACTCTGCATAAGTTTCTCTATTAAGCTGACAAAGTAGAATTGGATGGTGATGCTGAACCAGAAAGTGTTGCAGATCATTCCTTGTGCCCAGTGACAGACGTAGAGTGGACAAAGTTAGATTTTAAAAAATATATACCCTTTGGGGCAAAGCAAGAGTAGATCAATAATTTACAGTTGAACTGTAGTTTGATAATATCAACTCTGCTGCAACGTAGTGCCCTGCCCTGCCCTGTTGAGTGATGACTTTTATCATTCCCTGTGTACCTCCTGCTCCCACTCCTGGAGACAATCCAACACTGAAATTGTGCAGAAGGCACTTTGCAAATTACATTGATCTTTCCCTGGACCTGCCTCCCACCTGCCGCTCATTATAATGCCTGGATCATTCTCTAGCTGTGTGCTCTGAGATAGGTAATGGCAGCTTGTAACTGCACTACTCACACACAACAGACAGCCCTGAGGGGCCCCAGTGTTCAGCATGATGGCTGGAGATGTCACCAATCCTGAATGAGTGGGGTCTCCCAGTCAGGAAGTCCAGGATCCAGTTACAGGGGGAGGTGTTCAGCCCTAACAGTCTCAGTTTCCCTGTCAGATGCATATTGGTGTTGAATGCTGACCTGAAGTCTATGAACAGAATTGTCATGTCCTTTTGAGTCTTTTTTTCTGCAGATGGGAAAGTGCTAGATGAAGGGTAGTGGTGATGGCATCGTCCATTGAATGGTTGGGACAATACACAAACTGCATAGGGTCCAATGAAGGAAAGAGCTGGGTCTTTATGTGCCTCATGCAGCTTCTGGACCTGGATGACTTCCCATAATTGAGGGAACCATGAATTCTGTGCTCTACCAGAAAATCCTAAAGGAGAATGTCTGGCCATCAGTTTGTGACCTCAAGCACAAGCGCACTTGGGTTATGCAGCAGGACAATGATCAGAAACACAGGTTTTGGAGTGGCCTAATTAAAGTCCAGACTTAAATCACACCTTTCTTCTACTCAACAACCATTCACTGGAGGTTCCTACACTATCAGACATATTTTCAATTACATTTACTGTATATTTCATCATTTTGCAGATGCTTTTATTCAAAGCAACTTACAAATGAGATACACAAAGCAAGCAACAAATCTAAGTCAGGAAGAAGACACGTGAAGCAAATGAGCCATGAGGAGAAGTGTTTGTTTCATAAGACATAAGGGACAGATAAGAGAGTTCTAGTTGCACTTCCGGTTCCCTGCCTTTATTTTTGTGTCTGACTTCATTTGTCAACTCTACAGTTTGTTTTTACTTTGTGAGTACTCTTGATCATAGGACCTTGCCTAATTTTCTGTTTTTGGACCAACTCTCTCTGCCTCTGGCTTTAGGCCTCTGGTTTCTCCCCTCTTGGACTCAGTGAAGATTCTGCTTTGTGTTATGTTAATTCTTTATTGTTGTGGATTTAGAATATTGATGTATTTTGGATGTTGGATCTCTCCAGGTGTGCACATGAAGAGGACTCGCCACTGCTTCTGAGTGTTCCCACTCTGTTCTCCAGTTACGCTAGTCTCAGAAGGCTCCCCTCCTGTCACTAACCGTCTGATCTCCCTCAGCTCTGTCATTCTGCTCTTAACTGTCTAGATCTCCTGGCAGACGTCATTCTTTCTCACTGGACTCCAGCTCTCATCAACCCTGCAACTTTGTTACTTCCTGCTTCCCTCACCTTTGCTACATCTACCATCTTCCCCAGACCACTTCCGCTTCCTGTCCACCCAGTTCATTCAAGTAAGACAATCAAATCGTATTTCATGTTCCCCAGTTCCATGGCGCATTACTCACCTTGCCTTCTCTTTTTAGACCCAGCTGAACATTTTATCAGCTCAAGGAAAAACAAGAACAGTCAACTATTCTACTAACTGACACATTTTCATTCCTCTTGTTGAATAAAGACTTTTTACACTGATTCTTGGAGTTCATTTTAATCGAGTCAAATTGTGTTTATCGCCTGTAGAGAGAGATCCCTTATATCTCTCACAAGTCTTCAGTAGTAGTAGTAGTTCTTTAGTAAGTCTTCAACTGTTTTTTTTTATACTGGCAATGAGACTGCTGAGTGAGTAGAGTTCCCATCATCATGGGACCACTGAAAACAAATACAATACAATACAAAATACAAAGTACAAAATTTCGACCCACTGTCTACCTACCTACCCTAATGTGTATGATAAACATTCTTTCTAGTTTCTGTACCTTATAGAAAGGCACAATGTTGGGGCGGCATGATAGCTCAGTGGGTAGAGCAGTTGTCTCCCAACCCAGTCAGTGGTTCAATTCTCAGTCCTGGCAAGCTACATGTCTCGGTGTCCTTGGACAAGATACCGAAATCCCGTAGTAGTGCTGACACAGGTCTAGCAGCTGTCCAAACAACAATTTCCTCAAGGGGATCAATAAAGTATCAATTATTATTATTGTTCACTCTGAGGGCCCATAACCAAAAGCGTAGCCAGGTAGGTCGATTTCAGGTTTCAATGCCAACCGAAATATTTTAATTACAGTACAACAATCAGAGTCAGAGTGGGCAATCGGGACAGAGTGAGAGATAAGAAAGATATGGATGTGTTACGGTGAGCGGCTCAGTTGAGCAGCTGTGCAGCCCCACTGTGCGTCTGTGACAGTGATCTCCCTCTCTCTCCCCCACAGCTCCAGTGAGTTCAATATAATGGCTCTGCCCACTCACCTACCATTTGTGTATTTTTATCGTTGTTAAACACAGAGGCAGCAGCGGTGGACTGTTGCTGATTTGGTCGAGATGAATATCAAAGTTAAAAATCATAAAAGCTTCAGTATACAGTAGTTGCGCATCTAATAGTAGTAGCTGTACAGGCTGCAGAGCCACTGTCACATTGTAAAAACAGACATCAACAGGAAGCTAGTCTTAAATAATTTAACAGGATAATGTTGTATAATTTTTCACTGGTTTCACCACAAATTATATAAAGTTAAAGCTTGCAACTCAAAGTCTGTGTGAAAACTCAGACATACAGAGTTTTATTACAGACAGAGGGGGGCTAAAACAAAGTAGCCTACTATATTCACTTTAAGTACAGAAGTACAAGCACGGCACTAAGAAGGTGATTTTTCTGGTACCAGTCTGTGTTTTATGGACTCATTTCCCATGTGAGCTGAAAACTGAAAGTAAAACTTTCAATAATAATAATAATAATAATAATAATATGAGGAAGGGACTCATTTTAACCCTTTTTTACATACTGACAGCTGATTTATCTATAATAATACATCAGCATTTATTAGTTGGTTATATTTTGGACTAATCTAAATCTGAAAACTAGAACTACTCAAATAAAGCACAAGTTACTCAAAATTGTTCTTAAGGAAGAAAAGAAAATGTCTGGTGCTGTATTTGCTGCAGTGTTTTTACATGCAAATTATCCATTATAATAATAAATAAAATAAAATCAACAAGAGCCAGTGAGAATGAGGGTGTTGGCAGAGATGGGAAGGGATCATTCTATCTCTGCTAATGGCTAATGTTCTGACATTCTAACATAAATATGGATGAATTCATGTGATATACTGTATCATTAAATAGCTAAAGCTCAAGACCACCCTCAAAATTAATTCCTGGCCATAACAATTGTGGCAGAAGACTAAACTGCAGGCACCAGAGTTCCAGAGTTTGAGTTTCTCTCTATGCTCAGCATCCCAGAACCACCCCCATCTTTACAATTACAACTTCTGTTATGACTTCTTTTGAACTGTTGATGACAGAAATTCTGCCAGAACACACAGGAAAATTCACATGATCATAGGATTTTTTTGCATCCCTTAGAGCTCAAATGATCTATAAAAACTAACCTCCTGTCAGACACACACAACAAACAGATATTCCGCTATGTCAAATTGTGTTTACCAGACATGTCACAGTAAAAAAAGAATTAAAAGATATTCTTCTATCAATTGGATGTAAACATATTCATTCAGCTGCATATGCAATTACACTTAGCACTTAGCAAATGTTTTTGGCTAACCATAAACAGGCACATGCACACAGCTGCGCAACCCTGACAAATATTTAAATTTTTCAAATGAAAGCTGTTCAAAGCTGAATTATGAAGCTGGGGATGACAAGCAGAGGAGAAAAAAGGAAGGCAGGTTGTTTGCCTTTCACACTGTTTATGCCAGTCAGCAATATTTGGCATGTTGTCTTGTTTACTGTTATTTACCACATAATCATGGTTGTTGGGGGAGCTCATGCAAGCAGAGTGTTTTACTGTGCTTTTACTAAGTCCCAATAAAGTGCAGGTAGCTTTGTGGGGTTAATTGCTAGAAGAATCTCCTGAGGCTCCATAAAGACACTAAAATGGAGCCTCTGTGGCAGACATTGAGTGTTATTGACTAGCCCAATTTCTTCAGTTTGAACCAGCAGTGGCTGTCCCACTGCAGCAGTACTCTGAACTGTCACTCCTCCCCATCACCCAACTAATCTTCCAGCTTAGCCTGAAGACCGACTACACAATCACACCACATGCAGCAATGCCCCAGCCCACCTCACTTGTACTACTGCCAACAATGCTATCAATGTATTCTCTTCATAACCCATCACATAACACTACCCCATCCCCTTGACACAAAGTTAAAAAAAAAAGCTGCTGTGGTGAAGCAGATGAGTTTGGGGGAAGAAGGCGAGGCAACAGAGGAGTTGAGTTGTAGGGGATGCCTCCATAAAATCAATTACAATCATTGCAACGTGCCAGGTAGTGATAAATAAGCAGGGCATGGTGTGGACAGCCGCCAGGGTTGCTCTAATGATGTCAGTACAGATGGCATTCTCACACCAGCACTGTCCGCTGGCATACAACAGAGTGAGTGAGTGAGTGAGTGAGTGAGTGAGTGAGTGAGTGAGTGAGTGAGTGTGTGTGTATACACCATATCTCTCACATTGTGGGGACCTAAATCTGACTACACAGTTACTTGCGGTGACATAGCTTTCCTCGTGGGGACCAGATGCCTCAATGCCTAAAGATAGGGTTAGGTTAAGGTTAGCGATAGGGATGTTTGGTTATGGTCGAGATCAGGGTAGGTATTTAGAAAATGAGGGTATGTACTGTAATGTCCCCTAAAATGATGGAAACCAGATTGTGTGTGTATCAGTGACAAAGACACAGATGGATTGAACAGCTGAGATGGATGCTAACGTGCTTCCTGGGCCTTTATGCAGTTTGAAAATGCATTGTTTGTTCCAGATAAAGGGATGATTATGCAGGTTTTTTGGAAGAAAACCTCACACTCCTCCATGCTATTGCATGATGCATCATCAGTATTCAAGCTTCATATTAATCAACCCTAATGCATTTCCCTCCTAATGAGATGAGTTTATTGAGTCCTAAAGCAATCTTTGCACTAATAAGCTGTTTACAAGCAAATCAATTATGGGAGAAAAGGACATGCATAGTCAATGTGCAAAGACACTATCAAATCAAAGCAGATGATTGTGAATATTTAAATAATTACTGGACTCAACTGTGTTTTTCAAGGGCATATTTGTTGCCATAATTAGCTCAGTCAAACTCAATCAACATAAGGTTAGAGGTTTTATAATATAAAATAAAAACTTTAATTCTTTGAAATACTGAAGAGTTCTCTGCAGGGGAAAGTGTGTATTAATGAAGACCAGAGCATAAGTGGAGGATAAATTAATTAACTTCAGTTCAGCAGAAAAAGAGATTCTGCTCTGCTGCTTATATTGAAGTTAAGCAGTGATAGGGTAATTCAATTAAATAAAGTTAATTCTTCAAAAAACGTCTTCTTCCATAGGCAGCTATAGACTAAATAATCTTGTAACTGTATGTTGCTCATTAATTGCTGCAGACTTCCCACTGTCCACTGTCATGGTCATTATGTTAAACTCTGATGCAGATCGAGCCTCGCTGATCAATCACAACTCAGCAGAAATCCACTTGTATAGTATGAAAAAACTGTTTCTGACTGCTCTTGACTGAATGTCATTGCACTCAGCTCAGAGAATATGGATTTCCGTTAGATCAGTAGGAGAACATTTCTTATTGCTGCAAAATAATCTATCTGAAGTTCAACAGGCAGATTACTAGTCGTGCATAGGTCCATTGATTTGTTAGGATGTATGTGTTTGCATGTTTTAAGTTTGTGCATAAGAGGAGACACAAATTGTGTTAATACATGGAGAAATAAAACTGATCTTGAGATTCACATTTATGTACAACAACTTAGTTCTGTGTAGGAGGAGAGAGCATAAAGTTAAGAAGAAGCTGCAAGTAAATCTCATAAACTAGTATTAGATTATTACATGATTCTATTATAGTCATTTAGTTTTACAAGATACACTGATTCAATTAATCTCTTCTTTATATCATTATCCTTGAGTTGTTTTTCTGTGAAGATTTTATCAAGATATTGGTTGCTCTGATGTGCTGTTCCCAAACATTCCAACGTAACAGAGTAAGATGAAGAATAGCAACCAGCGAGCAAATCTCACCCTTTTTTTAAAAATGTCTTGTTTAGTAATGAAAAGGACTGTTTTAAGACTTCAGTTATGTTCTTATGGATAAATTAGGACTAATTTATATTCAATGGACTTCAATTACGAATGAAGTAATCCATGTGTACAGACGCTAAATTTCTGTTCCCAATTTAGTAATCCATGTGCACAATTTTGTTTCTTTTCTCCCACAGCACCTCCCAGGCTCCATAGTTTCAAAAGGGACTGTAGAGCAAATCTGTTCTCATCTCTCCAGAAGAAGACAATGCTACTCAGTGTCTTGAGCTTTGACTCACTTAGCTCCAAGTATCTCTGGATATTCTGTGCGACTCTCAGAAGACAGAAACCATTGCGGTCACCAGAGGTGTTTTCAGTGGTGGCTAATTGTCTGCTTCCCCTCAGTGATTCCAAAAACCAGACTTGATATTTACTTGGCTGAGTTGTGAGGTTGAGCCTTGCAATTACCTCTTGCCTTGTAAACAAATTGTCCTCCAAAACTGTCTCCTGCCAGGAGCTGTGAAGCAGTGGAGAGTAAACTACTTCATGCTCATTAGATAAAACAGGCCTTATAGCCACAGAAAGCAGCTACTCTTCAGCCTAGAAAGATGTCCGTTTCAACTTGTTTTCAAGGTGAGACTGCTCCTTTTGAGAAAATATACCATTAACATAGTTACATAGATATTGCTTCAGGCCACTATAGAGTTCAATATTTAGAATCAAGATGTTGATATTACTTAATATTTATTTAATTATGAGAGGAATAAACAAAGACAAGAAAGAGATATAGAAATAAAGAGCAAGAAAAAATGTGTTCTTTAACTGGACTATGGCACCTGAATGGCTGTGTGAAATTAGCAGAAAACATTAAAGGAAATGTTTGACAAACAGCAATATCAATAATGAGGAGAGTCACTACTCATTATGATGTAAAAATAGCTTTGCAAGGGGAAATCCTGTCACCACCTGCATTGTTCATTGTAAGCTATGATTTGCTACAGCATTCATTTAATTTTGTACTGTTGTTCAGGAGATAAGGTAAACAGGTAAGAGCTTTTTGTCAACATCAAAGTCAAGTGCAAAACAATACTATTTCCCAGAAGGAGGTGCACGGACTTGATACTGAACACAGCAGAAATACAGTGGAAAAGAAAGATTTGTTTTAACTCTTATGATCAGTCACTCATATCACAGTCAGAGTTGACTCCTGCCTTAACCGAATTGTAGAAATATGTAACGCTCAGAGCACCTGCTCCGGCACAGTCCAGCTGCAGCAATATTGATGCTTTGAGCTGTACCTTGATCAAGGTTTTCTTTTACTGATACCACCAATACTCCATAGAAAAAAACTGGACTCTTTTTAATAATTTATCTTTGCATTGGGTTTATGTGATGTGAGATGATCAGTTTTAATTATTTCATCTGAATGCAAAAACCGCATTTGCAAATTTAAAGGTAATGCTCAACCCCTGCCTTCATTTTTTATATGTAGTGAATCAAAAATATAAAACATATTCTCGGTTACTTAACAAGTTTTTGTTGGATAGAGGCCGTATAGTGTGTGACTTAGAAAACAACAAACCTGAGTTTGATTCCAGAGTCCCGTGTGAGGTTAGGCTTAGGCAAAAAAAATACTTGGTTATGGATAGAGAAAGATGGTGTTTTTGTTGTTTTAATGCATATGTTGCATGTTCAGTGAATGTTGAATCACCTTAACCCATTGCTGTGAGTGCCTGAACCCAATCAAAGTGTAACAAATCTGGATGTGGAACTGCATGATTGGATATTTTGGTGGACAAAAATACATTGCTTGTGTACATTTAATTGATATGTTAAGTGTCAACGTATTTGCAACTTGTCATTTACTTTAATAGAAAACATAATTGGCTGGCAATTAAACCTATTTGTGAATGTAATGTAGTTGTATAGGAAGAAAGGAGACTGGATTGGTTGAGTTTATGGTCACTCCCATGTTTTTATTTTATTTGATTAGTTTTTTATAGAAATGCATTTGTATTGACTGTGTCCATGTATGAATATGTTCAATATGTAAGTTTTTATGATGAAATGACAGACTAGCAAAAAATGGATGTGTGCTGCCTCAGCTGAGGTTTGAAAACATGTACAGTAGAACCACTCACATGAAATGTTTACAGACAAGTGATTTTAAACCTACGATATCCATGTTATTTTCTTTTTGACTGTTCATAAAGTGTATTGTGGCTTACTGGCAACAGAGCTGGAACTGTCAGTTTAGAGCAGGCTAACTCATTTCTCTGGTTCACTGCGTTCACACTCTGTCCACCTCCCCTCTCTTTGTCCCCATCTCTGATTTTGTCTCTTCTCTCGTCTCTTCTTCCTCTTTTTGTCATTACTTCCATCTCTCCTTTATTTATCCTCCTACCTTTAAAGTCTCTGACTGACACATTTTGAAACAAGAACCCTGTAAAAGGGTCTTACATAATGTATACTCTTAATGACTACTGATATTGTATTAAAAGACTGAGGCTTTCATGTCTTAGGCAAAATTAAAAAAGAAGCCAGCATTCTTACCAACTGATAAAACACAGAAAACATGGAAATGAAAAATATTTGCAGTGCATAGCTAGTTAGTCATAGAAAATATAATTAAAAGAACTTAGATAGTTAAATAGTATTTGTTAGTCAGTCCATCTCTGTCACAGTTGGCTTTTTCTGTAAATGTTGACAACACAAGCTGAACCATGCAAACAGCAAAAAAGGGTACTAGTACAGGCATGCCATGTCTAGATACTATATATTGTATATCAGCCTATGTGCGGATGACTGAAAGAGTGCTCTTGAGGCTGAATGCACACTTAAGGTTGAATATATTTCCACCTGAGGTAGAAGAAGAGAGTGATGATATTTAAGGATAGATGGGGTGGAGAGAGATTGTGAAGATCACCTTTTAAAGACCACTTGTGGTGAATTTTTAAAGATATGCTTCACTTTGAGATGTTTCAATGATATGCAGCTTTGTGAAATATTTTTTTAAATAGACACTTAAAGAATTGAGGACTAGCAGTTATTTGTAAATATAATGTTCATGTCTATATAATGTTCATGTCTGATCCAGACTGCATACACAGGCACACACAGATATCTAATAATTTCAGTTTTTCATGAACTGCACACATGATTTTCACCATCGCCATTGGTGAGTAAAAGTCAAAGCAAATGAGTGGATTTGGGGTATCAGCAGACTATCAGGAAGTCACAGTGACAGAACATGGAAGTTAAATTGGTGAGTGTTAGGAATGTGGGTATGTCACAGAGACACACATACACCCCTCTGCCTGTGTTGCCATGACATCCACAGACAAAAGAGCAAAGCCCCTCATGTGTCGTCCTACGATGAAGGCATTCATCACTACAGTGACATCTGTCATAGTACTGACTTACCGTTGTTCTAATGCAGACATCAGCAGACATGTTGTCTTTTCAGGATGAAAAAGATTATTTAAAAATAAAACACAGAAAAGAATCTGCATGAAATGTAACTATTTTGCTACAGGGAGGAACAGTTGAAACAGTCAAGGTATAAATCTGACTTTTTTCTTGGCTAAAGGCTGAAAAGACTAAAATGTAGAGCCTTCCCAAGGTGCTGTGCATAATTCATACAGCGCAATCTTTTGCTACAAGGCAAAGACTTGGCAAATACAGATCGAGGCTAACTTTGATCAAACTAACAGAACTGATACCGCTGGATAAAAAACAGCTCTTCATTTTACATGGCAAGCACACTGACTTGTGAAAGCCTTTATTTTCTTTGTTGTCTCTTAACTAAAGTCAACATAATTAATAATGTGAAGGTTTGGTTTGAGATTTCTTGGTTCCACATTACTTTACAAAGTCTTCGTTTTTGCCTCCAAATAAAGAGGCTTAAATAATCTATTTAAAATGTGCACTTGTTTCTGTCTAAGTGATAGTCTGTTTCATGTTTTATGAAATTAAAACCCATAATGTCAGTAGAGCTCCAGACATTGCATGACTAGTTCCATTTATAGAACAGCATAAGTGAAAATTAATGGCGCTACTATGGATTTCAAGCCACCAGGGTGTATTGTGCACTTTAATTCCAAATACACTGAACACTATGTTGCAAAACATAGATTAAACATTTCTGACCTTGGAATGTTTTTCAGAAATACTGAAACAGCCAGAATTCACAACATTACAAACCTGTAGCCCCAGCTTGTGCAACTAGCTATCACTTTGCATTGGAGTCACAGAGACAGTAAATCAAAAAATCAATACCTGACAACGTTTTCTAAATCTGTTAAAGTGACTGACAAAACTTACTCAAACTCTGGAGATATTTCCCACATCTCCATAGAATCATTTTACCACTGGATGCCATAATTAACTTACCTGGTCCGCTGATCACACATTTGACTATGAAAATGCAAACAGCGGCCCACTAGACCACAGTAATGAATTACACTGTTTACATAGTCTAACATTACATCCAGGGGGGAGAAAAAATGTTTTATCAGCATCTATAATATAATTAATGTCATCATCATGTTAATGTTCTTCCCTCAAAAAGACTAAAAAAAGTTTAATATAAGGTCTGCCCTGCACCTTTGACTGTGACCAGACAAGTTCAGAAGTTGTACTTTGCAAGAAACTGACTAAAAATATTGTTTTTGTCCTGCAGATCTGTATTTATTTATCTGGATGGTCTAAGGAAGAGTCTAAAACAATTCTGGAAATACTTTAATTGTGGTGAGTGTTGTCATTGATTGATTATCAGCAGGTTATCTCTGTTACTCAAGTGTAATAAAAAGGCACAAGCTGGGGCTACAGACCTACAGTATCCAGAAATAATTTTTTTTATTATCACTTCATCATAGTTAATATTAGCACATGTAATGAGCACTGTATATTAATCATGTGCTAACTAGGTTTAACTAAGGTGTACAGCTATAGTGTACACCTTAGCTAAACTATGTTCGATTTAAAAAGAGTTACGGGATCGCACGCATTTTAAAAGACACCACCTCATTATGCCTATATGATAAACATCATCCCTTCCTTTACTTGTAGTCATCATCAAGCAAGTGTCATGACATTTTTATTACATGTGAATCAGTCAACTATTTCTCCTGCCAACATGGTGGTTTTTGATTTGACAGGTGAAATCTGCGATCACATGACATGTAAGCAGAATTATTCTTCAATTTTGTGGGAATGTAATCTATTTACCTACCAACCTATGTATCTCTGTCACTGTTATTTTGTTCATTTTTCTCTTTTCATACTTTAATTTTCTCATAAAGTGTTGTAGCAGTGAGTTATGTCACCTCTCTACCATTAACCAGTCAATGGTGCATCGCTCTCATTCCGGTGCCTACACCCCATTAAAAGATGAATTTGCCTGTCCTCTCTCTTGTACATTCCACATCTCCCCATCTTTCTCCCCAGGTGTCTGAAAATGTGTTTTTGTTGCTCTCCATCCACAGTGAATCAGACTCTGGTCAACAGCGTGACAGCTGAGTGGTTTGAAAAGAAACACACGCTTAGATTCCATCATGAGTGTTGTCCAAACTGTCTGAATGTGCCTCCTGTTGAAAGGCCAACCATCTTTAGCTGCCCAGTATGACATGTGTGATATGACAGGCTGCATTTTCCCCAGATTAAGTGTAATTAATGGAGCACTGTTTCCTCATTGGGAATAACATGTACCCACAAATCATTCATGGCAGGCATTTCCTGTCATGCTATCTGAAATAATTGGCACTCCTCTAACATGTATTGAGTTGAAACAAACTACATATTTGACAGTGTTTTGAGAACTGTAATAGTAATTGTACAATAAATAATAAAAGATGGAAGTTAAGAGGACAAATGAGTAGGAAGGAAAATTCTGAACATATACTGTGACATACTTTGATGCCTGTATCTTTTTTTTTTAGAACTGATCTACTCAAGAGGAAGACAGAAAATGCTAGTCAGCCACAGGTGAGAAAGCTCTCTTTTCTTTGGGGTATTTCAGGACAGCAGTCCCTTTAGTATGGATTGATTAAACACCTCGAGCTGCTGTGATTAACAAGTCATTATGTATTAGATTAATTTTCAGTTGTTGAATATTTCACAGGCTAGTGCGAGGCTTTCTTTAGAGGACCTATAGTGGAATTTAAATTCTTCCTCGTTATCATCCTTGGGTGATGTGTGAAAACTGTCTAAAGGATGATGAAAATAGAAGACCTTTATAAGCTCAGCAGTTTCTGCCAAAGACCTTATATAAGTATATACAAAGCGCACTGCCATCACTGTAACCCTACTCTCACAAAAATGTCACTTCCGTTTTGCCAAGAGCATTTTAATAACTTTGACTGCATGTCCTGAACTACAGTGTCAGTCCCCAGAATGAAGTTTTTGAGCACACACACACACACACACACACACACACACACACACACATCACTGTATTAACAAAGAAGCCTCATAAACCTCAATGTTTTGTGCTGTACCCTTTCAGTGACCAAGGTTTGAAATGGGGTTAATAGTGGCAGACATTACTTCCTAAGGCTTGGGAATAGTGACGTCATGTCACATGACCAACTAACCAGCAGTCCTTTCAATGCATGCTCCATGACAGAATGGATGCTCCGCAGTGAGCTCACAGATAGCAGGACGGTGACTCCTAAATGTAAAATTTTGTCTGCCAGTACTATCAAGAAGTTCACAAACTGATCTTGAAAGTAAATAAACAACTCAGTGTAAATACATGACATCTACAATGAAAAAAGTTTGTAATTTAATGTTGAATATCAAGTTTCATGTAAATGCTCACCAAGCTGGTGGTTAAATAAATGTTGATGTTACTGTTGGTTAATATTATTTAACTTTTTGACGTATTTCCGATTTGTGTTGTTTTAAGCATTACTAATTTACTCCACTAATAATAATACTCCACTACATTTATTCAACAGATGTAGTTAGTTTTCAGATAAAGATCAGACGTCAGTTGTAAGCATCTCAACTGCCAAGCAGCTGGATTCAGGCAGAGGCAGAAATTTACTGATGTGTATACTGTAGGATACAGCAACAAGAAACAATGGATGTGGAAAGAATAAAGGGAAAGAAGCAAGCAAAATAGAACTGGGATAGTAAGAAAGATGAGGAAAGTAGAGAGGAGTAAATGTAGAAGTGGAGCAAGGTAACGAGAGAGGTTGCAAAGGCTGAGTTTGACAAAAAGCTGAATGCTAAGGGAGGAAAAAAGGAATTTTGAGTGGCCATACTTGGGCAGGCTGAAATTAGCCTACACAGATGGAGATGTGCACTAGAGAGAAAGGGAATGAAAGTCAGTAGGAGCAAGATGGAGTACATGTGCATAAATGAGAGAGAAGGTGGTGGAATGGTGCAGCTGTAAGCAGTAGAGGTGGCGAAGCTGGATGCTTAGGGTGAACTGTTCAAAGTAATGGGGAGTTTGGTAGAGAAGTAAAAGAAGAAAGTACAGGCAGGGTGGAGTGGGTGGAGAAGAGTGCCATGATGTGATAGACAGGTATCTGTGTTAGTGAGACCAGTTATGTTGTATGGACTGGAGACAGTCACACTGACAAAAAAAACAACACAGGAAGCAGAACTGGAGGTGGCAGAGTTGAAGATGAGATTTTCTTTGGGAGTGACGAGGTTGGACGAGATTAAAAATTACTATTTAGCGCGACCATACAGGAAAAGAACTCTAGCATCCCACTTAAAGAGAAAGTCAGAGACGTCACTACCCCTTAACCTTAGGAACCAAATTATGCTATAACTACCTAAAATGAACTTATTACTTTATTTGAGACCAAAAAAAACAAGACTGCCACCATGCGGTTACCCTTAAAATGTCTTGTGACAAGAATGTCAATTAAATGAAGCTTACCTTCAAAGATCTAAAAATTCCACTATCATCCCAAATCAAGCTGTCCTGTCTTGCTAAACTTTTTTGCTATTAAAGTCCAGTGTAGCCTTTAAAATCTTAAGATTCGGCTGTGTGTTAAAACCTACATGGAGGTGTGCCCAACTGCACAAGATCTCCCAGACATTTTAGTCATCGTAGACACTAAATATGTAAAATGAAGCTTTGAAGCAGTGCTGGTGCCTAAACATCAGTCAAGAGTAGTGTCTGCACTGCCAAGCTACAAAGACGCTCCTGCCTATTAATTAACACTGTCTAATGCTCTAATGGAAACAAATCACATCACGTCTCACAAACTATAACTCTTTTTCTTAGTTTAGTGTTACATTAACACATCAGCTGTGAGTCTGTTAGGTAGGGTTGGGTATCGTTTGAATTTTATCCATGCCAATTTGGATTCTGATTATCAGTTCTGGTTCTTCTTTCTGCCTTTTAACTTAACTTTGTTTTTAAAGCTTTAAATGGTCTTGCTTCAATCTACCTCAGTGACCTGCTGCAGTCGTACAGTCCAGCTAGATCTCATAGATCGTCTGCACATAGTCTGCTGGTGGTTCCTAGAGCAAAATATAATCGATGGGGAGACCGGGCTTTCTCTGTGGCTGCACCTAAACTCTGGAACAGCTTGCCCCCAAATGTTAGAACTGCACCTGACCTGGCATCTTTTAAATCTCAGCTCAAAAGCTTGTTTTATTTCTTTCTCATGATTCTTAATGTCTTTTATTTTGAAGATGTTCCTATTTTATGTACCTGTTAAGCAATTTGGTCAACTAGGTGTTGTTTTATAAGTGCTTTCTACTGCTGTTAATCCCATAAGTTTTCTTTTGCAGTAAATACTTTAGCTGCCAGTGACAGTCAAAGGACCAGATGATATCAAATGCAGCTGTTGCTAATGTGAAAAGTTAATACAATGCCCCTTAAATTGCATAAGAAGGTATTCTTACACATTTCTGTTTCCTTACTTTCAAATGTATTAAGCTCTACTCAAAAAAACAACATGCAGGATCCACACAAGATCTAATTGGTTCTATCTTGGCAAGCTGTAAAACTCTCAAGGGCCACACACAGCATATGATACATTTCATTGTCTCATTTAAATCACTCAAATTAAGCACGACTGTGAAAACAGACTGCTTTAGAGAGAATTGCTGGTAGTACACTGAATGCATACTGTATAGCTAAGTCTAATGAAATCTTTGAAATTGTGCCTTTTACTCAAAATCTGAAACTGGTACTATGATCAATAATATGATCACAGGAGGTCCCCAAGCTTGCATCCTCATTTAGACCAGCTTCATTGCTCTTTATTGTTCCAGATGAAACATAATCCACAGTCTCCATTGGACTGAAGTTAAAGGAAACTGCCTCTGTCATAACACATTTTCAAAGACTTTTTCAAAATTCTCTGAGTTAAAATATGTGTGTAAGCAAAGCACAAAACATAATAACAACATAGGCAAGGATTGGCCTTAAGGAAATAACATTTGTGTCAACATTTTTGAGGAGATGGACTTTATCTTATCAGATCACTCATACTGAGAGCAATAAAAAGATAAAGACCAAAAAAGATACAGATACAATCGGTGGTATTATTGATGGCATAGTAATTTCTTGTTTTGCCAGCATTTTGTGGTAGGTAGCTATATGGGATTCAGGTTGTTTGATAGAATGCATAGGACTGATTATGGACATCTTTACCACCTTACTGTATTATTATATTTTAGAAGTAAGATATCCCCAAAGTCACCAGGGTTTATCCTGTGGTGAAGATTGATACACACTTGACAGCTCTACTCAAAAAACCAACATGCAGGATCCACAGAAGATCTAATTGATTCTATCTTGGCAAGCTGTAAAACTCTCAAGGGCCACACACAGCATATGATCCACCTTGTCATTTGTTGAGGCCTGAAACCAGTAGCCAGGCTAATAAAAGAAATCATAATAATCTATCCACTGAATTTTAAGTTCTTACTACAATGCTTTGCAGTATGTTTTGCAGGAATAAGTCTGGGCTTCATTACTGAAATATAATTACAGTGAATTTTATCACAAAAAGATGGCAAATTTTGATTTGCATCACAGATTTGTTTTAAAGTACTGTCTGCTGACCCCTTAACTTTTCATTTAGCATAATCAACCAGCCCTGTCTCCTAAAAATTACGTTTGTATACAACGAAACTGCAATCCCGATTACGTTTTAGTAGAGAACATAATTGCAACCCGATTACGTTTTCTGTTAACGTAATGACCATATGTTCACAGTTAACGTATTTTTGTCCGCCAAAATATCCAATCTACATCCAGTTTTCTGTCGGCAAAAATATCCAGAGATGTGAGTGTAGCGATATTTAAGTGTTTTATGGTGGGAATCAGATATCACAGCAGTGGGTTAGTGTTAATGAAAGGCTGTGGGCTGATTAATGGACAAAAATGTCATTTCACACAGTCGCTTCACACACACAACGTCAGCATTAAGACTGAAAGCAAAACACGATCTTTTTTCTAACCCTAACCTCAGTACTTTTTTTGCCTAAACACAACCTCACAGGGGACTTTGGTCTTGAACTTGGGTCTCCTGCATGTCAGTTATGCACAGTAAACACCAGCCATTGTCTCCAACCACCATCCTTTCAAATATCTGTGCATTAATAAATGTAGCACGTCATTCAGTCATTCACAAAAATACGTTTCAGTACAACGTGACAATTACGTCCTACAAACACGTAATCGGGTAGCAAATACGTTCTCTAGGAAAACGTAATTGGGATTGCAGTTTAGTTGTATACGAACGTAATTTTTGGGAGACAGGGTTGAATCAACAGATCAGAATTTTACTTAGTTTAATATTGTGGTTTTTGAACACATACACGAAAATGTTAAGTGCTAATCAGGAAATATTAGGATGTTTGTCACTGGGAGCATTTTAGCATGTTGACAGTAGCATTTAGCACCAACATGAGAGTGTATAACATCACAGAGCCACCAGCATGTCTGAAAAACCTTGGTGTTTACTGTACACAGACTTTTATATTGAAAATTAAGTACAATTCTTAGTAGTTAGCACATTGTTACATTATGCAAAGCTCCATTAATCAAATTACTATATATAGTATAATATGAAAGTGATCACTCACAAGCTCTGGTGAGGTTTCAGCCAGCAAGCAGTTTTTTTTCAGCAAACAATGTCTAATATACCCTTTATACAGTCATACAATGTTAGCAACTATCTGGAAAGAAAATTTAAAAAGTAGCAACCACAAGGAGGACAGAAATACAACACCAAATCAATCCCAACTTTATGAATATCAGACATGAATAGGAGTTAAGAGTTACATATTACTGGCACACTGTGAGAAGGTTGACAAGGTTTTTGCACCATCAAACCTTCACAATGGAACTAATTTTAGGGTTGTACTTCAAATGGTTGAAAGATAGTCTACATAGTCCAGTTTTATTCTCATAATGCTCATGTGCTTATCTGATGATTGCTAACTCATAGCACGGTCTTCCAATTGCAGAGTCACAGCATTTCTTTTTTTTGCCTTAGGGGAAGCAAGCTTTGATTCACTGTGATAGATCTAAAGTTCTTTCAACTTCTGCTAATGTATTGTGGTCATTTTGCAGTATAGAGCAATAAAAACCTTACTTATTGCCAGGGGTTTCATTGATTGTGATTTGAGGGAACCCTGATTCTCACAGGCTTGCAGATGGAAATAAAAACTCAAAATATTTTACGTCTCAGTAATTTGACGTCAGAACTTTTGGAATGATCTTTCAAACAGTGTTTAATTTGCACAATCACTATAAAATTTTGAAACAATGACATTAAGGAAATATCTGTGAAGATTCTCAGTCATCCAGGTCATGGTTATCTAAAAAAAAACGGTTTTTTTTTTTTTAATGGCAACTGGACTTGTTTTAGTTCCTTGACTACGTTTCACCCTCCATTCCAGAGGGCTTTTTCAAGTCTGGACTTGAAAAAGCCCTCTGCCATTAAAAAAAAACCGTTTTTTTTTAGACATTAAGGAACAATACATATATTGGACAAAGCATGCACAAAGAATGTTCCAGCTCAGTAAAACCTTGGGTTCAGATCAACCATGACACTGCCAACACACAAGAAGCTTTATGTTTACATTTTGAGACTATTTGTTAGCTCTCTGTTCCATGTCAGCTGACCAAGTGATTGAGCTTTAAAGCATAACAAGCAGAGGGGATAATTATCCCTACAGGGAAATGTTGGGTTCCAAACCCACCACCCCCACGGGTGCCCAGAGCGCACAGCCGCATTTTTCATACAATCAGATGAATGTAGGTGTAAAAGGACTTTCCGTCCACCCTGTAGTTTTTTCATGTAGGTTGTGTCCTGATCAGAGTCAGCAAAATCCGGAGCCAAATTTCTGAAGCATCTGATCAGAGAATGTGTTAGTGAGAAACTTATCGCCTAGGCTGCAGTTTAAGCTGCACTTGACCTGACAGCAAAAACTACAGCCTGACTGCTTAAATGTATGCATGTTCTGTATTTCTATAAGAAAAATATCTAGTCAGAAATCTGTTTTCATAATAAAGACAAAATCAGATGGCCAAACAAAAACTACCCAACCATTTTCTGTCAGTATGTTTTAACTGCCTTGTTATATGCTATGAATACTAACTGAGAATATGTCTGATGAGAAGTTGCAGTTGGCACTGAAATGTTTTGTTTTTCCTCATCATTCTGTCTTTTGTGTGTTGGAAGACTTAACAATGCAGAAGGAAAAACTAAGGAAAAACTTTACTTAATGTCTAAAAGCGACGATGAAAGATTTAATGTATATATGCAGCTAAATGTTAAAACACTTAATGTACCGCAGGTGAGGGGAACTGGTGATAATTTACTTGGATTAATGATGATAAGTAATGTAAAATTACACATTTACTTGAATCTCAATGTAAGCATATACTGTAACTTTAATTTACCGTTTCCATATATTCTCTCTTTCCTTTGACATAGTACCACTTACAGAAACCTAATCATCAACATCATCATTTCCTGCCCATCTTTTCTCCTGTATCAAAGATGGGCAGGAAACACCACAGCACAGTGTTTCACACCAAAAATGGAGACATGCTAAACACAATGAGAACCTCCTGCATTACAGCTCTAGATAGGCAGCCAAATTAATATTGACATACTGACTAGTGTGGTTTAATCCAAATTTATTGAAACAGACAACATGTATTTATGTCCATATCATAGTGTACGAATACAAACGCCAATCTTTCTGCAAGTGTTGTAAGTAATGTGAGCATGATTTTATTACAGATGCAAAAAGTCAAGCTGGCAGACTCTTGAGATACTGACATTTTACAGCCTGGGGCAGCATTCAGAGACAGTGCTGTGGTGTACAAATCAATGCAAGTCATTACCATTACAAGCTTGAAATGAAACAGTGAGTTGGTATTTTAATACCCACAGACTGTGATAGTGCATGTGTTATCTCATCTGTAGTCATACATAACTTATATGATTGTGTTAGGAAAAAGAGAAAAACACATCATACCTGATATGATACTTATAATTTGACTACACTGCTAAACTCTGCACATTGGAATCTATTAAATAATGTTTAATCCTGTGTTCTAACATTTTATGGAATAAACTGTTGTAGCTGGCTTCATAAAAATAGTTGTCTCTTGCCTCCCCCACAATTCAAATGCTGAGATACTAGTGGTGGGCGGATCGATCCAAAGTATCGATAGTATCGATACCAAGTTGGTATCGTTATCGGATCGATACTAGCACGATGGTATAGATACTTTCTCTCCTACTTTCAGTGCGACTGTTCCATCAGAAAGTAAACTTCCCGTTACAAATACCGCTCCTCTCACATCAACATGACTCAGCGGCGCTGAGCAGACACATGCAGGCTGTAGTGAATGATGGCACAGAGAAAGAGGAGCGTCATGTCATCTACTGTATTTCACGGTGATAGACGGGGGACTTTGGTGTGGGACTCAGGTCTCCTGCATCTCCGTCATGCACAGTAAACAGCATCGCTTCGCGTTAATAATAGTAGCGCGTCATTCATTCACAAAAATATGTTTCAGTACAACGTAACAATTACGTCCTGTTCAAAAACGTGATTGGGATTGCAGTTTAGTTAAATGCGAACGTAATCTGTAGGAGACAGGGTTGGAAAAAGCATGAACAACAGGACAGCGAGCTACAAAATAAATGGAGAGAGGAGGAGGGATCCCTCAGAGAGACCCCGTTTTACAGAGACAGAGCACCCCTGCCGGAAAATGCACCCCGTCCTATCTCCCACTAGGAAAGCGTCACCTCCATGAAATTTACACCACTAACAAGTATCAGTCCTACAACTTCACTCTCAAAATTATTCAATACTGGGACAGAAACTGTATTTTTAGGGGAGTGCATTTTGTGGCAGGCCAGTCTGCCTTGAAATGCACTCCTAAAGAAATAATTCATTAGTAGCACCAATTGTGATTGTCTCTAGGGTCAAGAGAGGTATACTGGATCTAGATTCATACATTCCAGCAGGCTGCCCTTATAAGGGAATAATATCGGATCGGTATCGGTATCGACGATACTGGCCCTGTATTTACTTGGTATCGGATCTATACCAAAGCTTGCGGTATCACACACCACTATGAGATACACAGTCCATATCTGTTCTGTGCTCTCGTTTAGCATGGGATCTTTATCTTAATCTGCAGGGTTTCTATAACCTTTTACATAACCTTCAGCATGTCTCAAAAGTCAGAGAGCGCTGAGACCAGCTTAAAAGAAAGACATTTCTCATCAGCAGACACAGAATACACATTAAGAACAAAGGACAGTAATGCCCCATTGGACTAACTACTTTCTCCAAATGAAGCTAGAAGGACATCTTTACACTTGAAAACCCTGTGCTGAGAAAGGACAAAGTAATTACCATTTTCTATTTTTGCCATCAGTAAGGCTCTTACAGATAAGTAGCGGGGATCTGATTTGGCCAGGTCGGATCTTAAGGTGGAATTCAATCAAATCTCAGTAGTAAACATCTTGGTACAACCCCTACAGTTGCATATTAGCATTTGTATTGTGCACCCCTGTTGTTGACCAAAGCTGCTCTTCCTTATCTGTCAACACAGGCTTGTCAGGTCTGCACCTCGCAGTGAGTGGCCACTGGTGCTTCCCATTCAAGGCTACAGCGCTGGGAGCACACCTTGGCCTGGTTGGGAGCTCCAATTTTAGAGCAAAAGGAAGAACAGCATCCGCTCTACTCTATCACAGCATGCAGACAAATACACATATTCACCTCCAACTGGTGCCAGAAATACACAAAGAAACACATTTCCCTTTAAGCTAGTCAACCCTAGCACTAAAAGAACATTTCTACACCCAGTAACACTACAATACAGTATACAAACATGTGAGTCATTAGAAACAAGTGAAGAATGGCAACATAAAGTAGTTGCTGGTGAGTAGGTTCTGAGCTCTATATAGACTCATGATGTGTTTCTACAGATTGGAAGGTACTAGTGAATATTAATGGATTCAGTATAATAAGTGTTACACCTTACACTCTGGCACAGTCCTGCACAGTGCTTGGTTCTTTAGTTCTTATATTTTCCATGCTTGTATGATATGGACATGGAAGTACAGTGTTTTAGGGAGAATACATTGCAACATGTATTATTCCTTTTCTTGTTCTAATTATTATTTGTTATTAAATAATATTGTGATGCCATAAGTTTTGTTAGTAGAAAATTAGACTGTCCCAGTGGAAATGGGTACAGTCTATGTATTAGTTTCAAGTCACTATCTTTGTGTCTGCCATTCAGAGTTACCTTTTTGATATTAACATTAGTAGTCTGAAATTTTAAAAATCTGAAAACAGTGGCTTTGATACAAAGAACATACATTTTCTCTTGTTCATTAAATTAAAACAGCTAATGGCGTTATTTAAAGGAGGAACACCTTGCTCATGTGTAATTAAAGTGGCAGGCTCCATCTTGCCTCATATCTGGTTTAAGTTATCCTTTAGAAAGCCACTGACAGAGACAATCAACTATTCCTCTCTAATGTCTTTAAAGGTTTATTCATGGGGGAATTAAGACAAGGATTGACTGTGCATATATTTTTGGACATCTGTATAAAGTTCAGCCTTTCTCAGCTTGCCTATATTGCACACTTTTCCAGTGTTCAAGTCTGTATAGTGTATGTGACCAGGAGGGCTTGAACAAGCAGCAACTACCACTGCAGAACATTAACACTAATATACAAGTGCCAACAAAAGTAAATGGCATATAGGCCTAATGTAGCAGATACCAGCCTTTATGTTAACTTTTAGACTTTTAGAGTTATTTTTAGAGGCTTTAATGATCATTTTTATGAGCAAAGATGCTATTTCTATTAGAAAATATTACAAGGGAAACACAAAAATCTAACTACTTTTTAAAAAGTATATGTTTACATATTCATACCTCTTGTTTTATCATTTGTAATTGCTTGGAAAAGTGACTGTGGGAGGGTATTGAGATGAGACAGTGGCTGCTGGACTTGTCAGGAGGTGAGCTCCAGCCAGTCATTGATAATTGCTGATCTAATGTGCTGAACACTGTTTTGTGTCTGTATAGACATATAGACCTTACATAAAAATATATTTTGTGTGGCTGTTTGCTTGAATGACAAGTGGATAGAGAACAAGGTAGTTTTGCTGCCAATTTGTTCCAATGGCCAAATACAGCTCTACAGATCACCATTATAAACTGACAGGACAAGGTGAACTGCAAAAGGATTACATATTTGCTTGTATTGTGTTTTTTAACTTATGAAGATGTTGTAAAACTCTCTCCTAGCTTAGAAACACTGTGTGTGTGTGAGAGAGAGAGAGTGAGAGAGAGATGTCATCACATCACAATGTATAGTCTATGGGTTGCCAGATTGAGGCAAAAATGCATGAATACAGTTGTACAATGGGTGCCACCATCCTGGAAAAGCGAAAACTTCAAATGAACGTGCCATCACGGTGTCCAATTATTTTCATGTATTAATGTCATTGCAACTTCTCACAGTGTTGGTTTTCATCTCATCTCCATTCTATTGACATAATTAGGCTCTAAATCACAAATTAGGTAGTGACAAACAGTAAATGTAGTATAACTGCTTGTGTCTAGACATCTCTTCTGAAATCTATGATCAATTTTTATGCTATTGTTGCACTCTATGGAAAAAAAACTCAGTTCTATCAGTTTTAAGTTTTAATTTTAGCTTAACTCTGCAAAACTGTGGCATTGTTTTTTCTCAAAATGTCAATAATATATCACTGACAACATTATTGACCTGCTAAGTGAGGGCAGCAGTAACTTCTATGGTTTCTGTCTAGAGTATTGCTGCAGGAAGACCCTAAATAGTAAAGAAGGGAAGATCAATTATCCTCAGGCCATTTCATACCCAAATACTGCAAGGAATGTTGTGTAACTGCAAACTTTTACTAAGAAAGTGAAATGGCTGTTAAAATACATCATTTCAGATTAAACAGTGAGAACACTGAACTGTGACTCTACGATCTGATTAATTCTCTACAGAATGTGTCTCCTAAAAGAATGCATCTTACATCTTTCACTTTTACGCATAAAGATTAATCTCCACTTTAGTTATTGTTTCAGTTTCCATGCACTGGAAGGCAATTTTATAAAGCATACTAAAAGCCATGATTCAGCTTGAGAGTAGTTGAAATGTCAACAGAACCTGTGTAATGACAGTACAAAGTCAGGTTCAGGATAACCTTGAATGATAGCTGTAAAAAACATCAACCTGACAGCTGGGGCTTCTGATTAAAAGAAAGTCTGTCCTGTTTTCAGTTAAAAGCTGAACGTAAAAGCAGTAGAACAAACAACAATCCAAGAGTAACCAGCATTTCAGATTAGAGAGACTGAATAGTGATGCCATATGTCTATATGTGTACTTTTCTACAAAACACTTGCAGCAATTATCTCTATTTTACTTTAATGGATTTTAAAAAACCCTGGCATCATACCACCAATTAATAATTCTCATTATTTAATTAGAGAATTCAAAACCAGGCGAAGACACAAACACACACAATTTAAACAATCGCGTTGTGTTACTGTTCATAGACCCCCCCCCCCCTTTCTGTGCACTGCAGCACACTGCAGAGATTATAGGAAGAATGATTACAAATTACAGTCATCAACATTCTTAATTAATAGTCAGACCCTCCTCAATCACTTAGAAGCCAAATGATACAACAAAACTTGAGGGCTCCCACAATGCAGTTAAGTGAGGATGATAGCAGCTCCCCGACATGTATGAATCATGGCAGGTAATTCCACAGAGCCATTGTTTGTTTGACAGCAGCATGCTCGCTCCAACTGCTCCTCTGATAATAGTGTTTATGTACTTTGGCTCCACAAGGCAAAGCAAAATGGCCAAACTAACAATAGAGGCAGTGGACAGAAGCAGTCAGTGAAATGGCACAGATTCATCCTGAAGAAAAAAGAAATCAACAGCATTCACCACAGTGTTAATCGCACAAACAATAATTCACTTATCATAATCATGAGCAACCTAAAGAAAACAATCAACCTACATCTTTGTTTATAAAGACATGTATACAACTCTCCCCAGGAACTACAGCTTTGTATGGTTCTAATAATGTCAGTTTCCATAATAAACCACCACAATGTTTATTAGCTTCTTGTTTGTGAGATAAGGATAAATTAATCTGCTTTTGAGGATACTGACCATGAATATGAGGTTTAATTAAGTTTTAGATTAATAGCTTATTATTAGTGTAGATAGTCTCCACTGCTTTGTGTTTCAATAAAGGCAATATCAATTTTTAGGGCAAAGACATTGCTAAACAGATTACTAATAACTATTAGTTAATGTTTATTTAAACAAAAATTACAAAGAAAAGACATTTGATTGAGAGACAGAAAAATATTTTAACCCTAGTTGTGCAATGGTTGAGCAAATAGTACTCATCTTTGGGCTCAGTGTTATGTGTTTGTGGTAACAAAGTGAGCACCAAAACATTCTGGGCCACAAATATAATAGATCCTTTGCACAGCGGAAAAATAAATACTAAATTGTTTCCACTGGTTGCACTGGATCCTTCCAGACATGCTTTTTTTTCGCCCAAACACTTTTTCGTCCAAATCAGGTTTCAAAATGATTCTGTACACAACAAAGATAGGATTTTCTTTGTTTTTCATACCTGACAAATACATATTCATATTGTGCTAAGCCACAGAAACTTTTACATTACTTGCTCCCTGCCTATACCCCCAAAGATGTTTTCACTCATTCTGGCTGATTAGACCTATGCTCAGTCAAGCTACACTAAGAGTTACATAAGATCCATCAAAATATTTGAATACAGATGATACAAGTAGAAATTGTATAAATGTAATAGCCAATAAGAAAGTGAACGTAGTGTGAATAAAACATACCTAGAAAGTCCCATCAATCAGCAAAAATGTGTTAAATTGCATCCTATTTTAGCATCTTTACTTTATTTTAGCCCAGTGTCTGTGGGTGCATATTCAGCTGCCATTCACTCCAACCACCTCCTGCTGGCTTCATTATGTTTCACCTTTAACAAATCGTTGTCATTCATTAACTCATTGTAACAATTTTATTTGTACAATATGTGTTTGCAGTCTAGTTGTTCATGAACATAATTTCTAGGAGACAGAGTTGAACAGTGTTCAATAGCTCCTGACATTGCAAGAAAAGGTCTTATTGTGCAAAACTACAGAGGCAGTCGACAGAAGCAGCCGTTTATTGTTGAATGTGATGGATCTCCTGCTTCGAGAATGTGATCGTTTTCTACTAAAACTCAAATACATGAAAGTAACAAGAAAGTCGATGAAAGTAAAATTATAGAACTGTAATTGAAACTATTCAGGTGGTATGGTTATATTCAAACATATGAAAATCATTAACATTTCAACTTCTACTTCAACAACTACAGTCTCCATGTGTCCAGGCTGTTGCTGAGTCAGCTAGCTGGCAGTAACTCTTGTCAGAGAAGTGGCTGCTTAATGACAAGAACAATCAATAGAAAACACTGCTTAAGCCCACGTTTCTATAAGTTTAGGAAATGTTTCTAAATTAAGCCAAGAGGAGTAATTTGTATCTCATCATTACATGCCTGAGAGGTTACAACACTCAGAGACATGTCAGTTTTTCTAAAACAATCTGATATGTAAAAGGTAAGCAGAAATGGTAGCTAAAGTATATCTGATAAGACAGAAGTTTTGCTATTAATATTGAAACATATTTTTGTGAATGCCTATTGCATTGTTAATGGTGCTGACATTTCAAAAAAAAAAACTGCATATGGCTACAATGATACAGCAAGATAATATTCATGACAATGGTGTACAGCAGAGAAACAGAAGAAAAATCAGATGAATGGGTACTGTACGATTGATCCAGGATCTTCAACAGCTAGAACAGTCTGTGGACCCATAGTGGTGAATGCCTATGGAGCCAACTGTATGTTTACATGCACCAACAACCCAGCAAATGGCCTGTACAGTATTTCATGGTATATTTATTGATGCCATCATTACACTTCTACACAAATAAATGATTATAAAAATAAAATGTGCAATGTTGGAGTTGCTCTGTCTATTTAAAAGTTAAATACATAAACATTGCTAGTTCACACTTTGCTTAGAAAAACTCACCAAAAGGGCCATTTCACATAATTGTTTAAAAACCAGATTGTATTGCGTCCGATGCTGAAATATATGATGCATATAAATATTATCTGTCAGTTAAAACACGTCTGTTTTTTTTATGGTGGTACATTCAACCAAATAACAGACTTTACTGATCACCAGAAAAATCAAGTTGTCATTCTGTGGGGTCTTTCTTACATTCTGTCAATCACACAAAGCAGCATAAAATCATATTTAGAAATTAATAACTAACAAAATGATTATTAATAAATATAAATATTAAAATAAAACAACAGGTGGGAAAAGTGTTGCTGCTGACATCCAACAAATAGTCTTTGATTGACAGGGCCACAATTTGTCATATACTTAGTTATCTTTGGAAATGCACATGCAGGTCTGAGAACATAACTAGAAAGAGATAGACTTAAAGGTCCAAGCAAAACTTCATGCGAGAGTTGAATTAGAAGGATTATCGCCTGAGCTGTGGGCACCATTTTAAAGTAATAAATTCATTTCCGTTGTCAATCTCCTCCATACGGATAACACTAAAGTATTTTAGTATTTCAGTATTCTTTGTGACAGCCTAACTTTCAAAACATACACTTAGAATAAAAGGTGCACTTAACATGCATAAATGTGCACTCACAGTGGACAATCCATCATAATCATGGGCGCATACTGTACATAGCTCAGTGGGCACAGCAGTCTCATTCTATTTCAGCTGCTGACATTCAAACAAAGCACTGGCTCCTCCACTCCTCTGCAGGATCCCAATGAAAAACAACAACAAATGAATCACAGGCAACAGTAGCCCACTTTGCTCCCTTCACAGCATATAAAATGTCATTGCACCCAACAATCCCTTACAGTGATGGATGGGTTAGAGTCACCACCTGTTCGAAACACAAAGCACTGACTCCACCTCACACTACCTACACATTTCACACTCTTTTGTAAATGTCATACACAAGCTTCATAAACAGATGTTCCTTCACTGTTTAAAAGGTGACCTAAACTAAAGGTAGCTGCAGTGTAGCTTTGCAGCCTATACCCAAACAAAGAAAGTTTCAAGTTATTATCTCAAGTTATTTGCACAAATTTGGCCAAAGGATTATTTATTTATCTTTAAAGTGTCTTTAACTTAACATACTGACCTTGAAGACTGTTGCTAGCTAGCAATTTACACATTGACCATGTGGGTGCACTGATGAGTGTGTCTGTGAAAATCTTTTTCCTAAACCTCTAAATTTCACATAATTATTTGTGCTGCTATGAAGATTTTGTTATATTTGGTCACAGCCAGGATAGCCATTTCCTAGAGTTTCTAGTCTATGCTAAAGTAAACAATTCTTGGTTGTATCTTTGTATATACAGTACGTAGCTCACAGACAGAGAGAAATAAAACCTAATGTTTCTTTTGTGGTCACTCACATGTAAAAATACAGTGTATTGATTTATTTGTCATTATATAAAGGACAGAGAGCTTCACTGTAGGTTATGCTTATTCAGAATAAAGTATTTTCTTGTGATGCTTGCAAAGCCCATGCAAATGAGTTTTAATGATTTTTCAGAGCTTTAAACTCTCTTTCAATGCAGTCAGGAGTGAGTGTAAGAGTGGACAGCTGTGCAAAAATTCCCTGCATTTCTGTTCCTGGGAAAGCGTTAGGCATTGAAGAAATAGCAAAACACATGGAGGATGGAAAGTAACCAACAGAACAGGAATAGGAATTCAGGCCCAAATGATTAATGAGAAGTAAATTACACCTAGTAAGAACTTCTCCATTTTACCTACAGTATGTTATACAATTGAGTGTCCAAGGAAATTATTGGCTTGGACAGCCAACAAGTTTTGCAATCATCTGGCACAGTCAGACAATCACATTGTGCCTTTCTGCTTAGTTTTCTTGTCACTGCTTTGCAAGATGTGTCACAAGTCCAGAATTTGCTTTACTATTTCATGCTGCCCTGCTTAGTTGTACATGTCAGCTGACCCTGCAACTCCACTAGAATTTAAAATTTAAATTCCATCAATACAAAGGCACATACTTACCATAAACTCATAACCTTTTTTTTATCTACAGTGTAACTTGTGTATTGTATGATACTTTGATTTTGTTTTGCTTAAATTTAAATAAATAATTGCTTTGAACAAGCTTTGAGGCCGCAAGTAACAGGCTTCTTCAGTTACATTACCACTTAAAAATAAAAGAAAAAGTTCACATACACCATTTCAATAAATCATTTTATTGAAATGGTGTATGTGAACTATGTCGATGAGATTCTAAGTTGAAATCCTCTGATTCAGTGGAGCTGGTTTAACAGTGTAGCTGTAGGATTGACCTAGAGGGCACTGCTCTGATCATAACATACTTTCCCTATCCTTCCCTAGTGTCTGCAGTTTTCACAATCTTGGTGGTTAGTTCGCCATGTATTGCAATAGTATCATGCTTTTGCAGTTAAACTTTCTTATGGCAGCAAGCTTCTTATGGTAGTTTGTAAATACTGTATGCTCTAAGAGGCCATACTGTGAACCAAACTTAGTGATCTATTACTCACACTGACATTTGCAGTGCTGCTCCTGGTTACTTGATGTACCAAATAGTTTTGATAGGAGAAGACCAAGTGAGCAGGCTCTTGCAAATATTTAACCGCCAACTTTGGCTATATTTTGGTAGTGTGGACATCCAGTTTTGCCAATTACGCTGTGCCACTCATTACAAGACTGGCACAAGTTTAGTTTATGACCATCTTAGGGCAACCTACCTGGGTCCTAACCTGCACTTGGTTAGCTGATGACTGGACAAAACTACAGTTTCAGATTTTGTTTTGATGTTTTTATCAGCAGTAATTAAGAGACATGTAGTGGATCAAAAGGGCATCACCCATCATACTATTTTAAATTAAAAAAGAAAAAAAAGAAAAAAACACAAGCCCTTGAAAGTCTGTAAAATTAATTTGCACAAAACAACCACTATCTACAACCATGTCATTGCAAAAAAAAAAAGGAGTCTTGTAGCTTGGATTGAAGTGTGACCTGAGGTCACTTTCAAACATTGATAGTCTGAGCAGCAATACTTAGCTTCACAAGATGCCATGGGGTTGCCTCAAGTAAAAAAAAACACATAAGCATATTCGGGGGCTGCCCATTATGTTCTTTAGATGTACCTGAAAGGTATATACAGAGTTGCAGGCAACATTTCCATTTTCTAAACAGCTCTTCTGCAAAAGTGTGATGAATTAAAATGAGTAAAGCCAGAGATGGCGCTGACCTTTAGGAAATGTATGGCATTTATCATTTTCTAATTAAGTTATGTGGCAAAATCATATTTTGTGTGCCCAAAGTCTGTGGTAAAATGGGTCTCTATCAGTATTAAATTATTACAAAGTCCTGTTTAATTAATGAAAATATGACCCAGGTGTCAGAGCTAATATATCAAAATGAAAACGCTGTAGACGTAGACTGTTCTGTGGCAAAGGATGAGTGGAAAAGTAATGCATTAAATTCAAAATAATTTAAGAGGAACAGAGCTTATTTTTTAAAATCTGACCTGTTGGAATTTCATTGTCTGAATTTTAGGTCAGTGTTTAAAACTTCAGATGCTCTGTTTTATTTTATTTTTTTTAAGTAGAAAACAGTTTGAGGGTAAATAAGACAATCCAGTGCATGGTTTGGGTTAAACAGAAATTCTAATGGCAAGTGTTTGGGTTTGTTTGCAAAATAATTGTAGGTACAGTTTCTGCAGACATGTCACAAATTTTAATTAAGTAAAAAAAAATTATAGTATAAAGAATACAATTTTTAAAATCACATCAATAACTTCTGATCACAGGAGGTTTTTTAACCTTTGCACATTCCTCTGCATTCTCTGCAAGACTACATGTCCACTGAGCATGGTGATGTATAAGATATATTCAAGATTCAAGATTCAAGTATATGTATAAGATATATGAGATGTATAAGAATAACCAGTTACATAATTACTTATACATAACATTTGTGTGCTGTTGTTGAAGGTGTTGTGCCTGGTCATCATCTCTTCATTTCAAATCAAAATGCAGCAGCTGCATGTAAATAACACCCACATTATGTACTGTATGCCCACTGCTGTCAGAGGCTTACACCACCATTCTTCCCAAGCTTGAGCAATAAATCTATCATTTCAGTGGATTCATAATCTACAGAAGAGGTTTAGGGCCACCATGAAAATATTATTTGAGTTCTGACTTTTTTTCTCAGAATGAGTTTAAAGTTAGACTTCTGAGAAAAAAGTCAGAACTCAAATAATATTTTCATGGTGGCCCTTATCCTCTTCCGTATAATTAGAGGTGTATAAAGTACACAAACTCAATACTTGTTGTGCAAATGTGTAAATGTGGAAGTACTTGCCCAGAAAAAAAAAACTCTTCGAGTGTATTTGAAAAAATGTAGAATTAGATTCTGTTGATAACATAAATGTGGACGTTTAGTCCAGACAAATTGTCAAATGTGAAAATGATGACTAAAATGTGTTAACGAAAACAGCAGTTGGTAAAGGTGGGGCTGATTTTAACTACCTTATATTGTGACAGGTGGTTCATCCATAAAAGATACATCAGCATGTTATTAATATATATTGATTTTTATAAGAATCTAATCCTGCAAAAAGAAACTAGTAACTAATTATGTTAAAGTGAATGTAGTGGAGTAAAAGTACAATATTTTCCACAGATTTATAATGGGGTAGAAGTAACATGAAATGGAAATACTCCATTTAAGTACCTAAAAATTGTACTTAAGTACAGTACTTGAGTAAATGTACTTAGTTACTTACCACCTTTGTTCATAATCTTAGTAGGCCTACTGTTGTTTCAGAAACAACAAATTAACCTCTGTGATTTAGCTCAGAGATTAAATGACTCCCTTAATTAATGTCAGTCAAACAAAAATCCCACAAAATCTTGCTTTTAATTCTTTAATAACATGCTGTAATTAGCTTTTGTATATTGCTGCAACTGTTATATTTTGGATCTGCAGACCATTTCCAGACATTATTTTCATCCATAGCTTTCTAAAAAAAAAACTGAAAATTACTGAGCCTTTGAGAGAGTATACACAGTATTTGCAGGCCCTATTGGCAGCACACACCAGCAGCTTATGACATGCATAGAAACACCTGCACATATTATTTTCAAGGCAAGTCTACACACCAGGGATATCAAGATGGGTATAAATACACATCAGAATATGGCTCTGGTCTATTTCTAAGCATCAAAGCACTTGGAAATTTGCTTCCCAGATAGGCACATCCTAGCTTCACTGCATCAAGTGTTTTTTTTACTGTTTGTACAACATGTTGAGTGGTATTGGCCTTGAAATAAGCACACTGTTACAGTATAGTACACATTATGTGTAAGGTCTTTAAAGATACAAAGACTTGGAGTCATTGTCAATAGCACAAATTCCAATTGTCCAATGCTCCAGGCAGCTACATGCAGTGAGCAAATATAACATAGTAAATTGCATAGACTGAATGGCTTTCTGTCTCCATGCTGCAGCTCACTACACTCACAGCAGTTCAACCAACCACTACTGGTGTCTTTGTCATATCCAAATAACTCTTCAATCAGATCTCAGAAATTACTGGGTTGAACCTGATTGTTAACTGGCAAGTTGTTCTTGGTTATTAGCTGGTGTATTTCCTGGTACAAATGGATTATGAAATTATCTGTCCCTCAATTTGTTGAATCCACTTTGATTAAGATTAAAATATGTCAACAGCTATTGCACTGCTGTACATTTTAATGCTAAATAGCAAATATTATCATGCTAACCCTTAAACTGACACAAATGGTAAATATACATACTAACTAGTAAATGTCAGCGTGTTAGCCATGTAAATATGTTTGCATGCTGAAGCAATGTTATCACAGAGTAAAGGGCATGGAGAGAGACTGACAAGAGCAAGCATTTCAAATCCATAATAATTCAAATCCAATTTTTTTATGTAACACCACTGCAGCATACTGCCTACAATGTACCAAAGGGTTACATGTAATCACAGGTGTTTTCAGACCTGTCCATGCTTAATGGGTTGGATTTGAGGGATATACTCCCACAGTGCAAATCACAAATGAAGTGAAGATGCTCCTTACGCCTAGAAAAAAAAATAAAGGCAGTACTGTGAATAGATTTGAGATTCAGATCTGACACCATCAACATATCCAGCAAGTAACAATCTATGAGCCGTGACTGACAATCACTAATAGCACAAGAACTGGTTAAAATGAGAGCTACGATTTCATAACTCTGATGATTACATCGAACTTATAATTAACCCCAATCAGATGAGTAAGGAATTAGAGGGGGAGGCTCTGCAGTGGCAGGAATAGTCTGGTGATTCTGTTAACAGAGAGGTCACAGTCTATGACCTCTTCTCCACATAGAGAGCACTGATACACAACTCAAGTGACAGTTAATAGACAGCACAAAGTGCACTAGAATCACATAATTTTCCCTACAGCAGTCTGCAATCACTGTAACATCATCTCAAGCATGAAGAGAATTATTTAGCCATCCTGAACGATAGGTTACAAAGGCACAAAATGAATAAAAGGGAATAAGGTAATCAAAACATGGAGAGCGAAAACACCTGATCTGAAATTTTGTAATACAGATGATGAATAGTATTAGTATTACTAATACTATTTTAGTATTAGTAATCAGACTAAGGAGCTCATCAGACTAAGGAGCTCATAGTAGTATCCAGGAAAGAGAAAGGAGGCACACACGCACCCATCCGTATCACTGGAGTGGGGGTGGATCGTGTCATCAGATTCAAATTCCTGGGGATCCACATCTCTGAGGATCTCTCCTGGACAACCAACAGCTCCAGCCAGAAAGCTCACAAGGGCCTCTTCTTCCTAAGGGCTCTGAAAAAGAACCATTTCACTTCAGACGTCCTGGTGAACTTCTATCATTGCACCATCAGGAGCATGCCGACCAGCTGCATTACAGTCTGGTATGGAAACTGCTCTGTGTCGGACCAGAAAGCACTACAGAAGGGGGGTGAAAAAAGCCTAACGCATCGTGGGAGCTTCACTTCCTAAGACTGAGGAAATTTACAGGAAGTGTAACATCACAAATAGCTTCTCTCACGCTACCCAGAGGCTGTTTGACCTCCTGCCCTGTGGGAGGCGCTACAGCAACCTACGGACCAAAACAACCAGGTTCAGGAACAGCTTTTTCCCCGCAGCCGTTTTCTTCCTGACCTCAGTCCCTCGATAACGCTGTTAATCCTCCCACCCCTCACTACCACCATCCTCTAGACATACACACTGAGCTGAATACTATTACACTGACTACTGTACTGTTTATTCAGACTATTCATATTTATTCATAACCATCCTATATCATAGCATTACCAACCTGTACATATGTAAATACACTGCTCAAAAAAATTAAAGGAACAATTTTTAATCAGATATAGTATCAAGTCAGTTAAACTTCTGGGATATTGATCTGGTCAGTTAAGTAGCAGAGGGGGGTGTTAATCAGTGTCAGCTGTTTTGGTGTTAATGAAATGAAAAAACAGGTGCACTAAAGGGGCAACAATGAGACGATCCCAAAAACAGGAATGGTTTTGCAGGTGGAGGCCACATTCACCTTTTTTTGACTGCTTTTCAGTAGTTTTGCATTTAAATAGGGTCAGTGTCACTACTCCTCTAGTGGGCCCTGTGCTCACTGCCCGGCACTGTGGAGCTCGACTGGACTTTGCCAGAGAACACCAGAATTGGCAGGTCCGGCACTGGTGCCCTGTGCTTTTCACAGAAGAGAGCAGGTTCACTTTGAGCTCATGTAACAGACAGGAAAGGGCCTGAAGAAGCCGCGGTGAACGTTATGCTGCCAGCCACATTGTTCAGCATGACCTGTTTAGTGGTGGGTCAGTGTTGGTCTGGGGAGGCATATCCATTGAGGGACACGCAGACCTGTACAGGATAGACAATGGCACCCTGACTGCCATTAGGTATCAGGATGAAATTCTTAGACCCATTGTAAGACACTTTGTTGGTGCAGTGGGTCCTGGGTTCCTCCTGGTGCATGATAATGCCCAGACTCATGTGGCAAGAGTATGCAGGCATTTCCTGGAGGATGAAGGAATTGATACCATTGGCCTCCACCCTCGCCTGACCTAAACCCAATAAAACATGTTTAGATCCATACGACGCCACTAGGTTGCACCTCAGACTGTCCAGGAGCTCAGTGATGCCCTGGTCAGGATCTGGGAGGAGATACCCCAGGACACCATCCGTCATCTCATAAGGAGCAAGCACGTGGGGGCCATACAAACTACTGAGTACCATTTTGAGCTGCTGCAATGACATTTCAGCAAATTGGACTAGCCTGCTGCATCAGTTTTTCAGTTTAAATTTCTTGGTGACTTCAAATTAAGCCCTCTGTAGGTTGATAATTTTCATTTTCATCAAATGATGTGGCATCCTTTTGTTCCCAACACATTGCCCATTCCATATCAGTATGGATATCCAGCATGATTTTTTTTCCAGCTGAAATCTGATGTGTTTCCAAAGTGTTCCTTTAATTTATTTGAGCAGTATAGATTGCGCTGCTATTAATGCACTTCTAGTTAGATGCTAACTGTATTTTGTTGTCTTGTACCGTAACATGCGCAATGACAATAAAGTTAAATTTAATCTAATTTAAGGACACATTTTGTATGCGTTTTTAACACTTAATATTGAAGTCACAGTTCATTGTTGTTGTGATTTTGACAAACTGAAACTACTGAAGCTTTTTCAGACCTTTCTAGTGCTATTGCAATTAAGTTTATGAGAAGGGGCTGAAAAAACATTAAAATATAAAAAAGGAAGACGTAGCAAGCTGGTGGGCCAAGTTGGTGTCAAGTTAGTTTGAAGGTCAAACATTGTGAGTCATATCCTTTTCATCAAACCATTAACTCACAAGTTCACCTTTGTCTATATTTGTTAGGTTTCTCTGCTCATTTAAGTATGCAGTGTGTAACAGATCTAGATCTGTGTGACCAGTGAAAGATTGGGAGAAGGGTTTTGGTCATTTCACTAGCACTCCGAAAAAGATATTCATGACACAATAACATCAGCTGTATGTGTGTGGTATCAGGCTCAGCTTCCTTGACAGAAAAAATACATAAAATATAGACAAGTTATGTAACCAACCCTCAAATACATGGAGGTTTAAGCTTGCAAAAATACAACTGTTTGTAATTTCACTGTACTTTCTAAAAAAACACGTTGCTTTTTCTTTAAATGGAAACCTCAAATATCACCAATATCATCTTTAAACAGTTTAACCATCTTGTTTATTGTTGAATTAGCAATGAAGTAGTGAGTGACAGGTGTAAGTAGAAGACTGTCAGCAACAACTATGGTCAACACATTAATACCACTATTAGTCATAAGTATTTTCTAGCATGGCACTTGATAATGGAAAATGTTTGTTAATGAAATCCACTGTTGCTATATTTGGAAGACTTGGCTCTCTTGATCCAAAAAAATCTAAATACAATCAGATTTTTCCTGTATTATGTACAAATAACAAATGGTTCCCTGTGAATAGTAGACTTAATGTTGTGACTGATATATGTATATATTTAAACTAACATTTGGTCAAAGTCAAAGAATTTCCTGTCTGTCCTCCTAGGCTCTGTGCCTAGTCAAATGTGAATTCCGTACCCTGTGTGTCATTGTTTATGCATGCTAGTGGTGTGCATCTCCATGTGGAGAATTTGTGCCTGAGAAGAGAAAGTGAGATTCCTCCTCTTCACTGCTCTGCTCAGTTTAGATGTGGGTCCTGTGAATTACTGTCCTCATTGCTGCACCTCAGTTCTCAGCCCAGCTCTTGGCTTTGGAAAGCAGGGCTAATGCTGTGCCAATTAGGCTGGTAATCTAACCAACATTTGTGTTCACTGCTCTGAGGCCCAGATCGCATTGAGAGCTCAATTTGGTGTGTTTGAGGTGGTGGGGGCGTTTGTGATTTACACCTCTAGGAAAAAAAAAAACTTGCAATGATGACACCAGCATTAATAATACTTTCACACTATCACAGTTTTAGCTGGCCAATAATATCCTCTCTCTTCTGTGTGATTTGTGTTGATGACTCAAGAAGAAGACGGCTAAACAAAAGAGGACTGATTCCTTCTGTACCACATACATTTTCTGTTCAATCACTGCACAGCTAATTTGAACCAAGTAAATTGTTAACTACACTTTGCCACCATGATGGAGGTTCCTATTGCAATTAGTGGCCCCTGGCCAGTCGTCATGTTTTTATAAGGTGGTGTAAACATAAATTATACATGAGCCTGGGGATTGCCATTAAACTGAGGTCTTTGTTTCCCAACTCTTAATTTCCATATATACTGTACTTGTTGCAATATAGAACAAAAATGTGGGGTTAAGATTATTTGTGAATAATTTCTACTTTTACTGGGATTTAGTCTTAGCTTTTAGTGGAAATTCTTAGAAAATGTCATAATTTTATGAATTTTTATAGAATTTCATCAATAGCAACTTCGCTATCAGAGAGAGGCCTACCAATACCTTACCTTAAGGTGCGTACAGTCATGTTCCAAAGTTAGCATCCCCTCTTTTAATTCTGTGTTTTCTGTGTAAAAACAATAAAAATCATCCCATGATAGCAGGTCTTACTACTGGACAAGCACAAACTCAAACAACAACATATAACATTTTTCACTGTGGCATTATTTATTTAACAGAAATGAAGCCAAAAAAACAGTCTTGAGTGCGTTCCAGTTGTGAATAATGTTTTTCGCAGTAGAACAAATTGTTTAGAAATGTTTTTTTAAAACACAGAAAATGTTCGATTTCTCATCATTAAGACAAACAACTATAAACATAATATATATACATATATATATAACATAACTTTTTTCACTGTACCATTATTTAGCAAAAATGAAACCAAAAAGAAAAAAAAAAGTGGGCATTACCAAGTACCCCCTCACTGTTTCCATGGGATTTAAAGGGGTAAGTTGCAGCCAAGTGCTCTTAATCATCAGTCCGTGATCAATTGATCACGAACTGATGATTATTCAGCAGATTAAATAAAACACACTCTATAAAAGCAGAGGTTTTAGCGGTTTGCTCGTCTGGAGCATTCAGGTGTGTGTTATGCCAAGAGAGAAAGTCATAAGCAATGGTCTTGGAGAAGCAATGTTTGCTGCACATCAATCTTTAAAGGGTTAACTTTTTTGTTCTTAAAATTTCCAACAATTAAATCAAGTATTGTAGACTGTGAAATTGAGCTATATTAGAAAAGTTTTGTTTTGGTAAGCTGTGTGCCATAATCACTAATGCATTGTTTCTCAAGAATTAAAAATTATTCACAAAACCTAACAGCGTCACAGGAAATGCTGCTTAGTCAGGTCCCAAATCTAAAAGCAGAAAC
>JAUMHL010000018.1:18540739-18576551 GCA_032362345.1 Sandelia bainsii
GCTGTAACATGCCAAAATAATTTCCCTCTGGGATTAATAAAGTGTTTTGAATCTTGAATCTTGAATCTTGAATTAGAAAGAAGTAGTGCAGCTCACAAGTATATATTGGTAGTCTGTGATTATGTGATTATGCAACAAGATATCCTGAAACTTTCCCTCTGAAGAAGATCAAGGCAGGTCAAATTGTCAGCTGCCTCATCCAGTTGTTTTCCAGAGTGGGAATCCCGAAAGACATTCTAACAGGCCAAGGCACAAACTTCAGATCAAGCACTTGAATGCTTTAACAAACCCTCATGTCTATACTGAGGAATTTGGTCATCAATGCTACGAAGTGTTGCCAAGCCTGAGGTCCAGTATCTTGGCTATGTGATTGGATGTGGAGTCATTCATCCACAGGTGGGAAAGGTGGAAGAAATTTCAGGTTCACCACTACCTAATACCAAGAAGAGACTAAAGTCTTTTTTGCAGTTGGTAGGTTGGTATCGCCTGCTTATCCCCAACTTTTCATCAAGATTGGCTGTACTTACTGACAAGACTCGAAAATCGAGCCCAGTAAAGGTTAAGTGGACTCCAGAAAGTGAAAATGCTTTCAACGACTTGAAAAGTTGCTTTTGTCAAGAACCTGTTTTGCAATGTCCAGATTTCACTCTTCTCTTTACTGTGCAGACAGATGAGGAGCTGTGTTACTGCAAGGTTAGGGTGAGAACCAGATGCCCATGCGGTATATCAGCCAGAAACTCTTTCCCAGGGAAGTAAGGTTCTCTACAGCCACCCACTTGCACAGTCAAGTAGGCTTTAGACACCTTGAAATCTTACCTTATTGGCAAAGAGTTTGTGCTTGAAACTGATAATCATGCATTACAGTGGATCCATAACATGAAAGACACTAATGCTCAAATAACCAGATGGTGTCCAGCCTTATCGTTGTCAGGTCCAGTGCAGACTGGGGCATTAGAATGTGATTGCTGATTTCTTGTCCCGTGACTCTGACAAGTAACGGCTTTAAGGAGCGGGGTGTGTGACAAAGTGGGAGAGAACACTCCATTTGTCCCCAGTTATTTTATGTCCATCTTCTAATTTTTTTAAATTGCTTGTAAAATGTTAGGCTCAATTTCCAGTTATAATTTGTAACATTGCAAACACATATTAAACTTCTCCTGTCTCCTGAATAGTTGTCGCATCAGAGTGCAGTGCTAATGTGAAAGCAGACAGATTAAGGCATGCCTCAGAGCTGTAAGAGCAGACTAAGATTGTCAAAAAATTTGCATTTAACCAAGAGGAACAAGTTGTCTCGCATCGAGTCAAACATTAGTGTTCCACCTCTTGTCTTGCGCGAAACAAAGTTTTGCACTACACTGTCCTGTAAGGACAAACAGCTGAAATTGCTAACTTCCTTATAGAATACATGGCACAACAGCGACACTTAGTGACTTATTCAGGTTACTGCCTTACATAACCAAGAAGGATGGATCAGTAAAGCTGTGCATGGACTACAGAAAACTCAACTGCTGCAGCACAAGAGATGCATTCTGCCTCCCAAGAATAGAGTGGAAGTGGCAAAGCATGACAGCATTCAGCACTCCCATGGGGCAGTTTGAGACCAACACCTGCCATCCACCTTTCAGAGACTCATGACCTGATGCTTTGATGACCTCAACTTCACCCATCTTCTGATTTATTTGAATGACCTCACTGTTTTCTCCAAAACCTTTGACAAGCACCTAGAGAGGCTGAAGCTGGTGTTTGATCAGCTTAAAAAACATGGGTCAAAGCTGAGGCCCTCAAAGTGGCTGCTTGTGAGAACCCAGAGAAAACTAGCAGAGTGAAGGATGGTCCGACACGGCCCTCCAGTCGGAGAGAAGTGTTGCAGTTCTTGAGATTTGCAGGATACTACAGGCATTTTGAGCAAAACTACTCCACTTTTACTGCTCCACTATACCGCCTCACCAGTGGTGATCCCAAAAAAAGAAAAGAGGAGGAAAGAAGTGTGCAGGACAAATGAGTGTGAGGAGGCATGTCTGTAAAAGACAAGGCGACGACTGCTCCAGCACTGGGCTATCCAGACTACAGTCTACCATTTCTCCTTCAAACTGATGCCTCTGGGTGTGGGCTTGGTGCAGTCTTAGCGCAAGTGCAGGATAGGGCTGAAAGGGTCATAACGTACACCAGCAGGGAGTTGAGCTTAACAGAAACAAGGTATCCAGCACACAATTGAGTTCCTTGCTGAGGTGGGCAGTGAAATATAAGTTTTATGACCACCTCTACGAACGCAGTTTCTCTGTTCTGACTGACAATAACCCTCTCAAGTATGTAATGACCTCAGCTAAGCTGGATGTATAAAGACCATCCATCCTGATATGGATGTAGATTTGTGCAGAACATAAAGGAGACCCGGTCATTGGCTGACTCTTGCATTTCAGAAACCAAAAACTTAACCGCAGCGATAGGGTTGATGGCAACCCGCAGCTGCGCTTTGTCTTAAAGGAGTAGATGAGGCTATGCTCAGGGCAACAAGATGTCTCGGCAGGCCAAGGGGCAGCAGAAAAAGCACTAAGACTAATAAGCAAAGAATCAAGTCTCCATAACTGGGTGATATACTTTGATTAGCTGGCTGTATATTGCACAACATTCTGTGAAAGGATACACACAGATCCCTCAGTAGTTTATACACAGTGTGATCAGTGCGCAATGTATGGTAAATGTAATTTGATTATATGACTGAATTACGGACTACAAATAATTGGACAACAAGTTGTGATTACACACTACTCAAACAGCGAAACAAGATGGGGATGGGGTGGTAGTGGGGTTGGAGGAAGTGACACGTGTGTACTTGTTGTTGCATCTCATGGTGCAAATTAAAGCAGTATTTCCAATTTGATGCTCGCAAGTCAAAACAATTAACACAAGACTGGCTTTAAAGTGTCTTTGGGGCAGTGTTTTCTGACTCATTGCTTTTTAATTACTGAACTCATGCATTGTAGGAGCAGAAAATCTAATAAAAACATTTCATAACTATTAAAATAAATTATAAATGTGTTTTTATAATAAGTCAATCTGTAATACCATATATTACAGTAGTATGTATAGCCTTTTGGCAGTCTACAAACAGGTACCATTTAATCATGTCAGAAAATATGTGTCAACCACATTATTTGTCATTCTAACACTGATTGGGTAATTTAAAAAACCTATAATCACATTTTGTTAGTAAAGTTCTGAAGTTTTGTGCTTCTCAAGGTCAGCTCACTTCCCATCTTGTCACACCCGCATTCATCAGCTGGGAGATAAATCATGAAGGATTTTCTTGTCCGCTGAATACAGGAAGGAAACTGTGAACTGAGTGTTGTGTCTTCAAGCCAAGGGCCAGTCAACTTATTTTAACTGATGGTGAGGTAAACAAACAGGTTGTCGGGAAGAGAGTGAGGGAGACCATCACGGTCAGAATGATAAATGTCTGAATGACACCACTTGCACACAGGAGACAAAGTGTTCTCGAAAACACCAAACTTTATATTTCACTCCCACAGAGATTTTTGATCTTAAATGACCAGGTTGAGACGGGAAGGAGAGAACTGGGCAGAACTGTGCAGGTGGAAGCACTTTTCCTCAACAAAACCTTTAGATCAAAAGTGTTTTCAGTAGACAGTAAATCATGTTATGTTATAACAAATGAAAGTAATTTTGTGATAACTGCACAGGCCTTGTTTTCTCATATGATCTTGGATAGCGAAGCAAAAATTACACTGCAAATTACCATCTGATGATGTTCGTTTTGGCAAAGTGAGTCATTTAGGCGAATAATGGAAATGTATGTATATTTCTGTAATTTGGACTGTTAGCTTTAATATTTTTAGCTAAATAATTGGTTTGATTGGCAATAAGAAATTAAGCTGAAGTTATAGAAGACTGAAGCATTTTGGATGTAAACTCAGAACACAGCTATTCATAATGAATTTGCCACAAAATACAGACAGAAATGAATAACCCGTGCAGCATGAGCAACGTGTTCTGTAACAAAACTAATTCACTGTGGACACAAGATCAGTATTTCCCTCATTAATTTGGTTTTCCTCTCTGACAGTGCTCTGGTCACCCCAAGGAGTCTCTTTGCTCCATAGGGTGAGTGTTGGGGGGTTCTGAAACAAAAGGCTGTCAGGGAGAAGAAAGCCAGGGATACTCACCTAAATGCTGAAGTTTTCCTGCTCTGATATCTAAAGTTCAGCATCAAAAAGAAATGTGATAGCTCTTTCATCCTGTTTATGCTGTAAAAATAGCAGTCACCCTGTTAACCTCAATACTTTGAGGGAAAGATAAAGTCAAACTATGGCTGCACATTTTCAGTGTGGTCTGAGTTTTGACTGACACAGTATGGGTATACAGTGTGATTGTTCTCTTTTTGCTGTCAACAGTTCATTTACACACACACAGCCTGCAGGGTTTCACCCAAAGACTTATTAAATATATTACAAAATACTAAAATGTTGCTCTATAAATTACCTAATTACCTAATTAAAAAAGTATGTGACTAATGTAAAGTCAAATGTGTTTACAATAAGTGCTTCAGAACCGAATCACCATCCATTTGGTATTCTCTTACCCTTTGTTAAAGATGCTGTGTAAAAAGCGCATTTGCATGACACTGAGACATTTAATACAATAAAATTCTACAGCATTTCTGCTTCACAGCATTTTTAAGGGATTTCTTACTGGTAGGATGTACTGTATTAACTGCCATGCTGCATGCAAATGAATTTAAATTGCAAATTAGCTTGACATGACATATTCAAGCCACAGTGAGTGTTGTTCGGCAGTACGTGGTATGTATCAACAAACAACATGCCTACAGGAGCGTTCAAATCGTTTTTCTATTTCTAATCTACTCCTCTTTGATCTTGATTTCCCAGTAAACAAACATCATGTATTGTTTTCAGACGACTGTGATGTCTTTAGTTATTGAGCAGCTGAATATAAAAGTTGACTGACAGGTTGAATCACAGAGGGGGGGCTAATTGTATGATCTTAACCTAATTCCCTAGTTGTTATTTGTAGATCCACTATCACAGCAGAAGTGATATCTGAAAGAAGCCAGTGACAACAAAGAAAACAATAACATTTATTTATTGATTTATAGGTTATACATTTCATGATATAATAGCGATATATTATTATTGGCAAAGATACTATAGTCCAATAGCATTTCTATACATAAATACAAAATCTGAGGTAGGGCCTCAAAGATTGATGACATTCAAAATAAATAAATGCATCTCACATATATGATATATATCTTCTTTTTTTAAAACTCACACAGATTTTAAAACATATTTGTTGTATATCTAATCTCGTTTTTCAAACCAAAGGATGTCATGGGCTGTTGGAGGCACATATCTATATCCATAGGCAGCAGTGCCTCACATAGACACACAGAAATATATGACATTACTCAAGTAATTAGAAATTTAACCTATGCATTCATAGGTCACACAATAAAGTGCCAGAAAAGACACGACAGACATAACAATAGGAATACCGGTACCATATGAGACAGACAATAAGCTATTCTGTGGTGTTATTTTTGAAGTACATACAATATTCTACTATTAGAGGACATCTATAAGGCCAATGGTTACCTGAATATGTTTCGTAACGTATTGGCAAACATCAAAGAACACTACATGGGATATGAATGGCAGTATCTCAACCTCCAATATGCAGATGATTAAATCCTTTTTTCTTCTAAAGTTAGTTTTTATGTTTTCACTAAAACCCTAGTTAAAGTACTCTTTCTTTGGTTACTTATACTGCCTAAAGTTCACTTGGAGGCAAAAGCAAAGAGCCAGTTACATTTTTGTCTATTTTTTTTTTCTTTCTTCTTCCTCCTTTGTAAGAAGGACAATATCAACTTTCCATTTCTTAGTATTATGTAGAACAAAAGTCTCCCTAAAGTAAACATGCACAGACTTATACTATTGAGAGAGAAAGGACAAGGACATTGAGTTACAGCAACACAAACTGCACATGCAAGCTCTTCAGTGTTACATTTTATGAAGCAATGTGGTTTTAACTGAACCCTAAGTTTTTTTTTTTCTCAAAACTAAACCAGAGAAGCCCGGTAGAAATGTAAACGCAAAAGTTGTAGCCCTAAAGAAAATAATTCAAATCTATCTTAGGGCATATAAGACTTTTATCATTCAAGTATTTCTACAAATAGAAGACTATCCATTGCTTCACATGATTTAAACGGCAACCTGCTCCTTTGCCACTCTCAAGTCAGTGGTTGCCATAGGATTTAATTTTTTGGAGCTTATCAGTGTTAAGAGTGTGTTTTACCCAGCTCAAGTTCACAAATCCTCATGTCCATCAGAAAAAGATGAAGAGCATCAGGACAAGGCATCCTTGGAAAAAAAAATCCCTATAAATTTCTGCTTCTTTCAGTGATCTACTCTGAGATTGGCCATGCAAACATCTGATTGACAGTTAAGTGGAGTTCAGTAAAACTAACACAGAAACAAACACACACACACACGCGCATATAAACAGACATACGTTATAGAGCTAAAAGCACTAAGTCTTAACAAAAGCAACACTGCGGAGCAAGCAAGCTATTTAACAACAGGGCATTTGTGCTCATTAATTGATTATGTTTTGTTTTCAAACCATACAGGCTCTTGAATCAAACCTGTGCTATTGGAGTCAAGATTACGAAAAGCAATGGCTTAGAGAAATAGTTAGGGAGACCTTAAACTCTGAGCTACAGTTATTGCATCCATACCTGCAGCCTCCATTAAGAACACTTAAGCCTGGGGCGTTAAAAGCGTAATAAAGCCGATCAGGACTTTGTGTCAACATGAAAATGCATATCTAACTGGTCAAAGCGTGGAAAGGACTAATTGCTTCTGAGTGGATACATAACGTTACTTTGAAGGTAATTGGTTGGCAGCCCACAGAGTCAGGGTTGGCTGTCTGTCATGTCACATTTTAAAAGGCTGCAAAGCCAATCCGACTGCTAAGTCTGCTGAGCTACACCAGACAGTTCCTTCAGGCTGCTGTGGTGTTACATCTGGAGATGACTTTTACACCCCCAGGAAGCACTTTTTCAAAGGCTCATTCGTGCTGATGGTCTCTTAACAGCACAACTTAAAGGGAAGTATGTTCTAAATTACAGTAATTTGAGTTATTCTAAAATCGCTAAAAGCCTTTTATTTCCTGTATATGCAAATAAGACTGATCAATATATCGATAGGTAACAGAATGGCTCAAAAGCCGATTTTTTTTCCAGTGCATTAAATCTTAACTAATTACTGTTTTCCATGTAACTATGTTATAAACATAATTAAAAGCAAGATACAGGTTAAGTCACTCCTACTTCCTGTATAATAATCACAAGGTTCTGCAGCAACATTGAACAAAAAACAAAGTGATGATGCTGCAGAGATCAACAGGAAGTAGTATTTTGATTCTGATCCACTGAAACACATTTCTACAATGCTTCCATTATAATTTAGCATTAGGACAGCTCAGCTCTCTTTTGCCTATGCACTGAATACTATTATTCCTACAGCTACCCAAGTAGTCTGATGAAATTGAGTATACCTGAGACCCTGTTTTCATGAGGACACACAGAGAGGCAAGAGGCATAGGTCTGAAATGGCAAAGTGGTCTCCAGAGCTCTACCACAAACAACAAGAGATAAAGTACACTTTTAGGAAAGGAGGAGTGTGTTTTCTAGTCTAATCTTCATCTACTCACACACAGCAGCTGCTCGTAACATTGTGAAGACGTGACAAACACACACGTACTACTTGAACATAGTTTTAAGAAGTGTATACTTTGTACAGGATATTACACAGCTAGCAAGAAGAAACTTGGGGTTCAGAAAGACTTAAACACACACTCAGTCTCTGTCATATATACCGCTACTCTACCAATGTGATGTACATTTATATGTAAAAATGGGTTTCTACAGATGGCTTGACAAGTTCACAACACACACAGCGACACATACACCGTCTAAAATATATGCACAGAGTGACGATCAGGTCAGGTTTTCGAGACATAGGTAAATGGCCACACTATTGCCTACTGATGGAAGAATAGACTACTCTAGCGGTTTCTAGGATTAGGAATGTGCTACTTTACATTGTAGGATAATACAACAGGAATACGACTTAATAAACGGAGAAAGAGAGGGGGTATCACAAATGGTCCCTCAGGTTCAGAGAGAAAAATAGACCCAAGCTTCTATCATATTGCAGAGTCATCCAAGGCCAAAGTGTATCTACTGAGAGTGGTAATCTGGATGCATTCCCTACTCTGCTGGGATGTAGGAGGCACAAATTGCTGATCTTATAATCTGATCTATTTTTGACAAAGCAAGAGCGAATGAGCTGTAGCTAGTGTGAATATATATATACATATATATATATATATATATATATATATATATATACTGCTTGATAAGAACAAAATGTGATAATAATGCACACTGTGTTGTTGTCACCTGTTTTTTCTTCCCCACGGCAGTTTTTATTATTTTTATTGCCAATGTAATTTTGTACACAGATGGAACAAAACAGATCTTCAGTGAGCTCACTGGACTATTGTTTCTGTGTCTCTCAACTTTCTTTTTGTTTTCCTGTGTATACTTTCACCAAGATGATTCATTATCTCTACACACAATATGATGGCACGCACACACACAAACACGCACAGACACACGACTCCGTAGGGAGCAGCTATGGTGAGTCTAATATTGCAAGTGCAGTCTGAGCTGTGTCATTTTATGACACCATTTTTCTCTTGGAATAAATATCCCTGGAAAGGGTTCTGGAGTAATCAGTGGTCATTTGTGGGAGGCAATGATAGCCCATTAAACAAAGCGGAAGTGGAGGAGTAGACTCCACCTGGCCAGTCCTCCCTCAGAGAAGAGAGGAAGTGGTGAAGAAGAAAATAAGTGTTGAGCCTGTTTCCAGAGCCACAATAGAGGAAGGGAGACAGCAAAGAAAGTGACAAACTTACAGGAAAAAGAGAGGAGGAGGGAAAATGAGAGGTTGGCCTAAAAGCAGGCATATTGCCTCCTTCTTGATGACAGAAGCGGTGGGTGTGGTGCTGCCTGGGTGGCTGCTACTGGTAGGAGCCAAGCTGGAAGTCCTTGGGGGGCAGTTTGAGGCCCAGAGAATTGGTTCCCAGAGGGTCGATCATGTTCTTGTAACGTTCTCCACGGTGCTTCATCAGGAAAGGACCCCAGTCAGGCTGAGGCGCACAAACCAGCTTCAGACGCTGTAAGAGCACAGTCAACATACAGCAGGTTTATACAGGTAGAGCCGGTATGTTAACTTATATCTGTAGTAAGTGAAAGTGCACAGGATAGCTTTCTTTAACACTATTCTTAGAATTTTTAGTAGTGTCACTTGCTATCTGCCTGTTCGTTTTTTTCATACGCTCAGTAGGACCTATCAAAGCCAAAAGAACTGAACTGAAGAAAAGCAATATTAAATATTAATATTAGTATTACCATAGTTTATGAAAGAATACTTTGGTCTGAACACACTGGTTTGAAGGTTTATATGTTGGCATGCATTTGGTCTAGATTTAGAGCGTGATTTTATCCAAAGCACTTTTTGCACCCTATGCACAGACACACAGAATCTAAGTCCTAACTATCTGGAGAAGCTGGATCTCAGTGTGTCGCTCAAGGTCCCGGGGATACGTGGGTACACAGGGGTTAAGCAATCAATCCTGTGATTAATGTATGTCCTCCTCCATAGAGTGGAGTTTTGGTTTAAGTATTCATTTGACTTCTGGTTTGTGCAGTTTGTGTAGCTGAGGCTAGTGAGATGTCCATTAATCATATGTGAGGCACTTTGTAAAGACTGGCACAAGGTCCTCCTGTTTGTGTAATTCTTTTCAGTTCATCGTTACCTGTGTCCTCCAGTATTGTAAGTCTTTTTCGCTTAATAGGTAGTGTCAGTGATGTAAGGACTATTTTGATTCCATGTTATTTAAAAATAAATTTAAAAGAAACAATTTAAAGAAAACCAATGAAAGGTTTTTCTCTGCTTCAAGGAATGTAAAACATCAATGAGCATTGGGTATTCAATGTTGTTTTGCACTAAAGTCGCACAAAATCTCCCTCATATAAAAGGAAACACTTTTATTTATTACAGTCATCCAAACAAAAGAAATTAAAATGTAAAGCTTGTACGATTGAGGCTGCTGTCAGAGCTGCTGATGGAACAGAGACATCAGAACAGAAAGCCACGATCATCATCATCCATTAATCCTAGTATTTAAAAGGGACCAGCCAGAAAACTGTCCAAATCACTCAGTGTAAAATACTTGCCTCTGCCTGCTAATGAGCGAAGGATGAGGCTATTGATATGATTTAGTGTGTGTGCGTGTGGGGGACAGTGTATGTATGTCTGAATGCATAGCAGAGAAAACAAAACTTATATGACAATGTCATGACTTCAATTATTACCTCTATTATGGTGCCGGGGGCGAGGTGCATCTTAATGACAAACATAATGGGGATCCAGATGACGGAGCAGATGACCATGAGCCAGCCCAAAACCATGGACCAGGTGGGGTAGGTGTAGTCCTCATACGTCATCACCTTCCACTGGTACAGACTCAGACCCAGGATTCCCTGCACAGACCAAGAAAAGCAGGAAATACATAAGTAAATGTTAAGTGAGATTGCTTCTCTTTTACTGCCAGTATCTCAACAAACTGCTTCTTTAAAGCTCAGTGACCACCAAGACAAGACTATGGTCAGCTCCACATGTTCATACTGTATAAGCATAAAAAGATAGATGCCAAATGTTGACTGTGTTTAGCATATTAAATGAAAAAAAAAACCTCTTTAGCTCCCAGGCATAAAAAACTAGTTGGTTTCATGCTATAACAGCACAATGTTTACTGCAGTTGAGCATAAATGGGTTTATCCTTACAACTTACAAAAACAGCAAAATAAGGGGTTTTGATGATGAGGTATGTGTGAGCCTGTGAAATAAAAGCCACAGAGCAAAATCTGTGCATGTTGTGTCTGTGCAAATCTATGGTATATTTGATATTTGGACAGTTGTTATTTTACATCTGATGAAAAGATTTTATAAAAAAAAAAAAAACTAATTACTGGGGAGTTTTCTCCTGCAGAAATATTTTGTCAATTATGTGTTGAAAGGTCACCGTCGGGCTGCAGAGAATAATCTGAATGACCTTCAGTTTGGGAATCCAACTTTCAGATATCTCTTTTTAAATTTACAGACTGCCTTTGCTAACTGGACTACAAGTCTGGAGTTGTGTTGCAACTCTACGCACCTTATGTTATAAATACACTGAGTTATTACATTAGCAAATTTATTATTGAATGATTTTCTGCATGAACCATCATTAACAAGAACAAAAACAACTGTATATCTTAAAACAATGGACTAATCTTTTATTTGTAACCTCATGTTGATGAAATGTGTAATGATTTTCAGCACTGAGTGAAGACAGTACAGATTTCCACATTACACATGTAGCTAAATGTGGGTCATCAGCGAATGGATGATGAAAATGAGACCTTCCTTTGACTAAGCATAGTGATTTCAAAAGGGGGAGAGTTGAAAGAAGGTCTCCTGTCTGCAGGAAATTTGGCTCAGAATTATTAGAAGAAGAAAAGAACAAGAAAAACAAACAAAAAAAGAAGGCAGACAGAAATAGATTAGCCAGAGTTGTGCATCATTGAGCTCCCAGAGGAAATCTGACCTCCTTGAGAGCAGCAGGATGACCAGTCGGCCTGACTGCTGCTCCATTTGTCATCGTCAACTCTGCTTTAGAGCTATAGTGGTTTCCATTACAATTACTAACATTAATGCTGGCAAGTGTCCAACAGTGACATGCTGGTAAATATTGTGCATTGAAATTTACAGCTGCTACAACTACACAGCGTGTAACAAATTAGTGGGCAATTTACAGAAAATGTGCACTGGATATAAATGTATGTGTGTTTGCAGCAGCTGAACTGATGTCACACAAACTACTATTTGGCAGGTACTATTGTGAAAAACACAAACAACTTGAGACTCAGTGACATGACAGGAATTGGAAAGAAACATAATTTTCCATTTCAGTGTAACAGGAGCAATTTCTTCCTTGTTCCTTTCCAATTGTGAATCAATGAACTTGAAAGGCTGCAGTGAAAATGGAAACATTTTAAGCTGCATATGTCTGTGTGTGTGTCTGTGTTCAAAAGAATGGGATGGGAAAAAACAAACACACCGTCAGAATTGTTGGAGTCACAAAGGCCCAGCAGAGTCTCCAGAATCGGTTTGGCTGGAAACCAATCATCATTTCAATGTCCTCGCAAAACCTTTGCAGACCTGCAAAGAAAAAAAAACAGAAATTAAATAAAAGAAGAGAAATGTGAACGACTCAGACAGAAGAGACACAGAGAGTGACCTGGGTTTAATAAGGTTACTTAAAAAGATCAGCAAATTCAATCCATCCTTACAAGTCTGTGTGTGTGAGAGAGAGAGGGAGAGACAGAGAGAGAATCAGTTTCCATTGTCCCTGAGAAAAAGCGAGGGAGCAGATGGCTTCATTCCTCTGCCTTTATTGAAGGATAACAGTGAGTGACATGAAGAGGCAGAGTCACACAATCATTTCAATATGTCACCTGTACTGATGCTATGACACACTGAAGGAGAGCCGTTTGCTTTGCTCCTTGGTAGCACCCTCCTGACACTCACCTGAGCTCTCAGTCTGTGTGTGTGACACGCATTACAGCAGAGACAGCTAGTGGCCACAGCTAGAATACCAGTTCATAGACACAAGAGAAATGGATGAGAAATACTGTCCAAAATTGCAGGACAAAAATGCCCGTTTGACCCTGAAACTGTCTGTTTCAGGATCCCATGAGAGACCCTTGTTTGAGTTGGCCAGTCATTTTTGCCATGTTTTTTTCTAAAATATTTTAAAAACTAGTGCACAAAAGGATTCTTTGTCATTTGAATTTTATTTTAATACTACTCTTTATAAACATCAGTGTGGTTTTCATAAAGACCACTACAGTTATATGGCTTTGCTTCATCTGACAGATAATGAACATTTGATGAAAGTGGAAAAAATGAAAAAAAGAAAGCGCCAATCCATCAAACATTTTGAGTCTTGTATTGTTTGGACATGGACATATGGACAGACAAGCACCACTTTAGAACCTGTGTGTTTTTCGGTTGTAGTCGTCACATGACTAAAACTACAAGGACAAAAAAATCTGTATTCTGAGAGATGTAATCAACACTATAGACTCCTGTGGCCACTAGTGGGGCTTCAGACTTTGAGTAATGTTGTACAAAGGTCATGAGATGAAACATGATTGCCTGTACTCACCATACAGGTAGCAAATTCCCACAAGCTCAAAGATGGCAATGATGACCAAAGAGTAGGAGGCTGCAAATGTGTCGACCAACTGCAGCATATACATCCCATTCTGTTGCAAACACACACACACCAACAAAATGTTAAAAGAACAATTTAAAGCTTTGTCTTCCAATGATTCTCCTCCTCCTTCACTTTCTGAGGGTGGTTCAAGTCAGTGTGATCATAACTGCCACACTGCCTTGTACCGGATCATAAGAAATGACATGTATAAATCCTTTAGGCTGGATTTTGCCATCTGAAGCTGTCTGTGGGGATTTTAATAAGACTCAGCTTCTCTTGTTACTCTCACTGAGCCTGTCCTCTGAAGGCTGTGACTTTGCCTTACATGCAGAAATCTGTCAACTTATTCAGAGAAAGAGTCACAGGGCACAGGGAGGATGGTTGAGTGTCCTCTACGGTGTGACATCAATGTGTGCATACACAAATGTGTGCTTTGTGCCTGTGTCTTACCTCTGTGATCATGGGAAATCCCAGGATGAAGAAGCAGACACAGCAGACCAGGGTGAAGAGCGGTTTGTGTTTCCTCAAATATTTGGGGAACTCATCTGACACAGATGTTACAATGGTCTCAATGGTGGCAAACTGGAATAGAGATGAGAGGGAGCAAAAAGGAAATGAGCCAGAGAAAAAGTGAAAAATGTGAAGAGAAGGGAGAGAAATAGAGATAAGAGAGAAAAGATTGTTCAATCGCATGTGAATAAAGTATAATGTAGACAATGCTGAAATTAGCTTTTGATGAAATGAATGAAATTTAATTTTGCCAAATTTAGGCGACCTGAAAAGCTTCCAGTCAGCAGGTTTTCTTCATTCAGAGCCTCTGCTGCTGTCAGCAATGTAGCATCCTGTGTTGTGTGGTTTTTGTCTTCAATTCATCCAATGAATGCATGTTTACAATAGTTTCATTTATTTCCAAAACAAATATAGACCATTGTTCTAGTCATGAGCTGGAGAAGATGGGAAAAACAAATCAGTATAAAGAATTTAGATTACAGTGGAGAGACCTCACAGTGTGACTGGAGATAAACAAATGCAACATGATGGTAAAAGGGGCTCAGAACCCAAACCAGAGGACAGTAAGTGGATGAATATACACACAAAAAGCAAATTTAGCAAGGTTGGTATGGTGTGAACTGTAGAAACCTATTGTCTCCAAGCTATGTGCCACTTCTCCACTCTTCTCCTTCCTCCTGAGCTCCCAAAACTAATTTCCCGTCAACATCCCAAGCCTATTACCTCCGAGCTGCTTTCTACAACAAAGCCACCAGCTCTCTCCTCAGAGCTGCCACTGCCAAGGCAAAGTAACACCATCATTTACTGTTACTGTTGACTTGTGTCTTAATGCGCCACTGTGCCCTCTGCTCCTCTGCTGGACTCAGGAGCATCACAATGCACTTGAATGAGTTGGGGTTTTGTATAGAATTGTTTACCCAGGACTGTATGTGAAGGTGGTCTGGCCTTTTAAAAAGTTCACAGAGACTTAAGTGTTTGTTAACTGAAAATATACATGAACTGAATGCAGTAACTGAAACAATTAGAGTTTGTATTGGTTGTACTAAAAAAAACACTCTAAAGTTGCATTAGCTGATTTTTTGGCTACTTGAGGGCAACAAAACAATCTAAAAACACAATATTAACATCCATTTGGAATATACCAACTGCTGAGGGAAATGTCTGGGTCTTGAGCAGCTAAAGTACTGTTCATTAGCTAAACGCTAACTTTGTCTGTTTGCCAGTTTCTAATGAGCAGCTTGTGTACAGTGGTACTATAAGAGCTTGTTGTTTGCTTGTTGATGAGAGCAGCATTTGCGGTAAAACAATGGCCCCCGGAAGAGCTCAAGTGAACTGCAACACTGGGTGATAATTCTCTGTGGGTTTGTCACCATGAGCAAAACATTTCATGTTAAACATATTCACATGTTAGTATAACATATTGATTAGTGCAGCTTTGATAGTCTTTAAAGTGATGGTTTTCAATATTTCTTAAGCAAAACAATTTAGGAAGTAAACTAGATTCAAGTAAATGTTCTTGTTGAAAGGACTCTAATCTTATGATGAAATTTTAATGAAAATGACTAATGAAAAAGCATAAAAATGGTACATACTTCTATATATGTACGAATGAAATTGCATCTGTTGAAGAAACTAACGAGAAGTGGCGAATGTTGTAATGTCACAATGAACACAAATTGTGATGTTCACTGTATTTTGTTTGTCCCCTTTAGATGCTCCCGATCCCATTTCAGGTTGTTTATGAGGAATGAATATGAACAACCCTTCCAAAAATCTAAAACTATTTTAATTAAAATGTAAAAGCATTTAAAACATTACAATTAGAGTTAATTTGTGTATTACAGGCAAATGTATTCAAACTATTTTTAATAAAGTTTTTTTCCAATTGATTAACTAAACACTGTAAATCCTCTGGTGGCACATTTAAAGCTGCATAGCTGCCTCTAGCCTCCTATAAACTAAAAACTGTCCAGTCCTATTATTTCCTCTAAAGTTCCATTATTTTTGTATTTTTTAGTCTATATAATGTCAGAAAATACTGAAATCACTTCAGTCCAAGGTGATTTCTTCACATGGCCATGTTTTACATTTGAAAGGTGGAACCACCTTACTTAGGTTGACTTCAGTATTCAAAACTTTAAGGTCAACTTAGTTTTTTTCACTCCAATCACACAGACCCCCTTCTGCTCTAGTACCTGGAGAGCTCCTGCACTTCAGCTAAAATCAGTCACAGTGGGTGGAGTGCATGGGTAATTATGTTAATTGGGTCAGTGTGTGCAGCGTTTATACATAGCTGGGTGGCACTACTAAAGTTGAGTGTTTACTTTGTAGCAAACAAAAGTCAAGAGACTCTCATCATTGCCGACAGAAAGATTGTTCAGACTTTTTCAGAGAAACAAACTAAACCCTGCCAGTTATTTGTATGTATTCACTATTTTTTCTTCTCTCTGAGCTAAGAATTAAGCTTAAACAAAAATCTATTTCTTAATGCTTATCAGAGACAGTTATCACAAGTTTCATCTCTGTCATCATCCTATCTTACTGCAGCAGCATTCATAGCTGAATGCTCTTTACTACCTGTCCAGCATAAAAATAAAAGACAGATAAAGTTAGCATGTAACTGCAGAAGAAAGTGGAACGGTCTAGAGAAACAACAATAGTGAATGTTGTACGTACACTCAGGCAAACAGAAACTTGAATCTTGTCCAGATTCAGATCAGAACATTGATATCTGTTTTGTCCCTGTGCGTCCATAGTAGAGGTTGAGGTAGCAGTTTAACTCAGAACAAAGACTGTAAGCAGGAGATATGTGCTAGCCAAGCTCCATGAAAGTAAAACAAATACACTATTCAACAACTCCAGTAAGATCTTACATGTTGTTTCTTGTATGTTTAACATGTGTTGAAGGAAGACTATGTAGATTTAGAAGTAGTTTATCTAGTCTGGTCCCCATAGTTTTTTTCATAGAGCTTTTGTCTGCTTACAGTCTTTAAACTATGTTAGAATAATCACATTCTGCATCATCTTCTTCTCTTATTTGTTTTTAAATCCTTGAATGGTCTAGCCCCATTTTATTTGTCGGAACTCTTAAACCATTACGTCCCACCTCGCTCCCTCAGATCCACTGACCAAATGCGTCTACTTGTCCCAAAATCAAAATGTAAATCTAAAGGTGACAGAGCATTCGCTGTCGTGGCTCCAAAGCTATGGAATGAGCTTCCTCTGAATGTCAGGCAGGCTCCTTCCCTTGTTGTTTTTAAATCATGTTTGAAAACACATTTTTATTCTCTGGCTTTTAACTCCATGTGAGGGAGACGTTGACTGATTTTAACTTATTCTTATGTATGTGCTTTATCGTGAAGTCTTGTTTGTACTTGTGTTTGTGTCTTTTAATTGTGTTGTTTGTGCTTGTTTTTAAAGTGTACAGCACTTTGGTCAGCCTTGTTGCTGTGTTAAATGTGCTTTATAAATAAAGTATAGTAAGTAAGTAAGTATAGTATCTTAGCTAGTATGACAAACTGGTGTGTGTGCAATAGTGCTGGACTTTTCTGTGCAAGATAAATTCCTGTATGTCAAATTGTTTTAAAAATGACAGAAGTGAAGAATTGGAAAATATCTATACACTGGAATAATTTTCACCTCTTTATTATGAGGATATATGAGGCACACAAGTACACAAAAACACAACAATACAAATACTCAAGATATTAAAGGACCAGTAGTTACCATGGTATCCAAGCCGAGAGTCAAGAGCATGAGGAAGAAGATGATTGCCCAGAAAGGAGACAGGGGAAGCCTGGTCAGAGCTTCTGGATACACCACAAATGCTATGCCTGGACCTGAGACACACACAAACACATAGTATAATATAAATTAATATGCACACAGAGTAGATGAAGAGGTTGAACTTGTGTTTCATGAGCATTATTGCTGCTGCCTGTTGGTTTTGTATCTTACCTTCATCTGCCACCCTCTCAATTGGCACCTTCAGCTCATGTGCCATGAAACCAATGACTGAGAAGATGACAAACCCAGCAAATATACTAGTGGCACTGTTTGTACATGTCACTATAATAGTATCCCTGCAGAGAAAATGAGAAAAGAGAGAAGAGAGAGACAGGCTAAATAAGCAAATAGGCTATCTGCTTTAGTGATTGCAAGAGTGTTGCCATGTTTAAACCATGAAACAGGTACATGTTATATAATGCTCTTGTACTTGATACATCAGTGTCTTGTGTGGACACACAGATTAGAGATCCAACAGTGTCCTCTGGTGGTGGGAATAAAAACTGAGATTTAAAATGTATTAGGCATTTACAGAAGGTGTACACAAGGGGGTGCTTTATTTTGCAAAATATGTCTGAAAATAATATTTAAAATAAAATTATTTGCTTTGTTTTATATTATGTTTATGTAAATATGTTGAATGACGCATGTGTATATATATTAATTTATTGGATGTTAATATGAAGCAATGCTTGTGTAGCTGACTGGACTTTGTTCCCTGAAAGAAATGTTTATCAATAAGTAAAGTCAGAGAGGTTTACTATATTACAATCTAGATACATTTCTCCAAGCTAGAAACCAAATACTAAAAAATACCTTAGTGATTATTCTTGTATTTTATGTGTAATTGTATGTCTAAATCTAGTCTAAAATCAGATAATACTACATAGATATTTGACAGCAATACATACAAGTCTTATTTTAAAAATACAAATGTCTTTAAGTTAAAATGATATTATATTATTAAATAAGAAAATTAAACCTTAACAACTGAGGTCACAGTCTGGGAATACAGATAAGCCTGTATACAGTGGCTCCAATGTCATTGTGAGAAATTAAAGAACCGCTGAACTAGCATTGCCAACAGTCTCATTTATTATTGATATTTCCATCAGACATAAAGATTCAATATCATGTGTCTGTGGTGACAGTTGGATGTGTCTGCCAGACGAATAGTTTACCTTTTGTTTGTTTACCTGTAGCAGTTATTGTGGAACTTATTGTACGAAGACAGAGTGATGAGGCCTCCCCAAGCAGCCGACAGAGAGAAGAAGATCTGAGTGGCTGCGTCTTTCCACACCTGACAGAAGAAGAGAGAAAGAGCTGCATTTATAGAGCAGAGCAGATAAATGTCAAACATTAGAATGTCTATTGCTATTTGTAAATGTTGCTCTTTATGAAATCAAAGCAGCATATATCAGGTACCTTTGCATCATTGAGTTTCTCCCATTTTGGTGTGATGAAGTAAAGGATGCCGTCAGCAGCACCGGGTAGGGTCACTCCTCTGATCAGAAGGATGACCAACACCACATAGGGAAATGTGGCTGTGAAATAAACCACCTAAGCAAAGAGATGAAGGTAGGGTATAATGAGAGAGAAGGAGGGAATGACAAAGATGATGTCTACCTTGGCAACCAAGGCATTATTGCATGTTTACACTGAAATGTGAAAAGATTAATACCAAAACACAGAAAACATGTTCCTCATTAATCTATAACAATTTAATTTTTTTAATGGTAAACCATTTAAAACTTCAAAGATTACATTTTTTTACAAACAAATTACCATTTGCTACTCAATCAGTGTTAAACCTGCTTGGCAACTATCCCTTTTTCTCCAGAAATTCAAGTGCGGATGGTCTTAAATTGATCATGCATGCCCTCCCAAGTGTTAGAACATAAGTTCATATGCCAGTGTATACTGGTCTTGAGAAAGTACTGTAGTATAATCGCCACAGACATGCTGCAACTGGATCCACTCAGGACATAAGATGCAGTGGAGACCCGAGTGCACATCTGTCTAAGAAGACAAGTACTTATGAGTGTCCTCCTTGAGAAACAGATGCCTCACTGCTCTTGAATTGGCTGCATTGTAGAATAAAACAAGATAGAATCCAGTGTTCACAGACACTGTGTGTAGGAGACTGAGGTCAACTGGCCTCATGGGCAGAGTTGCCAAGAAAAAAACCCTACTAAGGTTGTTGCATTGGGCCAATATGCAAAAACTGTGGACTTTAGATGACTGGAACCAAGTCTTGTGGACTGATGAGTACAGGTGTGAAGTGTTTGGATCCAAGCAAAGAACATACAGTACAATACAGAGCTCAGCTGCAGAGCTCATGAAAACGTGATGTCAGCATGGAGGTGGAAACATCATAATCTGGGGATGCTTTGGCAATGGGAGAGTCAGCGATCGGCATCATGTGCAAGATATCCTCAATAAGCATGGATATCACTCCATACTACAGAGGCATGCCATTTCCTCTGGGCAACAACTGATTGGGGATAACTTAATTTTGCGGCAAGACAATGACCTGAAACAATTTTCCCAGTTGTGTAATAATTATTTGGAAATATTATTAGCTAGCTATAATTAGCTGTTGGAATAATCTTCATGATGGCTTGGCCAGCTCAATCAGCAGATCTTAAAACATTGAGCTGGTGTGGAAGAAGGAACACTTCCCAATAGCACAGCCGACCTTTGGGAAGTGCTGCATAAGGACTGGGAGGAAATAACACCTGAATTAAAAGAAAAACTGATATGTAGAATGCCACAGATTTGTCAGGCAGTTATTTCTGCAAATGACATTTATTTGACAAAAGTAAAGTTTAACATGCAATTTTAATTTGACTATTGTTCTTGTCTTTTTTTTAATTTGCAATTTAAGCATATTCTGTCTGTTTGTCTGTTTCCTTGTCTGTCCACCATTATCCATCCATCTAAAAGAAGGCAGTTGTGTAGTATTTGCACAGTACTTATAGTTCTCCATTTTTTCATGTCACATAATTTTATGTTTTTGTCATTTTTACACCACTGCCTCAATGCTAGCGTTGCACAACAACCCTTTCTTACAGGACTGATATTCATATACAACATACTCTAGTTAATTAGACCTGAGACTACCTAAAATAACATTTTGTCTCAAATATATTGCATGACATCACTACACCCAGTAGAGGGTAGCACAGTACAATAATTCTCTCTGCTATATCCTGGGTGTATTTGATTCCATGGAAAAATATTTTCCTGTGTTTTCCTGTATTTACTTGAATCAAGATGAGAATCCTTAAAAAATGCCAGATGAAGAATCAGTAGACTCCTCCCTCTTTCTCTTGTCCTCTCCTTTTCAGCAACAGAATAGAATACTTCTTCCCAGGCAGCATGTGTTTCTCCCCAAAGTTTGACTTTAAGCATATCTGAATGTGGGCATTTTCCTAATCTGAAGCTGGATCTGAAAGAGAACTGGCTGCCAGAACCCAACTTTTTTTTTTTTTTTTTGTGAGGGTCGCTGATTAAAACATGTTCGTTCTTTGCGGAGGATCAGCAGAGCTTAGTTCTTGAATGTCTCACATTTGATCAGTAGATGGCACTATCATCACTATATATAATGTGCTTATGGAAAAATTAATGCATCTATAGTTTCACCTCTGTTGCTGACCAAATGAGCAAATAACAGATATCAGAGTTTTTCTGTTTTGTTACCTTTCCTGATGACTTGATTCCTTTGGCTAAAGAGGCGTAGACAATGAGCCAGGCCAGGAAGAGACATCCTGCCAGAGGCCAGCGGATATCTCCTGGATATTCAATCCCTTTAGAGATGTGCAGCACATTGTATCTGTAGGTGTAATTCAAAAAGCAAAACTCTTAAAAAAAGATGTATAAACCTACACAATACAAATGTCTCTCTTTTAGTGAATTGTTTATATGCACTATTTAGCCCTAAAAGTTTTCATTTCTCTACAACAAAATGCAATAACATTATTTCAACATGTTTCTGACACCAAGCAGCTCAGTTCAGTTCTTTTAGTCATGTCTTGTTTTTATTGATCCTGGTGCAGAGGAAGACCTTATTCTCTCTTGTTTTAAGATACTGACTCATCAATAGAACATAACTGAAAATTGGATTTGTTTTTTATTTTGTACCAGAGTAGTACTTGTAGTATCATTTTTTCTTTGAAATTACCAGTTACTAGAGGGGCCTATTTGACACTTGTTTTAACAAAAGAAGATTTTTAAAATTTATTTTTGAGAAATTTGAAATGTGTAAAACTCTAGATGTTGCATTTGATCTGAAACCCTGGTCCTAGAGAGCCACAGCCCTGCTTGTTTTCCAACTATCTCTACCCTTCCCACTGTTGATTACCTGGATCAGGTGTATTCAGCCAAGAGGCTGTAAGTGCAGGGAAAGTTAGAAAAAAAGCAAGACTGTGGCTCTCTAGGACAAAGGTTGCTTTCCTCTTGTTTAGGTGTTTCTATATGTGTTTAACAGTCCACTTTTACACCTAAAATCTAGATGGTTTTGTGAAAATTATTTTAAAAAAAGCAATATGTAAATTTAAAACAATCAGTTGAAATATCATAACTATTATTATAACAAGGCCTGTTTGTGAAATTAAACCTTTAGACCAAAATGAACAAATCTCTTTATTTTATTTTAAACTGCTGTTTTTCTTATCAGCTAGAAGATTCACTCACTTGAAATACTCCTCACTGGGGCTGACGTAGGTCTTGTTGTTGTCCACAGTCATGTTTATCAGTTTCGTCAGGTTTCCCACAGCGTTTGCGGACAGACAGAAAGAGGAGTTCTTGATGGAGGTGATGTTTCTGTCCCGCAGGATGCATGAGTCTGTTCCAATCAGAAACCAACACACGTCAACTGGGAGGGATGGGCAGAGTGCTGCTGTGGAACAGTGCTTAAGGTCTGCTCGTATTTTCACACTGAAAGTGGGAGCGAAGAGATGTATCTGATTTATAAATAAAGGACTCATAGATAGGAGGCTGCTGCAACAGGAAAAGACTTGACTGTCTGTGATTTTTGTTCTTTTAGACACAAAGTACATAACAGAGATTTCAACTACGTGCTTAAGGAAAACATATGATAATAACTCACATTTGTTAAACTGTGCTTAAAATACACATATGATGTAGGACGTGTATTAATTATCATTAATGTTGTTTTGTACTCACAAACCTTTGCTTTATGATACTGTTCTGTGTATATTAATTTTACACAAAAATGACAAGACAGTGACGGAGGTATTTCTGTAACCAAATCAAGTGGACAAAATAATACTAACACTTGAGTTTTATATTATAGTACCCCAAATGATCCTTGAACCTTGAAAATTACCACGTAGATGAACATCTTTCTGACATAGAATTTTAAAACATGGGATGAACAAAATCTATATTTTTGCAGGGTCCAAACATCAAATTTCAAAGGTCTTCCACCCTATTATGGTAATAGTAGCATGAAAAACCTTTCCCTGCAAACATGTTTCCACCTTACTATGTGGAAAATGTAGACATTTGTATATTACAGGTTAAATAAGTAATGCCGTTTAAATTATTTTACTTACCTTCTGTGTGTGATTTTAATAATCAACTTTTTTTGTCAGAAATGTATGCTTTAACTGTTCTTTTCATGATTTTTGACAGAGAGAGAGAGAAAGAGAGAGAGAGAGAGAAAGAGACTACAGTACTGAATAGGCATAGTTCGTGTTGCAGCCACCAGGTGTCAGTCTCAGGCTCACCGCAGCACTGCAGCAGCTCCGGCTGTACAGTAAATTTGTCAAGCAAGCAGTTTTTGTGCTGATTTTACAGAATCGTCAGAGGAAAATATTACACTAAATTAACTGAATTTCGATATTTATTTGACGCAAATCGACATCAAACGACCCGGCGTCCCTGTGTGCACATTTTCTCACAGTCAAAACATTGTTTTTATGTACAGTTTCATTCAAATCAGACCCATGCAAACTGCTTCAGCTTTAAAGAATAAAAAATGTGTCAGTATAACACAAAAAATAATCGAAAATATATAAAATATTTGTTTCTAAGTGTAATATGTCACTGTGAGCCCCTCATTAGATATTATGAGCTTATATCATTTAAAATGACCAAATAGATAAATGGTGTGCTCTGAATTTTAAGTGTTTTTGAGGGTGAAAACACCGCAGAGATCACAGGTCAGGATTCATTATACTGCAGAACACCTCAGCTGAGAGACTCGTGACGCATTGCGGAGAGGGGTGCTTTTAGTGCATGTGTGAGTGTGAGTGTAAGTGTGTGTGAAGGTGTGTGTCTTACCTAACAGCAGCATGTCTTTGTCCTTACATTCCTCCGTGTTCCACTCATTCCTACAGTTAGCCCATGGCAGTGAGCCCTTCAACGAAGCGAACAGGTAGTACAGTGTCCAGCACATTATAATATTATAGTATATGGCTATCAAGACAGATATTATCAACATGGCAATCCCGCAACCTAAAATAAATAAATGAGACGAAATATAAAAATTACTCTTAAGAAAGGTAGAGAACTGGTGGTGATAAGAAATGAGTTTTATTTTTGAATTTTCTCTTAGTTGATTCATTGTGGCAGTTTACCTTGCAGAGCTGGGATGCATTTCCACACTGACACGGGCCCCTGGCTGGCAAACTGGCCCAGGGAAACCTCCAGCAAAAAGATTGGGATCCCGGCAATGCCCAGCATAGTCAGGTAGGGGATCAAAAACGCTCCTGCAAGGAAATTAAACACCAGGCTACAAAGCGCAGTTCAAGAGACAGAGAAAAGCCTGAAACTGACATTAACAATATATAAAAAACAAAACAAAAATTAAAATGTAGTCTGTCCTGCACGTGTATGCGTGACATGTGCTGATATTAAAATAACATGTATGCTATAGATAATAATACATATATTATTGTTACAATCATCATTTTCACTTTTTAGTGGAGTAAATATAATTGTATTGCATCTTTAGCTTTAAATGATAATAAACGCGATTTCACGCTCCATACGCTATTTCAGTGCCTATAGGCTACAGCCTAATTTTAGTAGATTACAATGGGCTATTTTCCCAGTGGTCAAAGCCCTGTAAGATGGGAAGAAATATCTTCATTTAAGAAATCTTGGCCTAACACGAGAAAATCGACTTTCTGAACAGATTGTTTTCTTTTCTTTTGTTTCTGTGCCGGGAATTGACTCTTACCTCCACCATTTTGGAAGGCAAGATAAGGGAACCGCCACACGTTCCCCAGTCCCACCGCATAGCCAACCATGGACAGAATGAAATCCAGTTTATTGGACCAGTTTCCTCTGGCCTTATTCTCATCTCCTTCCTCATCCTCATCGTCAGCCTAAAAATAAAAAATAGACTAAAAAATACAAGTGAAACCCCTTGCCTAGTCACACTAGACTGAAAGTTAAATATGTAGAATAGGCCTAATAATCATAAAAATATTTTGGCTGGATCTTAACAGCGGGATTTACTAAAAGGGGGAATATGAACAGTACAGTCTTCAGTAAACAACCATTAAGAAAATACATCACTCTTTTCAGAAAACATGGTCATACAAAGGAATCATATCACAAGATAGAAAACGGCTGTTGTTCTTTTTCTCACTAATTACTGGGTTTCTGCTTCATGGTCATTTCGTTCTTGGTTCTAGATGCTGTCAGACTTCAGCTTTCACTAACAAACCTGTTAAAAAACGTATGTTATAGGACGAGTACTGGCACAAAGCCGCTTTAAATTACATCCTAAACCTCAGATATAAAGATCAAAACTCGCTAATGAGAACAAATACTAATAAAATTAGGCTTTATTAGTACCACTGCATCACAGGATGATAGTGAGCAAATACATAAAATAGACTTCATCATTAATCAGATAAATAAACACCACCAAGTATGGGAATGTGTGAGTGTGTGTGAGAGAGAGGGAGTCCTCCCGGGGATTGGAAACAATCCGCAGTCTCATGTACAGTGCTGTCTAACACCTGGGCCATACCAAGTGAGTCTGCTGGGAGCAGGGACACTAAAACATAACTGGAAAGTGTGATTTAATCATTAATGGTATTGTAACAAGTAAAACAAATGACCGGAAATGTCTTGATATCTAAAAAGGACAGTTTCGTTCAAGAATAATGTTCGCTTTGCATCAGACAATTCATCACACTGAATAAGAAACAGGCTACTGCCGTTTTATTTCCGGATTATTTAGCTGACATAAACGGGTTTGAAAGTTTAGGCCTAGGCTGTGTTAGACCGGTGGAGAGTGATCGGGACAAGACGCTGCGCAGAGCAGAGAAGCCACATAGCTCAGGATGCGCCAAACACTGCTCATTACACACTATCAGCTTCTACTCATGATGGCCTAGTGTCCACTTTCTAGCCAAAGTAACACAGAAGTCTATTTTTTAGGCAAATGGTTTGAGCAAACCTTAACAATGTCTGAGTCACAACTGGGAAGAAAATATTTAAGTTAATTAAACACAGTGTTCTGGGCAGTGAGATATATATTGTTACAACATCCGGTTCGTTCTACGTTATGGCCTGTAATAAATGTTTCTTTTTTATGCTATGATCCAAATGTCAAGTTACAAGTCCACCGATTCAGCTCAGACGTTGTCGGGCTACATATGGACAGTTTAAGCACATCTATGCAGTAACAAAACCTCAAACAGTACCTGGAGAAAAATCAAAACCCATCATATCAGACTCTCGTTATTCCTCTTTCACTTCATCACACGGCAACAGCACTGATCTACTAAAGCTCTGCATGGTGGTAATAGCTCCCAGGGGTTTGTACCTTCCCTGTTTGCAGACAGCAGGTTAATCCATTCAGCTTTCTTATCAGTGACACACGGAAACATCCACACCGCCCCCGCCTCCAGCCGCTCCGCTCTCAGACCATCCGCTCTCCGTTAAGGAAACGGTTCATTTAGCTGACTTACCCCCGCAACGACGCCGGGCTGAACAGACGTGTTCCCATCTGTTCCCAGTATGATGGTGGTCTGGCTCATAGCCGTCCAGTTTCCCGCGGTGTTGTTCTGCTCTGCTGTGGCCCGGAGCGGGTCGCCGTACTGGGCGGACCCCCCGCGGGCCGATCCGGCGGAATCCTTCCTGAAGGCCGAGTTGACGGCCACGGATCCAGGGACCGCCGGCGGGGGGCTTTTAAACGTCCCATAGGCTTTATTTGTGTCCGGTTCTCCCGGTTTATTTTCCGTGGGACAAAAAGTTTTACTCTCGGTACACGGCGGCGGCGGCTGCGGCGCCGGGTGATGGTGAGAGGCGGGCGGCGCGCACGCAGCCGTGTTGTCCGGTTTGTTTGTTGTAAGTCCCGCAGCTCCGTCGGGCTGCTGTGGTGGGATGTAGCTGGTAGGAGCGCTGGCCGGTTGTTTGGCCATGTCTCTATGGTCAGAAAAATCCTGGAACATGGGAGTAACAGATCAGCAAGACAAAATGCAGCAGGATGGCAGCAAGCATGAAGTTGTGAGGCTGCAGCAGTCCAACTCTGCTCTGGGACTAGAAATGCTCAATTCTGTAACGTTTTTCTGCAGCATGTTCTGGATCTGGCTGCTCTATAGTTTCACCTCACAGTCTGCCGGGTGTGTGTGTGTGTGTGTGTGTGTGTGTGTGTGTTAGAGAGAGGGGGTTGGGGTGCTTCTCCAGTTCTCGCTTTCTGCAAGATTCTTTAATTTTACGCCCCATTTCCCCCTCATGTCATTCAGCCACACACATCCACTAATTTTATGGGCAATAGACAAGCTGCTGCGGGTCTCCTGGTAGCTCCGCTCTCCCCGGCAGGCATGCAAGATCACCGGCGTTACAGCAGTAAGCGGACCCGGGGCGGCGGAATTACAAATGACTCCCTGAAATTTAGCTTTGTGAGGAAGAGAAAGTAAACAAAAAACGGCCCAGATGCTAAAAATGGAAACTGGGATTATTTGAAAGTTTATTAATTAATTCTTAGTAGTTTTGTTATTTTGTGGGAAGAATAACCGCACGTGACAATAATCGATCCAGTATAAATAAATAAAAAAGAAAACACAAAAATAATGAAATGACATACGATAGATTAAAATAACATTATTTACCAATTTAAACTTTTAAAAAGCCACACTATAAGGTTTTACAAAAGATTAAAAGCTAAGGGTGACAGAATGAAGTGAACAAAGTTTTTCATGTTGAGACGCAGCTGTATTTCAGCACCATGGACAGCGCAAGTAACCAGCACAAAGAACCAAACTGCGTTAAAAAGTATTAAATAAACATGCAAACAGCTGAAAACACGTTCAGCACAGGCAGGTGAAGCTGCATGTTGAAAGGTTAAAAAGAAGAACACTTACCATTTTGCAGCGTTTTGCTGACAGGATGAGAACAGCTGTAAAAAGACGAGGAGAGGACTGGAAGCTGACTGGCTGTAGCCACGAGAAACACCAAGTGCAAAGCTTTTCTATAGCTCCGTGGGAAAGACCGGAGTTTGCGTCAGTGTAGAGCAAGGTGCCCTTCGCGTGACATTTTCTTGATAATAGGAGTTTGATAAATCATTGGCCTTGGATTCGGATTTTTAAAGGGACAACAGAAGTCAAGACGACGGGGGCGCGTGTGTGCGTGCGTGGATTGTGTGCGTCCTCGTTACGCACGGTGCATGCGTGAGCGGTGGACAGACTCTTTCAAAGCTGATTAATACACTTGTCTCCAGGGACGTGAGCGATGCTTACACATGGACGCATCACGAACGAGCTCGTTTGGGTTAAAGATTCCCATGTTCGGGCTGTTATTGAGAAGATGTAATTAGATCCATCAGAGTGCATGTACAGTTACAATTACAGTCCGTAAGTTTCTTGGTGTTATGGAAAACTTTATTCTTCTCCGTCATCAACAGTTAGGCTTGCAAAAACAGACCATAAAGACTAACCTGGAAGTGTCCAAGGTGTTATATGCGTATATAAATAAAAGGCAAGGATAATATTTTTTAAATACATATTATTATATATAAACATACCACAGATATACATACAAAATGTTTTTTCAGGCAGCTCTAGAGGTAAAATAGACTATGAAAAAGACAATGTGCTAAAAATGGTCTGAACTAAAAATAGTTTTTCCACTTGGTGGGTTTTACGCACAGCGCGCTCCAGGCTCTATATGTTCCTTCGTGCGTCACGCCATAGGAGCATTGATCAGGTTTTTTTTTTTAAGTGGGCGAGGTCTTTATAAAACTACTCATTTCTCAAAGTCTTACGCAAAAGGAGGCCTTTTTCCTCACATCACGTGCTGCGAGTAAGAACCGGAGCCAACCACTGGAACCTCGACTGGAAGTAGTGACAGCAAAGGGAAAAAGATGGCACACTGTAGATTCTGAAACACTGCATTGCGCATCCCACTGTTCAGGACTCTCTTTAAATGGATAATGCAAGTCCAGTGTGGTGATTTATCCAAAAACCAAAAAGACACAACCATCCTCCTTTGCCCCTTCAGCTAAGGAGAACTTGTTAATGACATAACCTTATAAACAGCTGTATCTTTAGGCCTCCATAAAGTCGGATGGTGGGGAAGACAAAACATCGGTGCAAAACGAGTGTACACAAACACAGTCCAACACAAGGAAGTAGACTACAATAGAACAGAATGGAAACAAATGTATTAGCCAATTAGCAAGTAGCCTACAGTGAATTCAAGGACTCATTTAGTATAAAATGGTTTATTCTGACACTTTACAACATTTAAATATTTTTGCTGTTCTGGTCTTCTCCTCTGACCAAGTCTTGTCTGCTTGTACATTGGACGACAATTTCAAACCTGACAGTCCAATTATAAACGCGAAAATAACAGTTCGTTACCTAGCAACCACGTTGTTTAGCTATTGTTCAAGCACTTGTGATAAAACCAGGCGTGACATAGTCACTGAAATGCCAGTAATATAAAATAAAATAATAATAATAAATTGCCTAACATTAATGGATTAGACCAGTTTCTTTTACAAATTATTTTTATATTCCTAAATGGTATTTTAATTCACTCACCCAAACCCCGAAAGAATAACCCTACAGGCCCGCGTTTTAATAAACTAAACAACTAAAGTAACTCTCATTGTAAATCCGTATTTGCTTTTGTGGAGGTTTTTACAGTTTTCTACTTGTTTTAACCTACGCTGAGGTTCTGGCCAGTCTCCCTGTTTCCCTGATGGGACTGGTCCCATCAGGGAAACAGTCGGTGCTGCTCACTTACACACTTACTATGCACACTGCGATCTCTCCGCTTGTAAATCTCCGTCCGTTCCAGATAAGAGGCTGAGCCGAGTGTATTAGCCGCCGATCCCGAGTTTAATTACATTGTCAACAGAGAATAATTGTAATTGATTTCTACTCCTCTTCCAGAGTCCGCTGAACACACGGACTGACAGCGCCGTGCGCACACACGCATCATGCTAAAACATGTAGTTTTGTAGTTTCTCAGGAGGTTTTTCGGTTTCATTTAAAGCAGTACCAGAACATGGTTTGCAGAGCTTTACACACATGCAGCAAAAATAAGACCACGTATATTGAAGGAAACATGTTTCATTGTTTTCCGTTTCCTAACATTTTTACAAATGTGAGGTTTTAGAGAACAACATTCCCCAATTTAACAATTACGTTTAATTTAGGTCGTCCATGCCGGATCTTTCGTGGACTAAACTCAAATGCCTCTCTTTTTTTTAAACTAGAGAAACTCTGGATAGAGGAGCTGAAGTGTACGCCTCACGGTTGGGGGTTGTTGGTTGTGGGCGTCTCCTCAGGCTCGTTAATTGCTTGAGCTGTAATTAATTGATGACTCTCCCACTGTCGGCTGAGCGATAAGAAGCTGGATCCATGTGAAGCGCCTGTGAAGAAGTGATTCAGCGGAGGAGGTCATTCAGAGGCCTACTGGTCCCATCATCACCATTTTCACCACCATCACTCCTCGCTGACAGAGTCATAAGACTGTACAAATCAAGTTCGGGGGTGGGGGGTTATTTCGCCAATTGAGGCAGAAGAGGCAGTTAAATCGTATTGCATCTGTACAAAAATGTTCGGAACACTGCAAAGGCAAACATCTGCCTAAATTTTTTTTTGTGTCAGTTTTATGAAAAACACATCAAATGCTTGTTTAGCAAATAGCTCACATTACTCATCTAAATATCTGAATCTGTTTGGGAAACATTAAGCAAAGTTTTAAAAAATGCTGTAAAGCCTTTTATTTTTGTTATAGTTTACTTTATAAATGTGCTGTGAGGCACAAAGGCTTTCTAAAATCAACACTTTCACTAAGTGCTTAAAAAATAAATGGTTGCTTGTGAAACATTATCATTAACCAGACAAAAACAGCTTGAAATACTTTTAACTTTTCAAACACTACATAATCAATAGCTTCAACTTTTCAAACTAGTCAGTTTTATGAAAAACACAACAAAGCCTTGTTTAGCAAAGAGCACGCTAGGAATTCAGCATGTTAAAAAGGTGTGGAAGATATTCATCTCAGGTAGAAAATGAAACTTTGAAAAATGCAGCGGGCTGCGGTTGAAGATTCGACAAGACGTTTAAGATACTACTACAGTCCAGTGGATAGTTTCCTGTCAGTCTAACTTTCAAAAACATGCACACCTCTTTCTGTGCACAGAAAGGCCTGTTCTTGTGAGACGATACACACACCAGGCAGTATTGATATATTTGCAGGACACAGAGGCAAAAGAAATACATCAGAAGAGGTGACTGTCAAATCACAACAGAGCAAGAGCCAGAGCAGCCAGCTCCAGTCTGCTCCTCCTCCTCACAGATGACTACACTTCCTCAGAGCCCGGGATTCATCATCTCAGGCAGAGAAGGAAGAAAAAATCTTTAATTGTAAGCAGAGCTGCGCAATGAAGTATGTAAAGAGGCTTCAGTCAGCCTTTTTAAAGCTTAAATTCATTTTGCATTGTCCCACTAAACTCATGGAAGATGGATGATGCCCCTGTCGAGATCTCATGCAGCTCAAAGTAGGACAATAAGGAGGAGAACACAGGCAAATTGAGAAAAATACTTGGCAAAAGCACAAGTTCTCTTTAACAAAGAGCTGGCATCCAGTCCCTGAGTGTTTTTGTTTCATTAGACATTTTGATCAAGCAGGGCTATATACAGTGGCTATAAAAAGTACCCCACCCCCCACCATGGAAGTCTTCACTTTTTTTTTTTAGACTGAATCATGGTTTAATTGTAACTGTTGACACTAGTCAACAGAAAAATATTCTTCTCTTCCAAATAATCCAATAACATTACTAAAAATAAACTGAAAAGAACTGAACTGAAAGAAAATAACTCACCTAAATCATCACTGATGCAGCCAATTGCTTTTAGAAGTCATGTGATTTAGCAAAAATGTCATTTAAAAACACAAGTTAGGGGGTGAATTCAAGAAAATTTCCAATTCACTCAATCCCATGGAATAGAGTTAAATCCATCATTAAGAAATTGAAGGAATATGGTACCGGAATATGGCAACAATAAGCTTTTTGGCCATCAGAGTAAATGCTATATTTAGCATAACACTGCACATTGTCAAAAACACACCATCACCACTGTGAAGCATGGTGGCGGCAGCATGATGCTGTGGGGATGCCTCTCAGCAGCAGGCCCTGGAAGGTTTGTGTATGTCGACGGTTAAATGAATGCCGCAAAATATAGTAAAACCTGATGCAGTCTGCGAGAGAACTGTGACTTGGGGGAAAATTTGTTTTCTAGCAAGACAATAAGCCCAAGCATAAAGTAAAATCAACAAATAAATCATTTCAAAATAATGTTAATGATTTGGAGTGACCAAGTCAGAGCCAAAATCTCAATACAATTAAAAATTGGTGGCCGGACATCAAAATGGTTGTACACTCACGATCCCCATGAAGTGTGACAGTTCTTGATCAGCTTTGCTAAGAAGAACAGGGAAAACTTTTAATGTCCAGATGTGCAAAGCTGACTGTTTTATATTTTTTTTTATTAATTTTGATTACTTTGTAGAGATGTTTTTACATTGATGTTTGACATATTTTCTATTGATCAGTGTAAAAATGACAAACTTAGCTACAGAATGTGACCAAATCAGAGCTTACTACACTTTAATCATGTTACCATATACTTAATAAAACACACTCACAAGGACAAAAACAATGATGTAATTATGTTTTTTTAATTAGAAGGGACAATCCTAACATTTGAAATATCAAAATGAAGAGTTGAATTCTATCCGGCTCCCACACGTTGTAAATACCAGAAGAAAAGGTAATAAGAAGTGGTATACATTTGCTGGATATTGTACCATATGACGGCTGATGTTATAGCAGGCTGTAGGTCTGCTTCTTGTCTCGAAGGTCCAAGGTAACCAACAGCGAGCGAGGATCCTTCTTGTTTTTACGCACAGTGATCTTTCCCAGGAGTTCCTCCCCTAATGACAGCAGCAAGGAGAGGGAAATACTAGTGTCAGTGCACATCTTGTTTTACAATGGAGACAAGGCAAACACTTCACTAAAGAGTCCCTCATACTCTGTTTTTATAAGTGGTGAAATCAGCTACTATGGGATTCACACATATACACACCAATATTTCAGATAACACCTGACAAAACATTAATCCACAAAGTCCAACTGAAATAAAGATATTAAGAACTGAGATGATAAAATAATAGTGGACTGAAAATAAAGACAACAAAAATAAACTGTCCTTTCAGTTTCATCTTCATATAAACTTATATTTCAAATATTGCGTTTATGCACTTTATATGCACTTAAATTATCTTGTTACTCAGGTTAAAAGGGTAACCAAGAAACACGTTTTTAAATCTCTTATTTTGGAAGCATGGCTCAGAGATTTTAAGTGTATAGCAATGGAAGGTGTCACTACTTGGCTTTCTTTTTTGTGCTGTGTGTCAAAGCAGACTGACAGGGCAGTGACAGAAAAATAAACAGACACAACAAAACAGAGTTCCTTTACACAGCGGAAGATGTCTGAATTTAATAAATATGCTGAGGTAGCTGACTTATTTAAACTTGTAAAGGCCATTTTGTTGGTTTCAATTTTTGTCCGATTTGGGGCGAACGTATTTTAAATAAAAGGAATGTTCTCGTATTTCATACTCGCCCTTCTATGTAGTCTTTTGTTCTGCACATGCATACTTGTAAAAAGTCAATCTACAACCTGGTTAAGCTTATAATATGGCAGAGAAAAGCGTTTTCCAGGAGAAATCTACCTGGGGAAATCTATTTATCTATTCCAATAGTATTGATGACAGTAACCAGGTTTCACTTTTCCATGACAGGAATTAGCTCACTTGAGAAAGAAAACCTGACTGAGTTGTTGAAGCACATGTAAATAAGCAAGTCATCGTGTGCCTGAATGTGACGTTATTCATGTCTTCTCCTGTACACTTTGGTTGTTTTATGAACAGGTGGGTGGATTTTGTTCGTGCTCACCTTAGAGAAAGATGGCACTGCATACAACTGTTCACTGTCCGCTCACAAGCAAAGAGTATTTCATTACCATAAATTATCTGCCTTTATAACTTCAGAAACTTAAAACAATTTCAGATGTTGATTATCATGTTCATAATAAAAGAGAAATGAATAACTGCTCATAAAATAAAATCTTCCTGATGCCCTGCAGCACTACAATGCTGCTGAGCTCAGGCTTCTACAGTATGAGTGGAGATGCACTGGCACTTATAGAAATGATGATGTGTGTAAAGGCAATGTGGTTTAATGTATGTTAATAAGCAAGACTATGAGTGTGTATGTATACGAAAGCAGACCTTCTGAAATCTCCAGATGGCAGCTAGGAAGTGCGTTTACAGTACAACGCATGAGAGATCGGCAGGCCGGGAGAAGACACTGATGATTATGATGCATAATCACTTTGATTAACTTCACATTTGACTGCTGGGGGTAAATTAATGTTTATACAAACGACAAACAAGCATCCTGACACCCCTACCTCGTCCACCTCCTCTCTATGCACCACACACTCCTCATTGCTGGAGGTTAGAGGAGGACAAGGAGAGAAAATGCTGACTGTGGTACTTTCTCTCTAGTGAAGCGTCCACCATCACTGCTGTCACGTCTAACTCGTTACCATGCCAACGCTACTGTCATTGATTCTGCTGCTGGCGCCACGCTCTGGGTCTTTCAATGCACTGCAGAGAGGGCAGAGGGCCTCAGAGTTTCACCGTGGTCTTTTTCCAACATCAAAGGCTAGGGTGTAATAAATGAACAAAACCTAAATTCTAAAGGAACATCAGTAAATTTCAGACTTGGGTGCTGAATATAATGTACTTTTGAGTGACTCCATCCTACTATATGTTGGAAAATATCAGAGGAGGAAACTGGAAAATGTACACTGGTGCTTTACTAATAAAGAACTTTTCAAAAATAATATTACAAAGTACTATACAGCATTTAAAGCCCACACATAAAAAAAGCATTAACTAACCCTGTTATTGCAGCTTTAACTAGCTTAATGCAGGAACAAAATGTATATTGTTCAAAGAAAGCTATAATTGTCTTACCAGATTTAAATTAATGACTTTTTCAACATCAGCAGAAGAAAGTTACACTGAACGCTGAAATTATGCTATGAAGTAACTTTTCAAAAGAAAAAAAAGTTAAAGTGCTTATCAAACTGACCACTTAGAAATTTGGATTTCTTTTATCAGTGATTTGATTAAACACTAAACATTATCTGGGTTTTGACCACAAGCCATTAACTGTGGAAAACATAAAAATATTGCAAAGCTTGAAAAAGATACAGTCTGTAATAACAGCCATCTAAGTTGTAAGTATGGGGCTATTGGGCATCTGTTTGTGCTGTTCAGATATACAGACTAAACAAAATGAAGTAAAGTATGACTGCTGCAGTCTCTGGCTTTGCAATTCTCTACTACATCTTTATTGAGTAATTGGGACATATAAAAAAAAAAGATGTGTGAAAAATAATCGCAATATACACTACCAGTCAAAAGTTTGGACACATAGGAATTATCATGTTTTTCATGAAAAGATACATGTCTTCAGTTGTGTTACCATCATTGCACATGGTTTTCT
>JAUMHL010000018.1:18576651-18592876 GCA_032362345.1 Sandelia bainsii
TTGATGTTATGAAATCTGCTTTTCTTTCACAAACATGGTCATTTCTATGTGTGTCCAAACTTTTGACTGGTAGTATAAATAATCCAATGTTGGCGTTTCTGTTGGCAGAAGATTTGCCAGGTAACAACTGCCCCTTCAGATTATTTAAATTATAAACTCATCATAACACATCCCACATTACAGATTGACAAAAACGCAGATACTGCCAACCACTTTGTATCTGGATGTGTGAATGCACTGTCAGTCATTATTCAAGTATTTGATGACATACAGTCATGTTCCAAAGTTAGTACTCCCCTCTTTTAAACATAACTTTTTTCATCATGCCATTATTTATTTAGCAAAAATACATAACATGTAGACATTACCAAGTATCCATTTACTGCTTCCATGGGATTTAAAGGGGTAAGTTAGAGCCAGGTACTGCTAATCATCAGTCCATGATTAATTGATCATCAGCAGGTGTGGAGATCTCTAAAAACAGGAGTTTGTGCAGTTTGCTTGGTCACAAGTTTGTTTGGAAGGGTTGTCAGCAGAATGCCTCATCTGTCTAAAGAGAACATGAAAGCATGACTGACGTTTGCAAAACGTCATATGAAGAAAGCACAATACTTCTGGAACAATGTCCTATGGACAAATAAGACCTAACTGGAGTTGTTTGGCCTTAATGTACAACATCATGTATGGCGAAAACAAAATACAGCATTTCAGCAAAAACACCTCATACCCACCATCAAGCAAGGCTGATGGGGGGTGATAGTTTGGGCTTGTTTCGCAGCCACAGGACGTGGGCACCTTGCAGTCATTGGGTCAACCATGAAATCCTGTCTATACTAGAGTATTCTAAAGGCAAATGTAAGGCCATCTGTCAGACAGCTAAAGCTTGGTCAAAATTTGGTCATGCAACAGGATATTGGTCCAAAGCACCACCAGTAGATCTACATCAGAATGGCTGAAAAATAAAAGAATTAAGATTGTGGTATGGACAAAGTCCAGATCGCAACCAAATTGAGTGAGCTGTGCATAAGCGAATGTCCAAAAATCTTAATGAACTGAAGTAGTGTTGTAAAGAAGAATGGGCTAAAATTTCTCCACAACGATGTGAGACTGATAAAGTCAACAGGAAATGGTTACTAACTTTGGAACAATGGTGTACATCAGTCACATGACCATCATCTTGCAGGTCTTACCTAATAGGCAGATAGCTGTTTGTCTGTACAAATTCTGGATTTTTTCTCTTCAATGACTATGATGAAAAGCCCCCCACTTCCAAAAAAATCTTCACTTTCACTGAAGTTACAGAAAATGACTGAAGGGCCCTGAATTTCTCACTAGCTGTAGTCTGGTAAGAGAAACTGAGCTTGGTCCTCATGGGAGGCAGTGGACAGCTACAGTCAAACTCAAGTTGGCAAAAGGCTGATAAAGGTCAAAAGAATAATTGCTTGACCTTTGGTAACCTTTTGTAAAACAAAACTGAAAAAAGGGGGTTTGGGATCAAGGAAATAACTTTGCAGGAAACTGTCAAAGTAATGCCTAATATTTCAGATTAAAGCATTAAAGCATGCAAACAACCACTGACCAAGAGACTGTTCAGTCATGCAACTACAGAAGCTCTGCTGTAATCAGTCAGATCAAACTCCCCATGGAAGAGGGCCCCTGCGCCTTCAGTAAACTGGCCACTCTGATGCTGGGAGTTAACCATGTGTGGAAATGAGTCAGCAAATGGAGCTGGGTTTTCACCATGATGTCGTACATCAACATGCCAGTGCCATTAAATACAACCATGCCCCCAGAAACAGCCTATGACACAGCTTTTGTAAATGAAATTACACAGGAAATACATGGCTCGCAATAGTAATTTATTTAAACTGTTGCTCCATACAGTGCAAGTGTGCAGTGCAAGAGTGCAAGATCAAGGCTCAGCATTTTTTTAATTTTTGCAGAAAATCCCCAGATTTTCTTCAAAAGAAAATAGTCATTTCACACGATTTCTCCTGAGTAGCATGTTTTTAGTAATCAGTCTTTCACCAAGATTTTTACTAATAAGCATAGATACAGCACAAGATATAAAAAGAAAATTAACTAAGCTAATGACCTGTATTTTCTATATTCAGCATGCAGTAAGGAATGCAAAAGGCTAGAGTGGGAGAAAGGTTTTTTGTTCATAATCTGTAATAGAAGTAGAGCTGAGAACAGTAAAATCAACATTAAGAATGACTCAAGACACAATTATACAGACATCATGTTTGATGTCCTCCACATTTAAGCCTCACCTCTTTGACAGTTCCCCACTTATGTCCCAATCTGACTTTATTAATCACTTTTTACTTCACAGGCTTTCCCTGTACAGCATTGAACTAAGAAGTAAAACTGACGGGTTGTTTAACCCAAGCACTAGTCTGCAAACAAAACAAACAAAAAAAAAAACACAACCCTTTGAATGAATTACAGCCCTGGAAAAGTTCAAGCTTGGCTGCTGCTGTTCAGCAGCTCAAGGACCTTCAGAGAGCAAACAAGCAGGGAGGGGCAAAGAAGGAAACAGGTTGAGTAGGTGAGGGCAGGCTGAAAGAAGAGATTTGCAAGAGGTACACCTCTACTGAAGACAGGAAGTGAGTCATGAAAGTGGGTGGGAACTAAAACCACCTGACCATCTAGTGAAAGTCCCGACAAGGACACACACCTATGTTCTAGCTGCTCCGAGTGGCCCTCTGTGCAGGTAACCAGGGCACTGCCTCACCTCAAGGATCATGGGACTTTCTTTCACAAAAGTGTGACCTCCTTTCTTTGATGAAAATTAAGTAGGTAAAACTGTGAAAAAGGGCCCTCCTCTTCAATACTCGAACTACAAAAACACATCAAAGCATGACAAATGATTCGCTGTTTAATTTATTACGCTGCCAGCTGGGAGGATTTGCAGGGATGTTTTGTTCCAGCCTGCTGCGTGCGTTTTCTCTTCTGCCAGCACCTCCGAGTGCAGAGCCTTAGAGTTAATTACTGCTGCATTCATAAAAACACATCAAATTGGATTTAGTCTCTGTATAAATATAAATAAATCTCCACAAACAGAGTCAGTATTAAAACAACACCACTGGATGTATATGCCCAGCCCTCACTAAAGCCAGCAAGAGCTGAAGGTGCTTCTCAGTCAGCACCCAGAAAGAGAGGCCGCTATGTGTGTGCATAAGAGCTTTGTCATCTTCAAGGTGACTTTAGGAAGTTTTATGTTATAGCCAGAAGGAGTTTAGTGTACACGTATGCAAGAACTCTTGTGAATTTGAGTGTGTAAAGGATTGGTGTGTGTGTTTGTGTGTTGTAAAGCACTCCATAGGAGCATTGCAGGCAGTCTAAGAATGCTGTTAAAAACTCCATTTCTGGTTTACAGCCCCTGGAGGAGGCTGGGGACCATCAGGCTGCCTGGGTAGAGTGAGCACATCAATAACATGCTGCTCGCTCACTCACTCATTCCTACCTTCATTTTCTTCTTTCTTTAAACTTTTTCTGCTCATACCGCTTTGTTCACAGCATAACACAGACAGGGTCAATTATTAAATGCAATTCAAAGTGCTTTAGACACACCTGAAAAGCTGTTAAAAAAGAAATGTGAACAAAAAAAAAGCAACAAAATAGATAAAATGCTAAAAAGTCAGGCTAAAGAGGAAGGTTTTAGTCATTTCAGTTCTTCAGGCACACTGTTCCAACAGCTCAGAAGATAAAAACTAAAAAAATTGTTCTGCACTTTCGTACAAATGAGACTCGTCTTGGTTCATGCACTGGAAGCATGTTAGAAAAGTAGGCCTGTGCAAGACCATGTGCTGCTTTAATGAAAAAAATTTACATCGATATGTAAACTCAATATGCCACAGAGAGGGAGAGAGAGAGATTGGGCCTCATACAAGAACCACTTCTATGAACAACCATGTACAAGCAATGATAGAGAATTTGTGGCACTCACCAATCTTCTTCATTTTTCTCTTTTTTTTTTAGACAAGAACAAAATTCACGAGTAGTCTAGACCTGTCATACCTGTCACAGAGTGCCTTTCTCCACAGTGGAAGACACTATCTCTTGAGAATTATAGTGGCTTTATCTGAATGTATTTGGAGTTTAAAGATGACAATTTGTTTTAGTTAGAATGTACAGCGCAGCTGTATTACAAACATAATGCAAAATTAATATTGCAGTATAAATAGCCACTCACACACACTATATACTGGTAATTTAAGCCCTTTTCAGACATGGGATATGTTAACATTGCTGGCTTCCTCAGTCTTTTAAAGTGATGGCTTTCTGTCATTCAGATACTGGTCACGTTTAAGTTCATGGCACCCATGTGATTTTTTGCATTGGACAAAACATCAACTGACATATGAGGCCAAACTTTTCTAACTATAATATGATGAACAAACATGACTGTGTTCCAGGATAAATCATGTTTCTCTTGTTACTACAGTTTAGGACATGTTCCAAAACAATCATGTTTTTAGTGAGCTGAGCCTAAGAATAATGTCTAGGGTTAGGCTGCAGCTTTAAAGTGTCACTTCCTAGAATGTTGTGACTGGTCAGAACACTCTACATGTCCTAGCAACTTTTATGGAAGAGTGACCAACATGCCTGATGGATTTGAACATCTGACTTGTTGGCCTCAAGTTGGCAGTAATGGAGTGTTCAAAATGGAAAGGATTCATCTTCATGACAGCATTTATGTACTCAGTAAATTTCATGGCAATCTGAACATTAGGTTTAAAAACTCATGTTAAAATAGAAATTGTGGTCTGATGTTGGCATAGGAGTAAAGTTCAGTGAGGTCATGAAAACAGGATGATTCATCCAGTGGAGATCATGAATATTTACAACAAATGAAATGTAATTCAGGAGATACTGTAGTTTCCTACACACAGTACCTGTTCACTGACCAATTGGGAATTTCAGCCTGGTGGTAGTTAGGTATAATACTAGCTTCTAGTTTCTTACTGGAAGCCAGTAATAAACACATACACAGACACACAGAGGTGTAAGCAAAGTAGGAAATGGAGCAGCGCACGTGCCAGCATCCTGCATCAGATCATGAAATGCAACCTCACCTTGTTGCAGTGTGACGTTTGCCACTTCTGCATAGTGTTAGCATACTGTCATCCTCAGTTCTGATTCAGCTGTGTTTATCTGACCCAGCAGAGCATGAAGCCTGCGATAGTGTTTGAGCAGAGTCAGAGGTTTTGTCGCTTTTATCATACCAGCTGCCACCAGCAGGGGCTGAGCACTGCTTCCGTCCCTCTCTAGGTTATTTATTACAGTAGACTCCATCTGATATCTGGTCAGTGAGTGGACGGCCAGTAGAAAGGCTCATCAATCCCCACATCAGCAGACACATCTGCGATTCCCATTATGATAATGCAACATAGAGGAATTTGTCCTGCATTTTACTAATTAAAGCTTTAACCTTTACAAATCTAAACACTAAGGTTCAGGTCCTTCTCAGGAATAATGCTATGGTGTATATGAAGGAAATAGAGATGAAAAAAAATCTTTCCGAGATTTGTTTGTCGGATTTCCCATTAAAGCAAGACTATGTGACTTTTGGTCAGCAGCGAGGAAATTGCAAATGCTAAAATAAAGTGTAACAGCACAAGTAAAGAGGACTCAGTATCTAAAGTTTGCTAACATTAGGTAGACATTTGTTTTCCAATTGAGCATTGTAGTGCCAATTTTTATGCTTATACCATCTTGTATGGCATCAGAGCCACTGCAAACCAGGCTGTAAAAGGTTGGATGTTTAACAGTATAACAGTATATGTGTTATCTGTGTACAAGTCTCTCTTCCAAAACAGATCTTGATCTCTATTAGATCCACAATCAGATAAAGCTTATCAAACAAACTAATTAAGTATGTCAATATCAGGACAATTTGGTGATATTTATAATTTAGGTGTGTTACATCTTTAGACTGTACAGTTTGTATGGGAGTTTGTTAGCTGTGAAATCTTGTGACAGTGTCTAGAGTAAAAGTAGCATAAAGGTGACTATGTTATTGTAAGACCCTAGATATCCACCAGAACAAACTTAAACACTGATGAAAACACAGTTCTTTAAACAACGTCTTCAACAGTATGTCACATTTGTTAAACCTGCAGTTATAGCAAGTTATTTCAGAGAACTTCCATACAGCTATGACCCACAGCAACCTGCACCAGTTATCAAAAACTTTAATCTGCTGATACAGTGATTCAATAAACATTTCACTGGTCAGTGACAAAGCACTCCACTTGTAATGTGTCATTATTCAGAGGCCTATGACCGGCTATCAGATGAAGTTTTACATACTGTCTCTGAAGCCTGAATGTGATTTGTTTTGATCCCTCACTCTCTCTGTGGGTGACAGATAACGAGTGTCAACCAGCCTGACTACATCTCCACCACAGACAGATTACCTGCCACAGCTCGCTATGATACACTACCGAGGTCCCCAAGAGAAAAATAAAATCACAAGAAAAAGTAAACGCATATGGCACAAAGCTAATTGAAACACAAAACTGTACTTTATCATAGAGCTAAACTCTTTTGGGTTAGGAGAGCTGATGTCAGATGCAAATACATACAGTGTATCTACAGTGTTGCAGTGTCTCCTAGCGATGTGGTGGTCTGTGTGGTTACTGACCTGCTTGGACAGAAATAGGCCTCTCCAGTAGGAAAACAGTCTGTTTCCAGTGCGTCTTTGTGACCTGAGGACCTGTAGAAAACATTACCTGGTACAATAATAAGTGAAAAGGAAAAAAAAGAGAAGGAAACGTCATCAACCAGTGAAAGTAATGAGCCCTAATTTGAGCCTTGAGCATCAGATTCACATTTCACGCATTTGTTTTGTAAACAAACAAAAAACAAACAAGAAAATTGATGGAGGTCTTCAAGGAATCTTGTTTAAAGTACAGCTAAGCAGCAAAAAGCACAAAAGCTTAGGAACTCTCCACTCACAACGCTATGAACAAAATCATTCAGAGCTTAGTCCATATTGTAAATTTAAATAATGCTGTATTTATGAAGCAAACAGATAATCCCATGTTACACTGTTCCAGAGTATATCTCCTAGTTTACACAGTTATTTACTGGGCCATCCATAGCATGCAGCTTGAGTCACATGTACAATCAAAAAGCATGTCTGTGTTGCTCATAGAACATAGAGCATCAGCTGTTCCAACTGGCCGGCTCTGCTGGGTAAGTGCTTATATCAGCACTCGGCTAGGACGTTCGTCGATTGCCATTGAACACCTCAGGGAGGAGGAACACGCTAAAGCGTGAACATAATTGAGTTTCCGTTAAATGGCTTGACTGTTGCTGTTGCTGCTTACCTTGTTGCTGCAGCCTTTGTCAAAGAAAATGTCAAAGTAGCCAACAATTGCCTGCAATGAAATATGAGGGGGATGTTAGAATGTGACAGTACAATAAACCATTGGATTTGTTTGATGACAGTGCAATTCTGACAAGCAGAACTAAGAGAGAGAAGTCACAGGGTTTTAATGAGTAAAATAGGTTTGATGAGCTGCTGTGTTTTGGAATAAAGCAGTAAAACCAAATTGGAAACAACATTTACAGTGCATATCTGTTTTTATGGCATTGTACCTTAGAGGAGATATAAGAATTCAAATTCTTATTTGCTATGCTTACCATATCACCGTTTTTGTGTGTATGTGTGGTCTGGAGGATTGTATTGGTAACCCTGTTACAGATATAGTGGGTATCATTATGACTGATATAAAAACAGCACTCTATTTTCTTCACAATTTCTTCCCCTCAAAAGACCAACTTGGTTTTTCATTCAGGGCTGAATCAACAACATGTCCCCTGTGCTCCCTCCCACTTCATCAGGGAGACTTGTCACTGGACAAAAGAAATAAATTATGAGGCAGCTGCCAACAACATTGAGGCAGTTTTGCTGACAATAAAATAAATCCAGCTGGGTACATGAAATTAGCAAAGATTGCTATTTTGGTGAGAGTGCTGCACCAACGTGAAAACACATAGCACAAAGGAGGAATCACTTAAGGAAAACACCAATATGTACGAAAATGCTCACAAAGGGAAATTTGAATGCAAACTAAACAAATGACGATTGTCATCTCAGAGAATCTGTTTTTTATGTTTGTAACACTGAAACTTCAATAAGGGTTTTTGGGGTCTCAGATGTGAAAAGAAATTACAGACTACATTTGACTGGATAACCAGATGAAATCACTAAAAGCCTCCATGGAAATGTCAGAGAGCAGATTCATTTAAAAATTGCTGTCTGTCTGGTAAGAGTTTGCAGAGCTATAAACACATCTGAGTGAAAACTAATTCACCCATCTAAAACAAACTGAGGGATCATCCATGGTCAGAGTGTCTTTAGGTGACCCTTGGCAGATATATGAGGTAAAAACCACCCCCGGGCTTGTTTTTCTCCCATTCCTTACCCCGCTAGAGGAAGAGAGGCACTCCATCAATCTCAGGAGCGCACTTGTAGTGGCAATGATGCAGAACTAATAGCTTTTAATCCTGACACAGCTGACAACTTGGAGGCCAGGTCTCGGAGACAAAGAAGAGCCAAATCAATGCAAGAGAGAAAGAGGAAAAACAGAGGAAAGAAAGAGCTAAGGACTGGAAAGCAGAGAGAAGGAAGCCAGAAATAAAGGTTAAAGGAGAGAAGGGCTAGGAGAGGGAGAGTGGCTGTAACATAATGAAAGCTGAGGAGAATGGTTTTTGTTTTAGTGGTTCTGTTTTATTGTTTTGTATTATCTGATGAAGTAAAATACAGTACCATGTGTTCAATGCTGTAAGTCTCCTAAATTGTGTTTAACTTAAAAGTAGAACGATGACACATCTTATATAAAGCACACACTTGATTAACATATGCAGCCTTGATAATCTGCTATCAGAAGCTGTGTTCAACACACTCCCACACAAAAGCTTCAATCAACATTTATTGACTCAGACAGACAGGGGCAGAATCGCTAACTCACAGCTAAACCACCAGAAAAGAACCCAAAGTGGATAAAAGAGCATGTCAACCCAATGCAATTATGGCATTTAATGAATGCTAAAGAGATGCTCGGTGCTGAGGTAATTAGGAAATTAGCCATAATTACTTGTCAGGCAGAGCGGATTCACCTCTCATAGCTGGAGAGGCAGAGATCATCCTCATCGCGCCTCGCTGATGACGCCTTGTAAGCGTGATTGATTGTCACTTCTGCATTGTGCAACTTTTACACCGCAGCAAAATGGCCAATTAGAATTTAGGCCACAGAGTGAAACTTTCCATTAGAAAAGCAGCAAAGAATGTCTGCGCCTCGCTGGTCCATTAAAATCACATTTTAAGAGGAAAAAAAAGAGAACATAACCTACACAAAATATGTGAAAGTGTAAGAATTAGCAATAAAAACCTTGATGACTCACAGCTGATGTGGACTTGGCAGAGATGATCACATTACAGGGTTTCAATACTTTCTGATTTCATCTAAGGTGGGGGAAGAGTTCATTAAACTTCTTGAAGCCCTTTGAGAGGACTTAATGATCGTCCAGTTGGGACTGAAAACTGTTATTCACAACAACAAAATGAGTCGCCGTTGTTGTTTGTCTAAAGCTATCTTTACTTCAAAAGAATTAAAACACTATTAATAAAAAAAGTATACACAGATGTATTTTGTTGCAGTACTGTAGAAACGCATAAAGCAGTATTCATTGATTTTTGGCCATCAAGATGCAGAAAATATATCAAGTTTGTATATGTTTGTGTTAACTGTTCAATATTTTCTCTTTAGCTCTGTTGTCTCCACCAAATAACCTGTTCTTTAGATAATACATGTTAAACTCTTTTCTTTGCGATTTGCAGATAGTGTACTTAAATTTTTCTGGGAGTTTGTGCCATGGACATGTTAAGAAAAATTGGATGCCAGATTCCAAGGTGGTGCCCAATTAACTCTTATGAGAGTTGTCCAGTGGTGCATATAAAAACAAAATTATAATTAATAAAATAACAATTATAAACTGGTCTGCATGCTCCTATTTTTGGGTCCATAAAGTACACAGATAGAGGTGGCTGGATTCCTAATAGAAGGAATGGGAAACTGGCAAAAATCAAATAATCCGCTTGTTTTTTTACACTACAATTGTATTGGACAGAATGGCCCACATTCTGACAAAAAAGACATTTCATAGAGTCTGTGACATTTAAAAATGTATTGACTACTAGTTCACAATGTGGTCACATTGTCTCGTACTTCACTTGTATATTGAAAACAGTTCTGTTTGCTGGAATAGATTAATGTGACTGCAAAATAAAAATAAAAAGTAAATGGGAATAATCTCGTCAGAAACCCTAAATGAAAAACTTTGTACATTAAACCTATTTTTATTTTAATAATCCCTGCTATCATGTTGTACCTGAGAACTTTTAAAGTCCAATTCAGATTCAGGTCTCTGTGAACCCAGCACATGAGAAAGAAGGTATGCTTAAGCGTAACAGACAGAGAGAGACAGGGAAGTAAAAGGGGAACATAAAGCATAGAGACAGTTACACACACCCACACACCAAAAACAGGACAAATCAGAATGACTGCTTTTCATTTTCATCAATGTTTAGCCTTGGGCCCCAGCTCTGTCTGTGATAAGTGATGATAGTGGGCTCTTTGACGGCCCATAGAGGAGGCTTCGCAACACTGCAGCTCTCCGGCCCCCATTCTCTGGAAAGAGTGGTGGGAAAATTAATAATTATCATCATGGATAACACCAACAGGGAGCAATTCATCATTGCTCCCCTTTCACCCGGCTGTGTGTCAGCGAGCCGCATGGCCCGGCCAGATACTATTATATGACAGTGTGGGGACATAGGGAGGGGTAGGTAAAGGGAAGAGAACAGGAGGAACGCTCAAGGGGGAGGGAGGGAGGGAGGGGTGGGAGCAGAGAGGGCTAATGTGCTTTTGATGGGGTTTATCCAGGCGTGGAGGCTTCAACCACGACCACCTCACGGGCGGGTTGGTGTGAATTCCCCTCCAACTCCTTCGCCTCTCCTCCCAACCTCTCTACCTAACTGCTACCACTCCAGTGAGGTGGAGCATGAATCAGCTTCAGATACAGTGCACCTCCCATCAATGTTGCTCATTCATGATGTCTCTCAAGCAACTGTACTGTAACAGCCAGATGCAGACTAAAGCTGTGCAAAATTAACCCTGGCTAGCTGCATCAATGAGCTTTCACAAGAAATAAATGAAAAAAAAAGATCTCACAGTTAAGTTGAAGCAGGGAGACTATGATATTTTTGTTAATAATAGCTATAAAGGGTAAAAACAATGATCACTTTTTACTTGACTCTTTCTTGTGGAAATTCATTTCAGAGACTGTAAAAAAAGTGATGGTTAAGCCTTTGAAGCTCTAAAATACTACAGTCACGTGGTTGTGAGGAGGAAAACATGTAACCCAGTGCAGCAGTGTGGCTCACTGATATGCTCTATGGCACAGACAAATAAGGTAGGGTACTACAGTAATGTACCAACAATGAGATTCATTGTTGGTTTTAGTCTTTTAATGGGATTTGTTGACAGTAAGAAAATATAGAAAATCACCAGCCTTATCCTTATAGTTTACCGGAAAGTTATTAGCAGCTCATGACACTAATATTGCAAAAATTATAATCCCCAGGCAATGTAACATTTTTGCCAAAGTTTTTGTTTCTGTGAGAGTGCGCCACCCTTACTTATCTGGTGAAAATCTCTTTTATTCTTTTGTTTAGTGTGACATTTAGTTTGGTGGCGTAGAGTGCTGTGAAAAGGTATTTGCCTCCTTGCAGATTTTTTTTTGCATATTTGTCACACTTAAATGATTCAGTTCACCAAACTAATTTTAATATTACACAAAGATAGCCCGAGTAAATATAAAATGCAGTTTTTAAATGCTGATTTCATTTAAGGGAAAAAAAGCTGTCTAAACCTGGCTGGCCCTATGCGAAAAAGTATTGCCCCCAAAATCTAACATTCATTTTTTAATATTCAGTTTAGTTTAATTTGATGTATAGTGAGAAATACCCTGTCTCTACTTAAGTTAATTAATGAGAACAAGCTCCAGGATGTCTTATGTGAAACAGTTTCACTGCTAAAAATATACTACTATTTACTACTCCGATGACCACTGCTGAGTCAGAGAGAAACTTTTCAAAACTGAAAAGGATTACGACATTTACAAGCAACATCATGGGACTAGTTAGTTCAGGTGCATATGTTCTATCTCAAGCACAACTGTTGCAACTAATCAAGCCCTTTCTAAAGTGATCCCAATTCTCTAGTGTGGACAGCAAGATGACCGTGTGACCTTGACTTAAAGTACCTTTAGAGTGACCTAATGTACTGTATGTTTAAATTGTTTTTTGACTCATGTCAGTTGTGTTAATGTGTAGTGTAGCTGTGGAAGTACATTGTTTCCTTCAGTGATCTGTGGCCTGCCAAGCTGTGGAAACTGGATCTAGCAACTTGAACAAATTATGGCCCTGACCTGTCTCTTCAAAACATCGATAGCATCAGAATTAATTTGTGTGAGAGTGCAGGCACATCTTCAGGAAAACAAAGTCTACAACATCTCAGTAACTGGTGTTTCACTGTGTTCTTGCATCCCATAACAACCCTGCTTATTACAAGCACCCACATAATTTAAATGTTTAGTCTGTTACAAGTTCTATTCATGGAAAAAAACATTGGACTGCACTGGTAGGGTGTTGTTTCATGTGAGAAAATAGAAAAAGAAACAATACATCCAAAACACAACACAGTGATTTGTAATACTCACAGACAGGATTGTACAAAAAAATAAGAAAAAAGAAAAAAGCAGAGGTAAAAAGCAGAAATGTCAGGTTAATTTTACAAACTAATCAGCCAACAGTGCACACTTGCATGTAGATGTTTGGTCATACAGTGCCCCAGTGTGATGTTGAATTGCAGTTAGTTAGACCAAGATTAAGCTTTTTTTCTACGCAAGTCTGTCATTTTGACAAAGGGCCCCTGCAGAGTGTGCAAACATACTTCCTCACTGAAAAGAATGAGAAGGGCTTTGTTTTTTCCATGCAGAATAAAACTCTGAATGGGAAACAGAGGTCTGATAAACTTACTTTTCTGTTACTCCAGAAAGAGTTTAAAAAACAACAAATACATAAACTTGCAGTCTTTAGCATTAGGTGACATACTATATTACTATATGTCATATTAATGTAAAACATAAACTTTATTTATGTAGGACTTTTCACTGTGACCAAACGCTTCACGCAAAAATAATATTTAACACAAATCTGTGCCACCATTAAATATAATACAGCAAACAAAAGGATTTATGCAGTAGTACTCCCTAAGATATGTAAGAACTTAGAAGAAGGTAAAATCTGCCCTGTGACTTCTAGAACGTTGACATAAATTAATATATTGGACACACGTAACTGTGAATGCTGACTATGTACTGTTACACAGTTGAGAGTTAAAGAGTGTATTTTTCCCATTAACAACCCCCTTTTTAATGTGATGAAAATCGTCCTTGAAGTTGATGACGGCTTGAGCCGTCAGTCCAGAAGGCCATTTCGCCCTCGATGCAATTTAAATTCGATGACATGCAGGTAAAAGATGAATTGCAGAGGCATTTTTCTCTTTAGCGCTACAGTAGCTACAACACCAGCAGTGAGACAGCGGGATTCACATTAATTACATACAGAAACTTACTCTCTCCTCCCATTCAATCAGCATATGTCATTTTCAGTCTTGAGAAAGAGATTGTTTCACAGTACAGCTACATTAAGTAAAGACTTCAGATAATTTCTGATCCAAGTTTTAATGAAGTTTCAGCTAATTCTGTATCCATGTGGTTGTATGCTTTATTGTTTGCAAAGGCAGACATGATGTATACACAAGGCACAGAGAATGTGAGATGTAAAACAGAGTCAAGGAGAGGAGGGATTTTAAAAAAGCAAGAGCGAGAGGATTTGTTTTGTGCATGAACGGTGCAGACGCAGGATTGTGCTGTTCATTTAATGCAAGGTTAGGCAGGCTGAGCTGATGAATGGACTGTCGACAAGAGAACAAAAGCGGGCGCTCCATCATAGGACGGGAGGTGCAGCAGCTCTCGCTCACCAATCTCTGAGCACTGGTCCAGGAACAGTTACCCTTCAGAGATCCTAACCTTAACTACTACAGAGAAGCTGCAGCCAGTACTGACGACAGATCAGTATCTTTATGGCAACATCACCCTCCTTGTGCAGGTCAATAATCCATCTGTAAATCCTGGGACACAGCTGGATGCTGGAGGCGAGTATATACAACACGTACAAGTGATACATTCTACACAGAATATCTGCATTAAAAATCACACCCACTTGGACAAAAAGAGGATGACATAATCAGACATCACATATATTGGATACAAAGACAAATACATACAAACCTACAAATCAGCACTCCAAGTGATGATTAGAAACTTGAAATAGCAGAAGCAAAGTAAGAAAAAGCAGTTGTGCACCTAAAAACCCTAAAAGAAACTGAAAAATTACGCTTTTGCACCACATGATCCTATCAATCGTTTTGATGCCACAAAGCCCTAACATGACTGGACTTACAGCCTAGAAATAGAAATTGGATGTTTTCAATTACAGAGCAAAGAAGACAGGAAAAATGAGAGGATGTTTACAAATCCCATTAAATCTACTGGACTTACCCAGGGAGCACAGGCCAGATAATAACCACCTATTGATTATCCATTAAACCAATATAGAAGACAGTGTGGTAACACTGCAGCACAACAGAACACAATGAACTTTTTGTTTTTGTTACAGATTACTTCTCACAAGGCATATTGTGCCTGCACTAGTAAGGCGGTTTTATACATGCTAGGTTGTTGCTGGTCTAGAGAAATGTGGCTTAGACTGGAAGAAGTTGAAGGGTGGAGGTGGGGAATTGGGGATGGGAGGCACATCACCTAAATATTCTCCATGCTTTGGTGCCAATAGCTGACCCTCAGTGTAGTCTTTGGTCAATGTTGACTTACACAGAAAAACTTTGAGGTTGAGCCAGGTGTCAGATGCATCTTATAATGTTTACATATATACATAATTATATAGGACTCATTCTTTATGATGTTTGTAAATTATCTGCATTTATTTTCAGTAATGAATATAAATGAGTCAACTGACTTTTTATTTGTAATTTCAGTTTAACTTCTTAATAAATCTGCAAAATTCTTTTCATATTTTCACTTTGTCATTATGGGTTACTGATTGTAGATTGATTGGCAAAATGGAAATGTTTATACATTTATAAAATCAAAATAAGTGTACAAAAAGTGAAGGTACAATTTTTTTTTTACTAAATTAGTGACACTAAACACTATGAATTGTTGTACATTATCAGGTCATGCAGTTTCACATACATATAACCAGTAGCGGGCCGTCAGGGCCAGCAAGGCCTTCTCTGCTGGCCTAGAGATAAGTCAGAATCAGAAAATTACATCTTTATAATTTATTATACATTTATATCAATGCTGTGTGTATTTTTAACAAATGTCCCATCAATCTGTTGTCATTTCATTATGACAGCTGCTTCCAGTGCAGCGCATATAACTTTTATCCAATCAGGTTTCTCCCTTGTGCTGTTGTAAGCTCAAGCCTTCAATACACTCAGTGATGGCTTCGGCCAGTGCGTTGAATAGGGACAATTTTGTGGATTGTTATATTTTTTAACCAATCAGATTTCGATTTGCCGTGTTGGGCGTGATCTTTGACCCGCCAAGGCCTTCTAGCTGGCCTAGCCGCTGACCTCATCATGACCAGCGGTCAGTTTGCTAACTGAAGTTAAGCTAGCTACAACGTAACATGAACGGAGTTTTACTTAAACTTAAAAGGAGGCTGGACTTTGTTTTCAAATGATGAGCTATTGATTATTGCTGCTTTAGACCGTTTCTGCTGGTTTAAACAATATTAAGATGGCTGTGACTTTCATATCTGGTCAAATGTGTTGGCTTGTCGGCACGACAGCTTGGCTTGAATTGGCTCCTGATTGTGTTATTTATAATTATAATATTTTTGTTTGCTTGTTGGGCATCAGTAATTGTGACTGGTTGTTGATGGGATGTCTATTTTCAAAATTCAATTCAATATTCAAAAAACTTTATTAATCCCAGAGGGAAATTATTTTGGTATGTTACAGCAGCTCTCCGTTCAAACAGAAAGAAAGAAAGAAAG
>JAUMHL010000018.1:18592976-18623621 GCA_032362345.1 Sandelia bainsii
AAGAAAGAAAGAAAGAACCATAACCAGAAAAGATTAACACCAACACAAATACTAAATACTCAATTTACAGAACAAAAGCATGGTACTGCAGACATCACATTATTTGTGATGGAGCATCCTGTTATACTGGATAATAGCGGTATATTATTGATATTACATATCATATTGTCTCTATGTCTTTATGTCTCTGCAGTAAATGTATTGTAACTGTCATAGGTGTTGAGCCAGTGCCGTTTCTTGTGCTATGCGGTCTATGCAGATGCACAGGGCCCCGCGGCCACTAGGGGGCCCCCAAGCTACCGCTTTAGTCTTAAAGCTTTTAAGCTTTTCTTCTTAAATATTTTAGTAGAATTAAATGTAATTCAACTATCTCTCAGATTATATTTGCTCTGTAATGTTGAAAGAAACTTCTATAAACCATTGGGAAGTGCTTTTGATATTACTTCAGAAACAGCTGTGCCAGAGTATTAACTTACAAGGCATGTTCAGTGCCATACATTGTCTTTGTTAGCTCAACTGGTAAGGAAACGCTCTAATGCGCAAGAGTCCCGGGTCTGCGACTAGTCTTGGCCTTGATATAATTGAATTTTTTTTTTCATTTGATCATTCCTGTGTTCATTATTATAATTGTCACAATTATAATAATAAAATTGTTTTAAAACAGTGCATTTGTATGTAACCTTTGCTGACAAATCTTTTTCTGAGAGACCCACATCATCAAATCTATCCGTCTTTAAAAAAAGTTTAGACACCCCTGCTCTTTACATAATTGGGTTTATCATGTAATAAACCAAATTGTTGAATCTCATAACACAAAAATTTAGAAACACTGGATCTGATTTGAATTTTTGCTCATGATTTTGCCTGGTATCTTAAAAATCTTTGATTTGCAGGTGCGATTCTAAAGTTTGTAAGCTTCTGCACCTGTATGGTCATCGAGAGGGAATTTTTTAACCTTTATTATTTTCTATAGTCTATTGCTTGGTTCAACTTGATTTTTTTCTTTGTTGTTGTTTTTAATTTCAGTTTCGAGAACCTACTGTGATGCATTGCCACAAATCATTGAAGGGTATAAATTCCTCATATCGATTCAAAACAGGGGCCCCCAAAATGATCTTGCATCGGGCCCCCAAAGAGCTAGAAACGGCCATGTGCCGAGCCTTGTGTTAAATCACTTTTTCCACTCGATAAAGGTTACTGTCGCTGTAAATATGGCGTAGTTAAGTCAAATAACAATAGCCTGTAGTCCTACTGTCATGCTGAGGGTATGCCAAGGCCATTTAATTAGCACTGAAGGCCTAGGTAGAAAATGCATGGTCCGCCACTGCATATAACCATGGTTAAGGTGGAATGTTCTACATTGTTTAATGTACTTAGGTGTAAATACTAGGCGTATTATAGAAGACCAAACTGTGACAAGAGGCTGTGAATGTTTGTAGAACAGTTTCAGTCTTGGGTTTCACATCCACAATAACCCTATTAAATATCATCACAAATGAAATTCCGAGCTTTTGTCTCATATTTGTCTTTTTATTTTAAACCCAAATGTGTGCAGTAAAAAGACATTGACATTTGTTTTAACACATGCAACCATTTAAGGCTCCAGTGTGACAGGTGTATTGTGACTGTGTAAGTGAGTGTGTTTTGGTGATTGATAGCATGATAGGCCAAGCAGGCTATGAACATCCACTATGTTGTATGACATGTCCAAAGTCAAAATACACTCTCTGGTTTGGTTTTATTTGAAACTTCATTACCTGTCTAAGTCATAGGTAATCCATCAATCCACATGAACTGACTAATGTCATTGCCATTGTCAATGTCATTTGTACTGCCTTGTTCCTTTTCACACAATATCTCTGATAAATCACAGTGGACGTGCAAGCTTGTTTCTTTTAGAACGTTTTTGGTGCAGCCCTTTATATTTCATATTTGAAGTACAACTGAACCAAACACACAAGGGAAAGACAAAAGTTTTGTGCACAACAAATGCAAATTTCTCATTCACAAAATTAAGATTAGTACTTGATTACCACAGAGATAATGCAATGGACAAAATACTTACTTATCAACTTTACAAACTCTACTAGCCTTTGCAAAACTAATGTATTCTGAATGCCTCTGTATGAAAGTGCGTATTACGTGTGTGTGTGTGAGTGTGTTACTTACTGTGCAGTCTGTAGTGTCTTTTATCTTCAGGCAGAAATCTGATGTAAATTCCAGCTCAGACAGACACACTGTGTTACAGTCAATCGTCTGTTAAGTAAAAAAACACATAATTTGACGGACAATGCAAAAAAAGCATGAAAATTGATTTTAAGTCTTTTACAGAAATTAAAATATTGTATAGGTATTGCACAAGGTCTCACAGATAAACTTAGTATTTCATTTCAGACTGCTACACAGCTGCCACAACAATATTTTCTTAAATATTCTCTGCTGTCTTGCCATTACAACTTGGGTTTTACTTTTCGTGTTCTGTCTACTGGTGCACCCATGATAACATTGCTAGTAATAGGTCCAAACAACTAACAACCTAGTAAATTTAACTATAATAAAATTTAAATAATTTTGTGTAGAAATAGTTTTGTCTGTGTGTGGAATTCAGATTTTCAGTATTACAAAGTGTAAATGTTGAGATTTCTTGCTCAAAAACAAATAATATAAGCCACACATGGCACCTGGGCTCATCAGAAATATTGTAAAACATTAGCATAGCTTAAGACAAAGCAGGTTTTAAGAGAAGAAGTTGTTGAGATGAGGACAGGGTTCTATGCTGACATTTATTTTTCATGGCACTGGTTCATGTAAATGAGAAAATTAAGAGGCACAGTTCTTCATCCAACTTAAACTTAGCATTAAGTCTTTTCAGTCCTCTTTATGTTCAGTGTTTAACTTATGAAAGATACTAAGGTAAAATTATGAATACACTCAAAAATTAGTTGTTTGATAAGGGAGTTTTAAAAGGTAGCTTAATTCACAACATGTTCACAACCTGCAGCTACAAACTCAAAATGAGACTGAACTTAATTCGTCCTCAAAGAAACATTTGTGTCAAAGGTGCTCAGTACATGAGAGTGTACTGGTTACATAGCAGCAGAACACATCAAATCTTTATAACATATGTTTTTACACAAGAGCATTTTAACAGCCTACCAACTTTGGCACACCTTATTTTCCAATACCTGTCTGAGTTAGATAATGAAATTCATGATTAAGGCTAAATGTTAAAGCTTAATTTACTGACATAGTATCAATAAAATTTTTACTGGGAGATTCTGAAACTGATGTGAGATCAGCTGATGGCTTTGCAAGAGAAGATGTCTCACGACTTTGGAGATGTTGGACCTACAGAACCACTCAGTCCATTCCGGTTGACCAGAGGTGAAGTTTCTCCACACAAACTCAACAACTGCAAGTCTGATTTTAGCATGTCATCAGTGTAACTCATGAAATTACCATTACCTACATCAGTGAAAAAGGTCTGATTTGCATATTTACATGGCAGACATAGGTGGCCTCCCCTGCACATGATGGATACAATCACACACTCAGAATTCAAACACCCAAATAAAATGGCAGAGCGTAAATGAAGTCTACTGCTTAGTAAACAGTGCTTTTGGACACAGCTACACTGCTGGTAGCAGAAGACACATAAAACTGAGAGTTTACTTGTACTGTAAATGTGCCTTTATGAGACATTTTAAATGAAAGATTTTAACTCTTAACATGAAACACATAAGGTTGGCTTAAAGCTGCTTCAGTTCGATGCAATTTAAACATTTTTTATACTGAACATTCCTATCTGTTCTTACTGAGAAAAAAAAATCTGTTTTGCAGAAATGTATAATTCAATGAAAGGGCTCTCAATTTTCCGGAATAGCAGCCAGCCTTAATGGAATGTTATTGGATCGTATCAACAGGAGGCAATAAATGAGAGTCCATGTAATTCAGGCAGAGGGGCTGTCCATTCGTCACTGGAGGAGAGAAGCTATTGATTAGTGAATTGAAATTCCATTATATCGAGCTCTCCCCTCATTCATCACATCCATAGATGGGTGGAGGACATGCTACTTAGCAAACAGGCCAACATGTAAAGAGACGCACAACAATATGTAAGACAATAGGAAAGAGTATTCTTACACAGAAAGAGCCAGAAGAGGTATTTGTGCTTTTAAATGTGGGACCGTGTATGTGTGTTTTATCTCTGCATAATGTCTGTGCTCTCCCATCAGCTCAGTGAAAACCACTCTATCCACAGGGGGCTGAGAGTAATGAAGTTTCCTTGAGAGGAACTTAAACAAGAATTAGACAGATCAATCACCCAGCACTAGAGCATCACCACAAACACACAAACACCTTCAGGCTGTATCTCTCTACAGCTAACTCCTGCTCTCATTCTCTCTCTATACCCTAACAGTTTCTGTCCTGCAAACTATTTCTTCCATTTGTGGCAGGTGTGTGTGTGTGTGTGTGTGTGTCTTTGCGGAACACACTATTCAGGTGTTTCATATAATACAATGGGTACCGTCATCCACAAGTGACTGTAACTCGGAGTTGGTCCTCAATTTCAACACTGGATTAACTAATTTTGAAAAATCTGCAACTTATACAAAGGATCAGTATTGTTCCAAGTTTCCTCCACTTACAGGCAGTGTCTCTCACTGTGAACCTGTGGAGTCCAACAGCCTTAAAATTGTTTTGTCCCTTCCCAGACTGTGAAGTGTAGATTGGTGGGTTTTTTTTATGTAGTAACTAAGGAGACAAATGCTTTTACCCACAAGCGAGTTTGGCATTACATCACTTATTTTTCTTCAAAAAATACAATTGCCAATTTTTTCTTTTAGTTTTGTTTTGTTGTGTTTGCTCAGGCTGCATTTGTTTCATGTTGAATTTTGTTTGAAGAATATTTTTAAAGGCCTGAAGAGATCAATTATACTGTGTTTAACAAGAAAAAAATTATGAAAGAAGAATTACAACATAGTGTAATAAAATCTTTCACTTTCAACCAATGTGAAATCACATAGATAGGACACAGTATCATTATGTACAAATATTTGTCAACCACATCTATATTGTTACGGAAATTACACTGCAAGATGTTGCTCTATATTATCTATGAGCATGTTTACCTGTATGACTGTAGGATCAGAAATGCAGGTATCTGCTTTCACCACTTCCACTATAGCCTCAGGTACCACAGCCTTCTTCATGCACGCCATGTTGAAGCCATATACGTCATCCCAAAATGCAATACGATCTTGGTGCTTTTGTGCGTCTCCCACTGCTACCAAGCTGATGTTACATAGGTCTGGATAGACTGTGGAGACATGAGAGAGGCAAAAGCTGTCAAGTACTGAAGAAAGGGAGCAAAGACCATCCTGGGACATAGACAGTAAACAGAACTTTGTCCTTGCATAGTTTTGTTTATTTTACGTGTACAATAACTTTTAACTTGATTTCCATTTGATATATTCAACTAATGATGCATGAGGCATTTTACTTACACAGTATATGTAACAATGCACTTAAACTGAGACTCAATGCTGCTTAAACCTCCTAACAAAAGTAACTAACGCACTAAATAAATGTTGGAGGTTACTGCATCTCAAAATGCAGCTTTAGTGTGTTTAACTATGCTGCCCAGTCAGCTATGAGCGAATCAGGTCAGAACAAAAGATCATTACTCATAACTAGACTAAAGGGTGGTCAAACTGACAGTCGCGGTGCTGAGAGATGCTTAATATCAACATATTTAATGGTTTGCAAACCGTTCAACAAATGTAATCAGAATGCCTTAACATCTTGTGGGTGGGGAGCTTTGCATCAATTTCATGAAGTTGCTGTAATGACTGCATCCATCTCGTGCACAAAACATAATGATCATTTTGTCCTACTTCTTCCTCTTATTTCATACTTTACATTCTAAAGTCCTAACATTAATATATGTGGTTATTCAACATCTCATTTCCAAACCAAGGATATAAAGCACATGTAGCTGCCTCCATTGTATAGAAAAGTCTTCCACAGCATTCTGGAAACTGGCTGCACGGATTTACTTGAATTAAGCCATAAGAGCATCAGAACACTGATGTTGGAGGATAAGACCTGGCTCACAGTCTGTGTTTTATTTTATCCCCAAGGAGCTAGATGGGTTCATAGCTCGGTGTAGTTGGATTCTTACACGAAAAAAACATGTAATTAGGGAACTTGTGATGCACACCAGCTTTGACAGTCCTTTATGCCAGCATCAGATGTGTGGTGATCGCTGGGAACTGACGGCTTGGGGGTTCATTGTGAAGGGGTGTGATGTTTTGATTGTGTGTTATTTCGATTGTGTGTTATTTCTGAGACCAGCTGCCAGGGGTTGTTTCAGGTGAGAAATAGCATTCATGACATGAGGCTCTAAGTTCATCTGCTATTTATCATAAGCTCTAAGGACATGCACTGTATTTCCTACGTGTGTTATATATTATGACAAGTGTCACGACTCACCGGAATTTTGGCAAATTTGTAACAAGGTGGTATTCCACCATCTTTGTTAGAGTTATGTGTAAATAGAAAAGAAAGATCAACCTAATGGCAATATACTGGGATCTCTGTCCAGAAGGGCTTGAGACTGAGCATAGGCAGTGATTATTGTCAAATGACATAACACTGTCTATTGAATAAACATTATCTGTGCCTCAAAGTGAGCATTAAACATGAGCCTTAATGTCTTTTTACTGTGTTCTCACATTTGAATAGATTTTGCTGTATGGTTAATATGCTTGGTGATTAAGTTAGAGCTGAGATGCTTGAAGCCATTGGTATCCCTACTGTGAAGTGACATTAACCAGCACAGAGGCCTACGGCCTAAACTAGAGTTTAGAAAAAACTTACGAGGATATATGAAACCTAATATTTGAACACTGAGCTTACTGCCCCAGTAGAAATGCAATAATCAGTCCCAATTAGATATATTCAAAATATGAGCGTGGAAAACAAAAATCTGTATAGTTCACTGGTCAAGAAAAAAAAAAATATATATGTTGCATTAGTCGGTAGAGCAGTAGGCCATGACCCCCCAGTGGTTTCAATTCTCGGTTCTCCCTGCCCATATGTTGAGGCGTCCTTGGACAAGACACTGAAACCACATAGTAGTGCCATCATCTATGTGCAGCTGTCAACAACAATCTCCCCAAGGGTATCAGTAAAGTATGTCATTATTATTACTTGACTGTGGCAATAGAAAATCCAGTAAGAAATTCAAAGAGAGACAATAGCAATACATTATATAGATGAAATATTAGAAACGTTAAATAATTAGTCTGGGTATCAGCAGATTATGACAAAATATAAATAATAAAATTGATAAAAATCAATTATTAAAATAGTGGGCAACAAATAATCATTAATTTGGAGGATAGAATTACATAACCATATGAAGAAATTTAAGTCACACAGTTACACCTCTTTTCTCATGTTATGCTTAATGTAGGACCATTAAGTTGTTAAGTGTAAACCGTTCTCATCGAGTACAAGGCTTGTTCTCACTTTTTGCTATGAAGTGATCAAACAATAATCATCTCAGCATAGAAAAGCAAACACAGTTCTCACTATGACTGGCTTTTACTATACATATAAACATTTCTAATTAAAAAAAGTGATAAATCATTTTGCAGGTGCAGTGCTTGACACTTCCTACAATTACACACTGATTTAAATATAGAAAAATGGCCTTATTTAAACATTGCAGGGTAAACATAGGAGATGCATAAATATCATTGGTGGAAGATGTATCATTACTACAAAGAAATACTCTAGTCTTTTCTAAGTGAAAGTCCTGAATAGGAAATGTTACTTAAGTTAATGTATTTTGTATAATGTATATTCAAAGTACCTAAAGTAAAAGTACTCATTATGCAGAATGCCCAGGTGGTTTATATATAACAATATAAGCTATTAATTTATTATAGTTTGTATTAAGTTTGTACCAAAAATCAAATAAGTGTCAAATAAATGTAGCGGAGTAAAAAGTAATATTTCCTTCTGAATTGTGGATAAATGTACCTCAAAATTTTACTTGGAAGTATTACAGTTGCACATTAGGTGTATTGGCAAAACATGAACAAATCAAACAAGAACAATTTAAATTCCTCAACACAACTAATGTTTAAGCGATTCCTCCAAATTCAATACAAAATGCAACTTCATGACAAGTGTTGTCAGTACTTAGTAGAGCACCTTTTTGTCTTTAATGTTTACAGTTTTTTTCTCTCTATAAGTCTTATCTATACTTTTTCAATCTTGCCATAGAACCTAGGAGCAACGTAATTTTGTTATACTATATATCTGTAATGTGTAAGGGTCTGAGGATAAAGTGAACTGGCAAGGAAACCTTCGGCTTTGTTCAGCTATTGAATTTGCTCTTGTTTGATTTGTTCATTGCAAACAGCTGAAAGTTTATAAATTTTGCCAATACACCTAGTTTTCAATGTGGGTTCATCATTTTTGATTGCAACTGTACATAAAACACAACAAGCCACACTATATTTTATGATTATGTCCATGTCCTCATGTTGTTAACAATTTGGCCAAACTACATTTTTATATTATCATTTTAAATTATAATGGTGTAGAATTTTAACAGACAAACTGCGCAGTTCCCTCTAAAATGCAGCAGAGACATTAACATGAGCTTTTACTGTGTGAGCATTATAAGAGGGTTTAGTTATAGTCATCCATGTTTTGACAAAATGTCTTAATGATAAACTGATCGTGATTATGATTATACACCAGTTGTTTAACAAAAACTTTACTTGTATTTCACTGTATCAAATGCTTTACAGGAAAAGGGGAAAGGGAGGGACAGAGTAGACAAAAAAAATTCCCAAGACCATACGTAGAATTGTAATCCATTTAAACCATTATAACTGCTGGCCCCAGCCTTCATTATCCACAAAGGAGTAAAGTATAAAGTATTTTACAGCGATAAATGACACTTAAAAATATAAATAAGAGCATTCCAATGACCACTTTATTTATTTTTCCTAGGTTGTGTGTTAGTGCTCAGTGTCACAGAACCATTGGGTAACACAGTGGGCTATTAAGTGTGTGAATGGATGGTGACAGCTCAGTGATGGGCAACTCATGGCTTCTCATTATTAGCTGAAGCGTGCTTGTGACCCTGTGAGTGTCAGTGTACCTAATGACGGTGTACACGCATATAACATACACATGCACACACAAACATCAGATTTGTCACTTTATTTTCCTCTGATTACTGAAGCGAGCGAGTAATTATGAGGACCAGGTGAGAGGAGGAGGTAGAGCTGCTGATTGGGCAGAATTCGGGACAAGCCTGGCTGAGAGAAGAAGAAATGGAGACAGAGAGATGAATAGGCAAAGGAGGGGGTGCAGCGGTGTAGTGTGAATGGAGAGGAGAAAGAACCAAGGGATGGGGGGCACACGGGCGTCCCCAGATTCATGGCTTTGACATCTGTGTCCTTCCCGACTCACTGCTCACAGCCTGTTTGTCATGCCCCTCCCTACCCCCACACTCTTCTCTTGCTCTCTCCATCTCCCCCTTTGGTCAGTTGTGCAAGAGGGAAAGAGAGTGTGGGAGGGGACATGGGACTAAACAGATCCCTTTTCTTGGATGCTGTGCTGTGCCAGGCATGCTGGGACAAATTTAAGGATGACGGGGAGGTTAATGTAGTGGGGAGAATGAGGGAGCTGCTGTAACTCTTTTCTAATATTACTTTAACACACATAAAGCAGTGCTGCAGGGATGGACTAATAACTCAGCACAGACATACACACACACTCAAAATCTGAAAGAAACGTATGAATAGATGTGGATAAATCTAATGTGACACAATGACTGTGCTAAGATCAACATTCAATAAATATAACGGTTAAGGTATGTATCATCGTTTTGGTTACTGCATTAAAGTGCAGTCTGGCTGTGTTGAAAAGGAGGAATATTTGCTTCACAGATTTATAAATGAATACTTGGGCATATTTACCTCTGAATTAAAACAATAACATGGAGGGGCCTACATTTATATAATTGACACAGGTAACTCTGTCTAGTGCCTGGCACCATGCATGATGAATGAGGCATGACAAACATTTATCAACATGAATCTCTTAACTCAAGAGAATTAATTTAAGAGATTAACTTGACAATTTTAAATTAAAGAATTGTCTACATTTCATTTATCTCACAGAGGAAACCAAAAAAAGAAAAGTTATGAAAAGAATATTTTAGACATATTAGACATATTATGGTATAAATAATATAAAGAAACAGCACTGCAGCTTTCCTGCAGATATTTGATTTTTACGGCAATATGTATTGAGTGCGTTAAGCTTTAGAGCTTAAAAATGTTTGATTTAGAGTTCATATTACCCAACTAACATGTTGGCAGGCAGTAGATCCAAAAAAGGTATCCGATGTACAGAGCATGAGTGTTAAAGGCTCACGACAAACCATACTGTGTCCTGTGACCTGTTACTTTCTGCCTCACTCAGGACACATCTTCACCTGTCCCATCTTCATTGCTAAAAGATCTGTCTCCATAGGTGGCTGTCCATGTGTGTGTGTCTGTGTCTGTGAGTGTGACTGCTCCCTCGTGTCCCAACAAGTCACTAAAGGCAGCGTGGTGGAACAGTTCCTTAGCTGGGTTAAGCACAAACCATTAAATGTGGTGAGTGGTTGGGATGGGATAACTCAGGAGACTCACACACACACTCACACACACACACACACACACACACACACACACAAGTATATAGCTATAGCTGAAAAAAGTCTGTCCATAGACATCAAGCTACAGTCTCAGCAATATGTCCATTTAAAATATCTGTATAATTTTTTTCTCTAATCTTATTAGATGATGTTTGAATTGATGTTATGTGTCACATCAATTATAAAAATTGAAACACCAGTATAATGACATGCCAACCATTATTTGATGTCAGACCATCACAGCCAAGTTGCTACTGAGGCAAAAATATCAAAGTCCAGAACCCAAACTCAACAAATGTACACATTTCACCTCTTCTGCCAACCTTCAGGACAGCCATAGACATGTTGTCTTGAAAACAGCTGTGTGCTGGGTGGTGACACTCCTGACAGATTAAACAGTTCCTCTTCCAACAGTTATATTTCCTTATATTAATTTGATTGTATCAACATGGACTGTATAAATTGAGGCAAATACTGCAATATTTGCTGCTTGTATTGATCTTTTAGACCCAGTGGAAAATATAGGAAAATTACTCCAATAATTACCATGTGTTACTTAATATGGGTGGCTGTCATGAATAATTTCTTTTTTGCATACTATAAAGAACAAATATAGTAAGCACTACAGATACAAACCTAAGTCCATTTGGGTTGGCATAAATGGCACTTGCTGCTTTATGTATCAAACTGAACTGGCCTGTAAATCATGTCCAACTGGCACAAACCAGCACAGTGCTAGTTGGGCTTTGGAGCACACTCAAGAAAGTCTGACTTAGCTGTACAAAAACTTTCACACGCCCAAATATAGTGGAACCCCCTACTTCTCCATGCCACGCTGATAGTGTGTATTTCATTACATTTTCTATAGAAGAAAGTATCAGAAAAGTCAATGTAAAGCTAATTTTGACAATCACCAACACATAGATTCTGATGTAACTATCCTTTGTGCTACCTTGATTTTGTGATACAGGACAGAATATGTACGTGACCTACCTGAGCCACCATCAGCCAAGTAGAGGTCTCTGGCATACAGGACAGAGTCCAACATGGACTCAAAGAGCAAGAAGTAACCCTGTGAAGAGAGGAAATACACATTACTATTCCAGCATCTTAAAGAGTTCTGAGCAAAAGACAAAAGCATCTGTTAATTTAGTTTTCATCTGGTATCTTTTACAGTTAAATCACATAACAAACACATGCCAGGTGAAACAGAACCATTGGACAATTCAATTATTTTTTAATCCAACTGTGGTGGAAGTTTAAATTAGCAGTGACTACAAATCAAATAATATGCCCTCATGGTCTGCCACCCAACATCCAAGGGTTTGACCTAGGGCTGACCTTGTGTTCTGCTTCAGTGGACAGCACATTAACCCTGGTATTACACCAATAATGCTGAAATTGAGTTTTGTCCACATCTTGTTGGCTATGACTGGAGTGATAGATACTGCTGACAATTTTTTTTCTACCCGATATTCCTACAACCAAAAATACCTATTTCTGCTTTTGGATTTGCGTTTAGATCAAAAGAACAACATATTCAATTTTCAACATGGATATTTGGTTCCCATCATTTTCCATCACAATAAAAAAAGTTACACATTTTAACTGCATTAAGCATTAGAAAAAAAAATCTGTTTCAGTTCTATTATTTGCAAAACAAACTAATAACACGAGACAAGCCTCTTTTCCAATTTTCATTTACAACTTCTTGTCTTGTTATAAACCAATCAAAATGATAGCAAAGACCATAATAAGTGCTTAATTCTTCATATTTGGGAAATGGCTTGCTACCACAATATCAGAAGCCAGAGATAAGCAGGTCTACAACTAATGACAATTGAAGTGTGAATTTATAAATAAAATTACCTTATACCTGTTCAGGTTTAAGAACCCAATACCTCTACTTTCTCTTCTGGAGGAAAAGATGGATAGGGAGAGGTGAGGGCCAGGACAGTAGATAATGAGTGATATAGAGAGAATGCACTGGCCAGCTGAATAGCAAATCACAGAGATAAAAGCCTTATTATTCAAATAAGAGAGAAGAGAAATAGCAAACAGCCTTTATTTATAATTCAAACTCTAACATGGCCACCATCTCTGTCATAGACCTGAGCTGATAATAATGGCAGCAATGAAGCTGATATAATTGTCTTATTCTCCACAAGGCAATAAAGGGAAACATTCTGTTTGTTTATCGACAGTGGACTGGTCTCAAACCAAAGTTGGACTGGTGGCAGATCATCTGCTGCTGACTTCCGTGGTCCAGTTGATGTCCTTAGTGGCAGAGTGGGTCATTTCAAAACCCTCGCACTGAGTACACCAGCCTCGTAATTTAGAGCCCAATTTCACGGGAGACTGCCTCACTTCAAGGAAAGAGCATATAAGAGAGAGAGAGATGCCTGAAACCATAGTAAAACCTTACTTTTATTATTAACAATGTTCCAGGATTACTGTCCCCACCGCTGCCTTTCATGTCCTCTCAGTGGCACATGCCACACCCCACCTAATTTATAACTACCAAAAGAACAAACACAGATACATGAGGATTTGAAGATGCCTTGAACTGTGATATTCCTAAAGACTTAATAAAAACTGGATCATATAGCAGCTTTGGGCTGTACCAGGGTTCAGTTTCACAGATTGTCACATGTTGATTCAGTCACACCATACCGAATTGTATGATATAATAAAGCAGTTTTTACAAAGTGGAATTTTAATGTTACAAAGACCAATCAGTGTTTACTTTTTTATCATAAGAACACAGAGCTCAGGAAAGATTTTTAAACTTCATCCTGTAACTAGGGCTGGGTGATAATACGATAAAGACAATTATCTCAAAATGACTTTTCACTGATGACATGGTTGCTACAACAAAAATAGAAATCATACCATTCATGTTTTGACAGACAACACAAAAATCCAATGATAATGACAACAGCACCAGACCAAACCAATCATGTGGCTCGAATAGAGTTAGAGTCACGTGAGGTTAGGTTGACATACACAGCAGCGAACGTAGAAGTTTAGTAGTAGCTGACGGCAGCACATCACTAATTTTTTTTAGCATCTTAAGCAATGCAAGACTTTACAGTCCCAGACCCAAGAAAGTGCTGGTGGTCCCCCTAAAACAACCAGTGATGTAATACCTGCGCAACAACAACAGACTATAATGTCCACTTTCTCCAGCACCATGCCTTAAAAAAAAAAACGGAGACGGAGACAGTGATATTACCATGGCAATAGCCAACTTTATTGCAAATGACTTAACGCCAGTAAGCCTTGTCGAAATGTCGTCTAAAATGAAAAGTCTACTTTCTATACTTTTTTTTTATTGTCCTCAAATCTCATAAAGGTAATAAATCCAACAAATAATTGCATCTACTCACTAGGTCTATGGATCTAGAACTTTATTTAGCCTATTCATCTGTGCCACGGATCTCCATTGTTGTCCCAAAACTATTTCAAACAGCACTCACAAGCCATACCAACATCTGCTGTACTGGAGATATTTTTCCTCAAAAGTTGTATTTTTTCATAAAGGAGCTTCACAGACTAAAACCAGCCATCACTTTTTTTTATAGCTTCCTAAATATACCACCGTGAGAAATGTCAACTGCACATGTGCACAACCTCTGTTTACACTATAGAATTTACTAGCTTTTCAGCACCATCACCAGACTTATCATCTTATTGAAAATGTTGTACTCCAGTTTTACACATCTTTGTGCTAAGTTAGACTGACCATGTTTAATCATATCTTTGCACAAACAGAGAATGCAGAGGGGAATAGCTAGTCTTTGCTGAAAGAGGGAAAAAAATATTCCCTCCTATTTTCAGTTACATTTTGTAGGATGGCCCAAACAGGTCATGAGTACCTCTTAAATGACAACACAGAGATAAAAAATGATATTGATCTCCAACTGTCTAGGTGAAAAAAAGCTGATTTTTAAAAATCTAATTTTCCATATGAGCACTAAGGGGTATGCAGTTTTACTGTTCTGTATCACAAAATAATCTTCATATATCTGCTATTGCTGACATGTTAGTTGATTAATATCATTTAATCAAAGTTGAGTGATCCAACTAATTTACAAAAGCAGTTATTTAAAATTGTCAGATGAAAAATTCGTCAAGAAAAATAGACTATCTGCCACACTTTCTATTTTATCTTTCTACAGCTTTTCTTCATTGATTGAAAATAAACACCAAGATTAAGTCTCAACACCAGAACAATTTCCTAACATTTTTGATCCCATTTCCAACAGTCAATTTGTCTATAGGCCCGGTGACACAAACAGGCCAAGATGTTAGTGTGAGGAAATGGCTGTGTTTATCATGTCAGTCAGACTGTAGCAGGCAATGCTCTGCAGTATAGTCACTGTGCATGTCCATAAAAGAGACTAATGAAAACCTAATGAAAATGGGCTGGAGCAGCTTATACACATTAACAAAATTAGCATATAAAACACATTCCCCTGAGTGGGCTACCACACACACTCACATACACATCTACATATGCAACAATAAACACAGACAAAAGAACAGCAGTATTAGTTTTGTGAAGAATTGTACCTGTTTCATTGCATCAGTAACCTTCACTTCTTACAAAAAGCTCATAAGCCTGATTTTATAAACTCTACAGAGAAAACTTTTATAATTACTGTCGTTTTCTTGTCTTTAGTTGCAGAAGGCTGAGTTAATAAAAATGCTTGGCGTTCTGCAATCTACAATACAGATTCCATGTCTATCAGCCTTTGGGAGATTGTCTGTCAATTATAGGTACCAGGAGGCATCTTGGTATGAAATCTACATCAGCAGTTTACACACTTTCCTTCGCCCTCCAGTTCCACTCTCCTTCTGCATTCGACGCACGTCTTTCTCAATTACTGCAGATCATCATCACTTCCAGTCCCAGGAGGGTCAAGACAAAATCAAAGAGATGGTGTGTGTGTGGATGAGTGTGTATGCTTCTGGTTGTATGTGCATGGTTGTGGGTGGGGTGGGGTAGGGTGGGGGGACTTCCATGCTTCAGTGAGTACTCTCTACATCAACAAGCCTGTTCTATACTAGTCTATGGCCAGATTACACCAAATTAGCATAAACATATCACACTCATCCCTGTAACAGATTTCAACACTTGGTGAGTGTACATTGTGTAGGTTCCAATATCAGCGTAATTTACATTTAAAGCCATGCAAATGAGCGATAGATGGGAGAGATTGTGAAACAGCAAAGTAATTTGCAGTATAGCTACAAGGTTATTAGAAGCAGTGGCTCTCATGAAATCAATAAGGACATCATGTGTTTTTACAAGAGGTTACAATGTCTTTCATCCTGTAAACAACCCAAGTACGCAAGTTATTTTAATTCAGTGAACATGTGATTTAAAGGATGTTAATGTTAATGTGCAATAAGTATCTTTTGGTCAACTTCATGTTGAATTAGTATTTCATCATTTTTATCTTGCAGGTGCGGAAAAGCCTTTCAATAGGTGCTGTATATTGGAATCTGGACCATTTTGTATTACGTCTTACTAACACACAATAGCAACTGTCCACATGTGTGGAAATATGTCTGTGTGTAATAGTGTAACTAAGTGATCACGCACCATTTTTTCCTTTAAGTTGTGTCTCCATACATAAATGAATCAGAGTCATAACAAGTTTGCCTTTATGTGTCTTTGTGAAATTAAAAGTTATAGCTATAAATTCACACATACACTAGACCATAGAAATCCTAATACACTTGTACTGAGCAGTGTACTTGTCCAAGCATTTGCAGGCCATTATTAAATGAATTATTTAAGGGAACAAAGAGGTAATTTCGCTCCACAAAAAACAATGTAAACTGGGCAATGCAGGATTATGGGTTTGTGTTTGTTAGAATGTCTGTTTGAGAAATACATCAGGTTAGCAGGTTCATGTTCTGCATGCAGCAATGTTATTAAAACAGGACAGCAGTTGCTCATTTTCTCTGGTTGTTTTGACCAGATGAGAGAAATGCAACATCACATTTTGAGTACATACTGTATTTATATTATATATTATATTATTATATTGAACTGGATAGTAGGTCCTTACATACCACAATGCTCAATAGTAAATAGCTGCCTACATGCAACATTTCTATGCTTCACAAGGTGCAAAGGAGGAAAGATAGTGCTGCACTTCTTTGACTTGTGGATTGACTAAATTGAAAAAGGGTCTGATGAATGAATAGAAGTAATTTTAAAAATGCTTGCTGGCTGGAGTAACAACATTTAAGTAGAAGCAAATCTTTATCCTAAACAAACAAGTATTTTAAAAACAAAGAGCCTGTGCACAGAGCCCCAAAACTGATCTTTTGGCCTAGCAGTCAAGGTGGCTGGTAGAAAAAAATAAATATATTAAAAACAATCAACCAGCTAAAGATTGTTTTTACCAGCCAAAATAATAAATTACCTTTATGTCGTATTTGTTTAATCATTCATTAGTTTCATATATCATTATGTTGAAAACAAACATAAAGAGAACAGAGCACAGCTAAATTTAAGGAAAATTATTCTTATACATTGATCAACAATTACTAAGGTCATTAAATTCATATTTGAATTAAAATTTAAATCCAGAACACAAAAAAGTCATGATCTCAAAATCATACTCTTACTGTAAACACAGATCAGCTATAGCTCATTCCATGGGAACATTAATTACCATATAAAACAGTGGTCTGTAAATTTTGCAGTAGGAAACAATAATTTTTAGGTGTGTGTGTGAGGTCATAAAATTAAAAAAAAGAAATTAAAACACTGTGAATATCAACTTATCTGGAGCAGAAATGACAACTGGACCAAAAACCTGACAAATAACAAATGAGGTGGGTCAGATACATCAGAAGTTTGAAATACATGCAGATACATGCTGAAAACCACTTCCGGAAGTATTTGAAGGTCTTGGGGAACTCAGTGCAGTCAATAAATCGTATTTGTGCATGTGAATCTATTTTGTTGCATCTTAGTCTCTGGGTATCTGTATGTGTGTGTCTATGTGTTTGTGTGTGAGACTGACAGTCAGTCAGACTGGAGGACAGGATGACTGATGACTACCACACTCTTCTTGGGCAGGTGAAGCTCCCAGCACTGATAATGAGGCTAAAGAGGAAGGGCTTCCAATAATCTGACTTCACACCTCTACCGCACACAATGATTCAAACTTTCTGTGTGTATGTGCCAGCGTTACTGGTTTATTAGTCACACTATGTTCACCTCAAGGTAAACTATCACTGCACAAAGAAATCCTCTGCAGCAGGGAAGTTCAAGACAGCTCTTTGATACTTTGGTTGTTCAGGGCTCTTTTCACATTTTATTGAAAAAGACACTCAGTGTGGCTGAATACCAATTTCACATTCCGAAAGTGTTTCTCCAAGGTGAGTTACCACATATAATAGCACCTCAATAAGCTCTATTCAGGGAGGCTGGCCTTCGCCCCCGCATACAAAGTGTTACCAAAACTAAAAGACAAGATGCAGCCTACAGCCCCCCCCAGCCAGCCCTGGGACGCGTGCCTTCCCATGCCTTGTCTTTCCTTCTGAGCTATAGCCAGAAGCTACCCTGTTCTTTCAAAGACCTCTGCTAGGTTCACTCACTTCCATGTGACAGGAGTTGTCAACTTCTTCAAATTCCAAATCTGAAGCTTGGCCCCTTGCTTGACAAATTGGGTCAGCTGTTGTGGTGTTACCAAACTGGCTCTGTTGTCCTGTGTTTGTTTCAATGCTTATGTAGTGATAGCAAAATAAGCACTAGATAAAGAGACACAATACCTACTTAAGGGGAAATACAGCAGGTTCATTTTTTTAAAAGATTCTACTATTATGTTACTGTTATGGCCCTATCCATTTGCATTATATATGGCTTGTGTTTCTCTTGTAATGTATTAGAATATTCTGTGCAGGAGACTGTGCTGTGCCAGATGACTGATGGGCCAAGCTGCTTCTTCATCCAGAGGCCAGAAATGTGGATTAGCCTAATGTGATAAAATACCAGGGTGGCTGTGATTTAATCTGAGCAGTCCACTTCTATGCCTCTTAGTTTTGTTATGTGCCGTTAACTCATGTTTGTTGTAAAGTTGATACTAGTTGAACATATGGAATGTTTTGTTTGTTGATTTCCATCCACTGTCTCTCCCTTTGTTTGCTCACCTCATCAGCCTTTTTCTTGTTCTTGTAAATTGTTACTTTTCATTGCTCACTTCTAAAACAATAAATGGCCAAATCTGTCTGACTACATCTGAATTATGTTGCTTTCCTTACCCCTAGCAACTCCTGGGTTGTAACAGCAATAAAGGTTTGTTAAAGCTAAATATTGTCTGATGGTCTACTCTAATGTTCACATGTATATCTCTGTGCCATTAAACTCATCAAGCTAGCAGGCCCATCACTTGTGATTAATTTAGGAGTGACAATCTTTATTTTGCTTTTGGAAAAGGGGACTCTCCCTCTCTCCATCAGCCCCCAGTCTCTTATCTGCTCTGGACTGTTTGTTTTTTTGGAGTACAGAGAGAGAGGACCGATCAATGTTGTGAGTTATGAAATGACAGTGATTCTGCTAAAGGCAGTCTCTCAAACACTGCCACAACAGACAGACACTCATTTGCTCCCTTCACCACCACCACACACACCACATTCATCACACATCCCTGTCTATTAGCCCTGTAACCATTGTCTGTCTGCTTGATCCAACAACTCTGACATCTGGACTTCAATGATATAATTCTTTATTTCTTCCCTTGTGCCTTAAAGGGGCACAAAACCCTAAATTAATTTGTTGTACTGTACACATAATTATATTAAATACATTTTGTTGGCATATGTTATCCACACAGGTGATTCTCCCAACAAAATTCCTTTTGTGCATTAAAACTACTTTTGTCAAATTTATCAATTTTTGTCAGTTTGGATTTACAACTTTTGTTCAGCCAAAGCCCTTCTTAAATTATGACAACATAGGCCTCATTTTGGAGACAGCTATCAGGGAAGCTAAGACCACATTTTTGGCAGTATGTTAATTGTAAAATAGCCAATGGGGACTAATTTCTCTAGATCACAGTGTTAAATTATCTAAAAAAGCTTCCTACAATCCCCAGGCATCTCCTCTCCTGTCCTTATGTCTGTTACACGTTATATTGTTTTGCTTCCGTAATTTGTCAAATTTACAGTTGAAAGTGGTGCAGATGTTTAAGTATAAAGCAGAAAGGAACTGTACTAACTAAGCACGATGAGAATATTAAAAAATAATTAATATTAATAAATTTCTGGAAAGTAGAAGTTAATGGTAAAATATGATATGATTCACCAATTGCAGAACATCTATCACCCATTAGATGTGCAGATATTTACATTTATATTTGGTCATTTTCCAGACATCTTTATTCAGAGCTACCTACAAGTGAGGTAAAACAACAAATTTAATTCAGGGAGAACACATTTGATGCAACGTCCCATAAGAAGGTTTATTTTGTGAGACCTACGAGCCAGATAAGGGAGAAAGTGTTTATTTAAAGTGCAAAGGAAGTTTCAAAAGAGTTGTCTCTTCAACAGTTTTTTGAGTATTGGGAGTGAGGCTGCCAAGCAAGCAGAGTTAGGTAGCTCGTTCTACAACATTGGGACAACTGAACTGAAAAGCTTTGCTTGGGATCTTTTTCTGTGTGATTTAGGGTCCACCAGATGCCATTCGGTGGCAGAGCACAGTGGGTGAGGGTAGGAAGGTGCTGTAGAGTTGACCACTCTGTAGGGTTAGGGTTAAGGCTTTGAATCTGACACGGGCAGCCACTGTAAGCCAGTGCAGATTTATGAACAGTGATGTGACGTGTCCTTTTGGTTGATCAAAAATGAGACATGCTGCTGCATTTTGGATCATCTAAAGAGGTTTAATTGGCATAATAGTAGCCATGTTATTAAGGCATTGCAGTAGTCAAGATACAGACAGTCTCCATATCTCCATACAGACAGCGACCTGTAATTTTCAGGTTAAAAAACGAAAACGAAAACAGCTTTCTTCAGGAACCTGTCAGTCTACACTTGGCTTGAGAAAGGTTACTGCCTAACAGATAAAGTGAAAAAATAAAAGATTTCTTTAAAAAGTGTACACTATAGTCTCCAGAGACATGCTGCTACTCGATCCAATCAGGACATATGCAGTGGAAGGCCCAAATGCAAATCTGTCCAAGAAAACAAGTACTTACAAGTGTCCTCCTTGAGAAACAGATGCCTTACTGCTCCTGAACTGGCTGCATTGTTGAATAAAATAAGATAGAAACCAGTGTGAAGAGACACATTGTGTAGGAGACTTGGGTCAGCTGACCTCATGGGCAGAACTGCTGGGTTGGTAATCAGAAGAAAAAGTTGTAGTGGGCAAAGATGCACAAACAGTGGACTTTAGATTGGAACCAAGTCTTGCGGAATGATGACTCCAAGTTTGAGTTGTTTGGATCCAAGTGAAGAACATAGCACACAGAGCTGAAAAGAGCTGAAAAGATGATACCTGCCTAACACCACCAAGCATGCGGGTGGAAAAATTATGAACTTGGTATGCTGTGGCAATGGGAGAGGTGGTGATCTGCATCATGTACAAAACATCCTCAATCAGCATGGATACCTCAATACTGAGGAAGCATGCCATTCCCTCTGGGCAACAACTGATTGGGGTAACTTAATTTTGCAGCAAGACAATGACCCCAAGCATTTTTCCTGGTTGTGTAAGAATTATCTGGAGAAGAAAGCAGCAGCTGAAACACTCTTTGTGATGGCTTGGCCAGCTAAATCACCAGATATGAACACCACTGAGCCTATGGACCGAAGAGTTGGGGGAGGCCCAACCAGCACAGAGACCTTTGGGAAGTGCTGCACAAGGCCTGGGAGAAAAATCACACCTGCAAAAACTGATCAGTAGAATGCCACAGATGTTTCAGGCAGTTACTGCCACACAGGGCGTTTTTTTGTTTGTTTTTTGGATGAAAGTAAAGTTTACCATGCAAATTTGATTTGACCATTATTCTATACTAAAATATGCTTAAAATAAATTGTTGTTTGTTTGTGATAATATAGGAAAAGTGTATAATTGCTTTTCTTGCCAGTAGTGCATTATCTTACTGAGATAATAAGACACTACCTGGCTATAACACAAAGCCAATAAAGTTTCGTATAGTCTAAAGCCATTTACACTGGCCAGAAAGTCTGCTTCTGTGACAACTGTCATTTTTCCATTTTATACAGGCTGATTGGAGGTCAGTTTTTGAAGTCGTGGCCACTCTGAGAAATGTCTGCCATCGCTGCCATGATGAGAAGTGACTAGAGGATTCTTAGATTTATTAGCACCCTGTGAGCCAGTGTCATCAGAGATTATGCACGCTATACTTCACTGTTCCACTGACACATGAACCGCCAAATTTCAATTTCCCCGATGAGCGGATGGGAAGGTTCTGGCTGGCGACCCCTGCTTGTGACCCTGGGGCTTCACGATGGATGGGGGAGGTGGAGGGGGGACAGATACGGGATGCTCATGAATTAAGGATGACTTCAGCGGTGCATTCAACTTTGGCCGTCCCGCCTGTATCGCCACAAAGAATCTCCCTGATAAATGGGCATCAAGGAGACGAAGGACTGCTCTTCCTGGTTAGGCATTCAGAGCTCATGGTCGACTTTAGCTCTGTTTAAGCCATGTTTAAAACATGTGTCAGTGCTGCTGGCAACTTGGAAGCTGCATGCCCATTGGCTGGTAAAAAAACCAATCTCAGCATCTACATTAAGTATATGTATGTATGAGGAAACGGTTTTGTTTTTGTTTTTCTGGAGAATACACTTTCAAGATACTGTTTATACCACACATGTAAACAAACACACGGGCTGCAGAAGGAGCCAAAAAGTTCAATGTATCTGTAAATATGGTTTTATAGTTAGGTCCAGGCAAAACCAAAACCAAAAGATAAAAAAACTGAATGTCATCTACATGACTAGCAAGATTAACTTAAAAATAATGTGGCATGTTAAGACTTAGTGTGGCCTCCATCAACAATCACATGTCAAAGACTTTGTGCTGTGCTCCTTTCCTCAGTTTTTTTGTTTTGTTTTGTTGGTTACTGTATATTAGGGATTCTCAGAGCAGTGGATCCACATACAGGAAGGCAAGCAAATTAAGTTGTTACACATTTATAGAGAGAGAGAGAACTAATTATTTAATTCAGACAATTGACAAAAAACTGTATTAAGGCCACAAGTGGATGCTATTTTCAGACTGAGCTTATTTTGTTTTGCTTAAGTGAATTCTAAAGAACGAGCAAATGTTTTCATTTTCTCATTTGAATTCATGGAAATCACACAGGAGTATTTTGGTAGAGATTAACTTTTTTAAATTTACTAACATGACAATTTTAATGTAACAAATTTACTATCAATTTGAATTAACATACATTTCAGATGGAAGACTTTGGCCTGATTGACACTTCTGTGTCCCCACAGAAAAACTTCTACGGAATACACATGCACGTAAAATATGCACTGACCATCCATTCTGAGATGATGATGTCCACTTTCTCCACAGGGAGGTTGATGTCTTCTATCCGGCCTTTGATAAGAGTGATCTTGTCCTCCAGCTGATTGGACCTGTAGGAAACATGCAAGAGTCAGAGGACTTAGAAACATGACTCAAAAGATAAGATGGACCAATTTTACATTGTGTAGCATCCAAATTGATGGTTGTACAGTTTGTACAGTGATGCAATGTCACTGTTCAAATAGGAGAAGTAATTGATTTTTTAGGTACCTTGTGACAGCAGAAGACCCTGTAAAAACAACACTGACCCATTATCACCTAATAAAGTTGACATATTTTTATAAGATGTACTTACACAGCAGAAACAGAGCAACATTAGAATTAATTTAGAGTGCTTCAGGTGCCAAACCATTTCAAGTCAAATACTTTGCTCTGATCTGGTCTCTGCTATCTCCTTAGAGAAACATATGATTATTTAGCTGCTGAATGCTCTACTATGCTCATCAGCTGGTTGTTAACTTTGTCAGCTGCTGGTGCCGATTAGAGTGAACCAAAACAGTAAAGTTGTGGGCAAAGAAAATAAAAAATGAGCTGAAGACACTCGGTTCTCTTTAGGTTTATCGTGAGTGCTCCCTCTCATAACATTTCATTTGACTCCTTGGTAATATCAAAAAAAGTGATGCAGGTTTAAGCTTTAATGAATTTGCCTTAAGTTAAACTAACTTGCATCTAGTCAACCAAAGGATGATTTACTTTATCTAGATAACAATCAGTCAACAACAACAGTCAACTCTCCTAGGTTTTTTTTGTGTAATTTCTAAAGATCAATAAATCAGTATATTTCTTGCTTTGTATATTTCCAGGCTTCCCTGATCTGGGAGAAAACTGTAACTGTCTGCCTGCAGAGGTGTCAAGCTCAGGTAGGAACTGTAAGTGCTGCTGTTTAAATGATCCTTCCTTTCAGACCAGCCAGTTTGGAAATCAATCTCTGTGAATATTCCATTATCATGACAGCTAATGTTACCGAGGACAGAACAATTACTCACAGCGGCCCAGAGTGCATTTCTGTAGCAGTGATCCTTATCTTGAACTGTCTCTCCCCTCACTGCTGCTCTGCTACTGCGGCTATCACCTCCTTCCAGAATCTAACACCCCCTCGCCCACAAACCCCCACCTCCTCTACCTTTCACAAGAGGGAAACACTGTAATCTCATTATTGGGGTAATTTAGAGGACAATGTCAGGACTCTGGGGAGAGAGTCAGTATCTGAGCAGTTTTGCAAGTGTGTGTGTGCGCACATGCACATAATTGAGAAGAAAGGAGGAGAGAGATTATACGTTTCATCACAGAAAACCAGACTGTACTAAACATTTTTGTCTTTTGATGGTAAATGTGGACCTTTCTCAAATGTTAGTTTTTTTCTCTTAGTGTGTGTCTTAAATATTCCTAAGGTAATTAAAAGGCAACATAACCGATATAACTGCTGACATGGCAGCTTCAGAAATAATTCCAATTTTGCACAATTTATGTTGTAGACTTAATTTCAAATGAATAAATTTGCCATTTAGCCACTCATTCTACACTGACCCATAATGACAAGGTAAAAACAAGGTTTTAGAATTTTTAGCAAATTTATTTAAAATCAAAAACTAAAAACTCATCTACAAAACCATTCAAAGGCGTAATTCAATGCTTAAGCCTCAACGTAGTAGAAGTGCTTCTGTCAGCAATTACAGCGTCTCGTCTTCTTTACTAAGTCTCTACAAGCTTTGGACATACACTTCCACAAACATTCGTAAACTGATAATCCATCTATCTTTATTACATATCACCATTAAAATTTGAATTTCACTTATCTATGTAAAATATTGTCCTTTTTCCACTTTGTTGTCACATTTGAAAGCCTCTTATTGGATAATCCATCAATTCCAGACATTTAAAAAAAGTATTTAGACATTATCCATTAAGGAAGCGACTGTGAAGGAAGGAAGTCACACTTTTCATTTAAACTACTGCGACAGAGTATAGACAGGAGATGGATGCTCCTACCCAGCCAACAGAAGCCACTTTAATTACAATCCTGATATTAACATCAAGAGGAAGAGATGGCCACAGACACACACAGCCTCATATTCACACATACACACAAAGAGACACAGAAATAAGAACTCACAACCAAAGCACATTTGAAGGGACCCAAGGGTGGACTCCCTACGTATGTGTGTGAATTCGTGAGCAGTGGGGGTGACAACATCTTTCTTTAGCTGAATCTTCACTGCTGGCAAACCTGCGACACAGCCTGCATGACAACACACACTCCTACAGAGAGTCAGTGGGCTGTAAAATTAAAACGTCCCATTCCTTCAGCAAACCCTGTTGTTTCACTCATACAACACTCTCTTACCTAACGGTAATAATAACAGTCATAATAGCCCTTAACTCAAAAATGCATTTTACAGGAGTTGTTTGATGGAAGCATTGCTGGCAGGTAGACGCAGGGACAGTAAAGGCTCTGGTGGAGGTAAATGAACACCATGTTGGAGAATCAGCTGCTGGAAAACTAGAAACACACAGCACCTTAAAAAGGACTTAAAGGAGGACTGTATTAAAATATACCAACAGGGAGTCATCTACATGTTTGTGTGTGTCACTGCAGCTGCTGGACTGTATCTATTGCAGGGAAGAAGAGGTGAGGGGTGAATGAGTCACAATGCAAGAGTAAATTATGTGCATTATGGCCACACAACTGACAGCAGCTCTATTGAAGTCAACCAGCTGCAACAAATAAAAGGTGAGTGGAGGTCACACAGACCTCTACTCCCCCTCAATCCTCTGCTGCACACAGTGCGAAGAAGAGCTTCTCACAGGCCGACTATGACATGGATGGTAAGGGTCATGTGACTGACAGATGTCCATATCTGCAAAACAGGTTGAAAAAAATGGCTTCTGTGTGTGCGCGTGTCTCACCTGACTATGTCCATGGCCTGATAGATGATTTCTGATTGGTCAACAGCTATAACCTTCTTGGCCCCAGCTCTGGCAGCGAACATGGACAGTATGCCAGTCCCACAGCCGACATCGAGCACCACCTTGAGATCAGGAGGGAGTGGAGAGGCAGTAAATTATCCCAGGGCTCACAATTATGATAAGTTCAGGTGGCATGTAACCATGTACATTTCGTGATTAATATTCTTGGGTCAGTGGGACTGCTGACCTCTCACTTTTTTTGTAGAAAAAAAAACTGTTAAAAAGTATACTGTACATGCTTTATAGATTTTGGACCTTTGAATTGTAGTTTTTCAAAAGCTGGCTGCATTCATGCACTGTTCAGAAAGTTGTCATGTAATGTGCGACAAACTATTATGATGTCTGCTGGTAAACAGCATTTCATTGAATAATTAAGTAGCAACAACTGTTACAAAAGCTGGTGTGGCACATTGACATTTTTTCCTGTAACAAGTCACCTCTAGCTGCTCTGGCTTCCATGTCTGTTTTAACACACCCAAAGTGATGGGTCTCTATGTTCAGCATGCTGATCTTGCTCTCATCCCCTTTACTGATCAAACTGCTTCTAAATCGTCATGTTCCCCAGGGTAACTTTTTAACTCTAGACAATGTTGTTGTTGACTGAGTTTTTAATCACCTATTTTAGGTTCCTATAGGTTTCAGTTAATTTGTTCATCTTTGCCCCCAGCTGGTGTTAAATGACCGCAACAGAGCTGCAGGGACAATACACCCATCTATATGTAACATTGTGTTTGTCTGTGTCTCTATTTAAAACAACTTCAACTTCCTTGTAAGCGTCATGCTGTCTTTATGGGTTCACAGAGGGTCGCCAACACTGATGACACAATGCAGCACCCAGCTCTTCACATCTTTCTCCAACTTTCTGTTCTACTCAGCCACTTTATGCCCCCCCCGCCGCCATGGTCTAAACGCAGCTAAAACAAGAATATCCTGTTTGGTTTTCAATCTACCACTTTCTGTAGAAGGTGACACTCTGTCGGCTGGATCACTCTGACAGGAATAATGTACATTCCCATCAAAACAACCTGCCTCTCTCCTCTACAGCCTCATCCCTGCACTAACCAGCAGCCGCCCATATAATGGATGGTCATGATACAGGCCACTGCTTCCTGCAACTAAAGGCAATTGAAAACAGAGGGGTGGTGTGAGTCGGAAGGGGTTTGAAGAGGGTGGGGTGGGGGGATGGGGGGTTGTATATGTCTGTTATCAGCACACTGCAGTCGACAGTTGAGGTGCTTATAGAGTCACGCTGCGCTTTAAATCAGGCACCATCCGCTTATTAATGTCATTCCTACAAAATGCACATTCTTATTCACTGTACATTTAACCAGCCAACTTGCACATATACACACATGGACACATACTGTTATCTTTGTGCATTTGGAGGAGCGGAATAGGTAATGGATGGACTGATTTGTTTAGCAAGCTCACCTTGTCTCTGAAGACCTCAGGGTTGTGGTACATGAAGTTCCGATAACTCTCTGTGCGCACTTTGTCCTGTGAAAAGAATATTCAAAGCTCACATAATCACACACCTGTAACTGTGGAATAAGAGTGTCTTTAAAATCAAATCCGTTTCAGATCACTTTGCTGTTCATCAAGCTGTACAACTGCCTGTATTAAGGTATTGTGATATAAAGTCAAATCAACACTGGCCTTGTCACCTCCTTGGGGAAAAAATCTCAGAAAAAGCAAATATTTTTCTACATAGACTGTGGGGGATTCGTTGAAATTTAAGAGTAAAATTATTGGATAAATACAGCTGGAAGGGACTTTTCCTTTTGGAGGTCAGGTCAGCACCCACAAATTAATCTGCCAATCAAATATGCCCAGAAACCCCAGCACGTCTTCTCTGGAGAGAAATCTACTGAATCTACTGAAATGGCAGCTACATGCTACCATTACATTTTTACCCTTTTACCCTTAATTTTGGTCAAAATGGGACTTGAACTGATGAATCCCAACTGCATGAAGCTAAGTAAGGTACATTTAGTTTGAAGCTAATACTATTAGTGACAAATTAAAAAAAACATTCCTTTTAAGGTAAAGTGACATATCGAACAGAACTCAGGAAACACTACACCCTGTTTCATGTGTTCTCACACACGCACTAACACCAAGTGCGTCATAGGTGATGTACTTTGACCACATTGTGCCGCAAAGCCCTCCACCACGTGTTCTTCGCCCCTACTGAGCCTCTGACGGAGTTTACAGCCTGACGCACACTCACGATGCAAAACTTAACAGTGCTGAGCACCAATCAGAGCAGCCGACAGGAAAATGTCTAAGCACTGCGGTGAATAGAACAGGTAAAGAGGAGACAGAGCTGACCCCTCCCCCACCTTACACACACACATACACGCACACCTTCTAGCTTGCTGACACTTTCACCATGTAAGGAGTATAGAAATTAATTTCCACATTAGAGCATCCGCCTTACAGCGGCAATACCAATGTCTCACATGAGAGCTCCGCTTTTATTGCTGATCTGTCATTTTTAAGAAAATGTCTTCTTCAGTATCAACGTGCACATAAAGATGATCACTTTCATTTACATGCTACATTGAAGTTTTCAGCCAAGACGTACGCTGATGAACCCACTTTTGAGATTGCTGCACCTGGGGGAAGTGACTCCCAAGACTGTGAAGAAACATACAGGCATTGTCTGTGTGTGTGTGTGTGTGTGTGTGTGTGTTTGCACAGCTCAGACCTTCAGCATCTCCTCATGAATGCCATAATGGCCATAAGAGCTGAAATAGGCCTCATCCTCGTCCTCTCTGAGCTCTGCCACAGTGCCCAAGTTACCAGATCTGCTGGTTTCTGTGTTCAGCACCAAACCCTGAGCCAACAGCCTAAAAGAACACCAGAAAGATCGCATATTAGGGTACTGAACAAAAGCAGCAAGCGCACACAACCTTCATGCAGGACGAAGCAGTAAATGGAGGAGATGGGAGGCATTCATCTTTCTAACTCTCTACCAACCCTCCCCAACCTCACTCTTTCTGTAATTTTCCCTTATTGCCCCCCCTTCCTACCCCCCTCCTCACTTTAACCTCCATGCGGCAGTGGAATTTTCCCTTCCCTTTTTTATCTTTCCCCTTCCTCCAAACTTCTTCCACAAAGTAGTCTCAATGATGATTTTGCAATAGTGGGTTCACTGTGTCCCTCTGCTGGCCAAAGTAAGGATGTGCATAACTAAAGAAACTGCACTCACAAGCTATAAAGAGCATTAAAAGAAAAAAATGACAGAACAAGAAATAAATACAATAAAATTATATCTATATCATACCTAGTGGTTACAAAAACATAAAAATAGAGAAACATATGAACCTCAGTTTGTGCAGGTCTTCCATGGCTCTGGCCAGCGCCTCCTCTGAGCGGTGGGCTCGCTCTTCAGCGGCCCGTGCCCTCTGCAGCAGTGCATTATGGGTCTTAGGCTCAGACTGTGGGCATGCTGACACTCTGGACCCCTCACTTCCACAAAGCTCCTCAGGATCTGCCAGAAACAGGAGGAGACAAACAAAACAATACAAATCATAGTGATTTTTATAGAGACGCACACAACATCTAACAGCACAGTGACACTGGTTTAAAAACAACGAAGCACATACTTGCTTCTGATATTCCAAAAATGTTTTTCAATGTTTTAATGTTTGTATTTATGTGTTGCATACTTTCTGTTGTATTTTAAGTTTGTTAAGTATGTTAATTTTTCTTTCCGGGACACTAGAGTGAACTTTTTTTTTTTTTTTTTTATTAAAAAAAAGCTTACAAGAAATCTAATTTGTTGTATTCAAAAAGTGCTTAAAGAGAGGGCTTAAAAAAAAATGAAATCAACAAAATAACCATAATTAATCTGGTAACCAATAATACATTTGTACATTAAATTAGTATTACTTTTGTTTGATGTGTTTTTCTTATTCCTGCCAAGATATTGTAAAATATGAAATTATAGCCCCTTTCACACTGCCTCTTCAAGGCGGCTTTACTGCTCCAATGCGCCACCTCGCTGTGCTGTAAAAAACGTACCAAGCTGGCATGGGGGTCCATGTGGACCCTTCTTTAAGCCGCCTTTAGAAGTATTGTCAGAGGCGAGACAAGTTTGCGCTACAGTCGGCATTGCAGCAACGTGTTTAAGCAATCAGACATAACGCTATGCAGGACAATTAGGGAAACTCACAAAGCACCGATATGACGCGCAAGTGGTTGGAGGAAGGCAGCAGAAGAATAAACCAACCAGTCGTTTATTATTATGATTAACCAGACCCCAGTCTTACTCCAGCTCTAACTTTATTCAGTCATTTCTTCCAACTCCACAGCTGCACATAGCAGCAGTCCAAGGGTATCTTCTCATCAC
>JAUMHL010000018.1:18623721-18647453 GCA_032362345.1 Sandelia bainsii
AGCTCTAACTTTATTCAGTCATTTCTTCCAACTCCACAGCTGCACATAGCAGCAGTCCAAGGGTATCTTCTCATCACTCATCACACGTTACGGCAGGAAACTGAATCTGACGATAATTCTTTAAGCTCATGTTGGACTTTACATGCATCAACTGTGCTTGAGTCCAAATTATGTCTTAAATGTGAAAAAACTAGCAAAAGCACATCACAGTTTATCCACCTATAATGTTTTGAAAGCGAACCCGCGTGTTGTATGTCACATTAAACATCACTGTGCTAAAGCCGGGGTTCCAATTCCTGTGAAAAACGCACACTGGAGCACCTTTACGGTGGCATTTGAAAGTGATTTGTGAATAGGCAAAGGCATCTTAAAGATGGGGCCACATTTTCACCAATAAGGCGGTGTTTCTCTGCAAAAAGGACTTATGTTACAACCACGTATTTTCAGAGGCTCCAAATTAAGCACAATAATGTAATTATGAACATCATTAGAAAGTAAAGACTTTTTCCTTAGAGATGCAATTTCACACAGTCAGTCGTCAGAAAAACTAATATTTACAGCCATGGAATTCAGAGACTGAATAGGCTTCATCGTGTTTTTTCTCTGCTTGAAAATCTGTTACACTGCTCCACTAACATGCATCCAAATCCTTCTCCTCCTCTCAGGGTTTTTCAAATACACTTAGTGGCCACAATCTATTGCAATCCAATACAGCACCTCTGTCACGCCACCCTATTTATATGAATGAGGGGGCAAAAATATCAGAAACACTTCATATAATGTCCTCCAGTAAGACTCCACCACCACTATAACCTCAATAATAAATTTACAGAGGAATTATCACCTTTCTGAAAACTTAAAGAAAAATTGAGAAACTATGACCTTGTAAAAGTAGAATTCATGGCACAGTTGTTGTGTTGGAGTGCATCAGATTGTACAGTTGTGCCTAATAAAGTGGCCAGTGAATGTACATAAACTGCAGCTGAAGCTGGTTAAAAGAAAACTTTTTAAAAATTACAATAAAACACAACTGTTTAGTATTTGAAGTTCAAATCTATTATTTTTTCATTATGAACAAAAGTCAGTGAAACATTGTGGGGGTTTAAACATAAATGATGAGACCGGAAGTTTAAATGATTAAAGTGGCCATATTTTACTTAATTTAGGTTTATACTGTTGTTTTGTGGCTCCATTAATACAACATTACATGATTTTCAAGTTTTTGCCCAAAACAGTGGTTCTGACACCATCCCTATCTTTAGCCACCTGTGGATGTTGTCTCAATAAACTGTGGTAGTACAACACCACACCAATATATTGGATTTCATTTGTAATGTCAGGTTCTGAAATCCAGCCATTCATGTTTAAGCCAGAATCTGATTCCAAATATGACAATGACGAGAGACGACAAACAACTTCAACAACCAAGGCTACAACAGGATGTTTTCTCTTGATAAATATTTTAGACACAACTGCTTAGTTTGTGTTCAACTCTTTATTTCAGATTTACATGTGGGAAATGTGCTACCATGTCAGTCGAGGTCAAGAACATGTGCTGTATAGAAATAGTGAAGGCAATGTAATGTTCACTGTCGCTGTGAGACTTCTGCACTCAAACTAGCACAAGCTGTGATTGGAGTGGTGACAGTTAACCTCAGTGGGCGGGATGATGTACTTGTTTTGTGTGGTAGCCCAAAAATGTGTGGACAGTTATGGATTTCCACAACACTTGATGTCAGATGGTTAAGCATTTACAAAAAAAACCAGAGAACAAAGCAAATCTGTCAAACTAAAACCTGGGCGTTTTACTACCAGTCATCGTCCAAACACCCTTTGGGCCTCTGACTTTGTGCAACAACTTTTCACGTTTCATGTGAGTCTAAATACAACTATCCTTTTCTCCAGTTCTACAGTTTAGCAACTCTCCCTTCTTTTCTATGACGACAGGCTTTTCTCACTTCCTTCAATTATTGCCATTCAGAACAAATTATAAACAGTCTTTAGATGCATTTGATGACATTTTGTAGAGACTAGTGTGTTAGAACAGTACTGAACCATGACTCAAATTGCAGTCAGTTACTCAAAAATTAAAAATCTTTGCAATTTACTTTACCTGTCTGCAGCAAGGGGTCATCCTGTACGACTGGCCGCAGGAAGTCTTCACTCTCCCAGGGTAAAGGAGCGGCTGGCAGGTCCGTCAGACAGGATGGATCACATTTCTATAAACACAGATTTATTTTTATGTCTTTTACTTATAGTGCAGTTCCTTGGCTCACCTAAAGTAGATGTTTCTGACGTTTTAATACTTTACAATCTGAAGGATATGAAACAGAGCTCCTGTGACCAGTCAACAGAAAGATGATTGAACTTACTGATGAGCGTATAAAGTTGATCATCTTTATGTAACCGTAGTCATCTAAATCTAATGAGAAAACAAAGGGTAAGTCAATTCAGTACACCTAATAATCTTCTGACTCCTGTGAGGCACTGAACATCTACGTATGTCCACTTACTGTGTTTCCTGATCACATCTACAAGATTGACCTGATGCTCAGCTGTGCAGTGCTGCAGGGTAGCAGGTACAGAGCTCATCAACCTGAAAGGAAAGGTAAGAAAATCAGTTTAAATACAAAGTCAGAAGTCAATGTACCTTGAATTTTGCAAATACTTACATCTTAAATGGGCTGTGAAATGTGTTAATGAAAATTTCTCTGAAATTGGTAAGTTAGTTCTGTTTTGTTTCTGCTACATTATGGGACTTATTTTAAACAACTACAAGACCCACTAAACTCACCTGTCACAGAACAGACAGGTGACTTGTTGACTGTCCTCCTCCATCCACTGCCACTCCTCATCATTATCGTCGTCATCATCATCACCGTCAGAGAGCTCGGGTATCTCTTCAGCAGCTCCTTCACTGTCTGTCAAAGAAAAACCTCATTACAGCCGTGTGTAAGAGCCACGACACCACGTAGTCACTACTTTTCTCAGATACATTAGCGTTAACGTTACAGCCTGGTAGAAGGCTGCTGACGTATCGTATAACGCCACAAAAGACAACATTTATCAACAACATACGCAATAAAAATATAGACAATATAATCGTTTGCATTCTTAACAGCTACATTTCTGGGGCATAATGTTTGCTCTTTACAACACTCACGTGCGTCTGTGTACTCTGCCATGTTGTCGTCTTCGTTTCAGTGAACTTCCTGGTGACGTCGGGTGACGTAAAGAAGGGCCGGGCAGACACAGAAGAGGCACTTCCGGATGAACACCACAAGATGTCGCCAAAGTTTGGTTTATGGTACAACTGTGTACTGAAAGGCGTATAAACACAAATTCGAGGAGTCCGATTTTGATAGTTTGCCATCTTTGCTAACAATGATCAGTCTGTAAAGGATTTGAAAATGTGTTGAAGCATTAGTAAGTGCTGTTACGTGTTTTTTATTGTTGTTGCCTCTTTTGTTTACATAATTTCTGGGTAAGCAGAATACTTTTCTCCTTCATACATTGTTAGTTAGCATTCTGCAATCTAATACATACTGTAGCTAGCAATTTAGCTACATAAGCATGTTTTTCCTGTGTTTGTCACTGTGGCCATGGACATTACTGTCATAGACCCTGGGACAATGACTGTCAACTTTTCCTGCTAAACTGTTTCCAGGACTCACTTTATGATGTAGTGTGTCTACCTGTCAGTGGATTTTAAAGTTTTTGGCAGAGAGTTTATTCTGTCATGGTTGAAGATGTTGGGGAAAGCAGACTGGTCTCCATTTACTCTCTTTACTGGGTGTAGGGTTGGGTCTGGAGGGGTTCGTGTGACTCTGAGAATGATACTGAAGACTACATTTGGACTTGGCTGTACTGCTGTGGAAACAGATCAGCCTTTCTGTTGTTGGGACCAAAGCCTAAAGAGCTTTGTCTACATGAACAGTTGTGTACACCACAGTACTTCATCACTGTATGTGAGACTGAGGTGGAGTCAGATTTGAAATTAGAATTATGTTTTATTTCTGTTTCAATACTACTTATTTAGGATGAAATATGCTGAGGAAAGATATTTTCTTGTGTGTCAAATGTGAGTTAATTTTTTTTTCTTCTTATAGAGAAGACAGCTACAAATTTTAGGCAAGGTACTACAAAGTTTACTTTAGCTGGATTTATTAGTTTAGCTGCCCATTAGCTTAAGCTAATTAGTAAAAGAATACTAGCTAATAGCTATTGCCAAGTGTAAGAAAAGGAAGTGGAAAATGACATTTGTTCTTCTCCATGGAACACACAGTACTGATAAAGCATAAAAGTTAATTTTGTATTATTCAGCCATATTTTACTTTTACTACAAGCTGTCTGAAAGTACAAAATTAAGAAAGGATGTATGGGACTTCTGTCCTATCTGAATATGAACGGTCTGATTTGTGTTTACCTAAGGCTATTATTTGTATAAGAATAAATTATGTCCCTGCTATATCAGAACATTTTATTATTCATTTACCCTAATTTATCAGCAAATGTTGATAATTTATTAAAAATTATCTTTCCGTGGTAGGCTGTTTTCACAGCAGATATTTTGTCATATAGGAAAGGCAGATGCATTAAAAGTGTTTTAAGAAAAGTGTGACAGTGAGTCAGTGTGCATAATATCAAATCTATTAAATTGAAGCTGCTAAATAAAATGTTGGTCTTATCAGAGATTTGTAGTATAGCCCCAGAAAGCATGTTGTTTTCATTAATGTAAAAATATCACACTTTTACCATTTATTGAGAACTCAATTAGTCAAAACCAACATATATATTAGCAGATTTTTAAACAAAACTATAGTTATTGTGTTTAGCTGCATAAATGTACAGGTATGATTTAGATATTGCATTATCTAATCAATAACTGTTACTTGACTTATAACTAAAGTTTCCTAACACATTTCTGGAGGACAGTGAGTCCATATATAAGCCTTTTATAGCACAATAAGTGTAAATACATTCAGTCACCAGAGGGCGCTGCAAGGTCATGGTGAGAAAATGCAAGTTTATTTGATTATCATCTGAAACACCAATGGAGTTTAAAGTGCTTTACATACAGCTCTGAAATCTACAAAAAAATAAATTATCCTTAACATTTTGAAACTAATCAGAAGACATGTTGATTCTGTAGTGATGTTACTGTTCATATGTAAAATAACAGAGGTGTGAAGGTAGACACACATGTACCAATGGGCATGTGACATCATATTCTATATTTTTGTTTTCACATACATACTTTAGTTTGAAAAAGATTTGCATTTTTAAGAAATTGTCACCATCATCATCAAATTAGAACTAGTTGTATACAAGTTAAGGTTTTGAATTAAACAAATTAATTCATTTAACTTAAATAGAACAATGCATCAGCAACATGTACACAAAATTCAGTATCAAAAAAGTTTATTCAAGCTTTTTCCATTTCTGGTATCACAGACATTCATATCTTTGATGGATGTTGTGTATCTGCGTGCTAAAGATACTGTTCAATCTAAAATGAAATTACCTATAGAATAATTATACCACTGATATATACATCACATTCTTTATATTGATAGAGCTATTATTGGAACATTTTCCTGATCTAAATGAAGTCAATATTTTAATCTAGGTAGAATAAGCTCCGGTTTGTGCCATACATTAAGGTCACAGATATAACTATCAGTTTCTCCCTAAATTAATTAACTAGTGTTTGACTAGTGAAAGTTTATTTAAAAATATTTATCACTGCTCTGACCTTATTTATAGTGGTCACAACTTGGGGAACACAAAAATATCATTCATCATTCAGTAGGCTGAATATTTCATCATCCAGATAGTTTAAAAGAGCTTTTGGGGAGTTTTAAGTTTTAGCATAAGTGATGGTCCTCTGTGACCCAAATGTAAGCTAGTACATGGGGCACAAACGGGAGCTAGTGCAGAATGAGAACAAGCATTTTAAGGCAGTGGTTAAGGACAGCTGTCTCAAAACACAACAGTATTTTGCAAATAATTACATCCCTATGAAACACTTGTGGTTCTCAAGTCTGGATTACAGGAAGAAACAGTACGGTTTCACTTGGTTTTGGCTGTTACCCTAATAATCTTTATTAGATTTGGAGATTTTAGAAAGTGAAGACAGTTGGGAATATCTGTCCAGTTAATGACCACAACTGTTAGTCCAGGTTTGACACATTTCTCATGTATAACCTCTTTTAGAATTACCATCATTTTGGTAGAAATCATGGACAAAAATGAATGATGCCATTATGTAGCTTTTCTCAGCACTTCCAATTACATTTAAATGGCTGACTATCTAATTCTTAAACACTGATGTAGGAGATACAGCGTGAAATAAAAGCAACTAAATACAATTGAAAAATTGTCATTTTTAAGTGTTTGGAAAAAACAGTTTTGGCTTAGAAATGTCCCTTTCCAAGTACTGACTCAATAGGATGGGGCTCGTGCAGAATAAGCATTTTAAGGCAGTGGTTAAGGACAGCTGTCTCAAAGCACAACAGTAATTCCCTGATGAAAACATTACAGTATCAATAAAGATTGAATAAATAAAACCCAAATGCAGTGTCAGTATTGACTACTTTCAAGCATACTCAGAACACCCTTTGGTTGCCTGACAACTGGAAAAAAACAAACATGAATGAATTCATGTAAAAAGCATTGCAAAAAATCCTGACAATAAAATGAATATTTGCAGTATGTAGTCGTCTTGGTATATCTCCTCCTATTGTATGAAAAGATAAAATATAGAATTAATGGTTTGGAGTGACAGATCACACAGAAAGTCAATGAAATTTCACAAAGTCAAACAATTTACTTTGCATAGATACAGCATTTTTGTTGTGGCAGCTGCATAGATTAGTAAAATCTGACTTCTTACAAAAATAGGATTTTTAAAACTCTTTTAATCTCAGTACCAATATTTACTATCTATCAATGTTAAGATGAGCTTTTTTATGTAAATTAACTAAACATGTTTATTAGTTACTAATACATTTACAGTTCTGGGACAGTAATCTTAAGATATGCAAAAAACTGACACTCATTCATGTAATGCACTGCACATCACATGTCAGGAAACTTTTCTTGAACATGGGATATTGATGGAAATGTGAAATATTGTTCTCACCTTACTGTTATTTCTTGGTTTCTTCTTTCCCTGTACCTTTTTCCAGACTGGTGATATCTTTGTTCTCCAGGATTTCTGTCTTCTGCTCAGGCTGAAGCAGAGTGTTTGATACCATTGCTTTTGCCACCAGTTGGATTGGGATGGACATTGATGAGGAAACTATAGAAAAGGCACTGAAGAATCTCCTGGCCAGCCACTCAGCAGGCCGACTCTCCTGCCTATCTACCAATAAAACCCTGTTGGAGAAAAACACAAAGGTTTAATGATTTACAGATTATATTGGATTATTTAATAGTAAACAATCACTTCTTGTAGCACATTTAACTTCCTGACTTGGGTAGAGCAGCACAACACAGTATAATAAATATTTCATTTTGTAAAATGGTGTGGTCCTGTTTTCTGTGGTCTATACCGCAGTGAAAAAGTTAGTTGACTTTATCATGTTGAATTTGGTACACTAAAATTTCACACAACACTGTTATACATGCCTTTAATCTAATTTCATATGTGTCTTGTTTACTGGATAACATGTGTTATCAAACTGCCAAATGAACACATGTACCTGTGAAAGTATTTGGTATGGGCTGTGGGTATTTTCACACAATATTCCTGTTGCACAGGATTCATTTATTCTCACTGGCCACAAGAGGTGTTTCTAATGTTTTGGCCACTCTATTTACATAAATGAGAAGGCCAAAACATTATAACCATCTCTTAATATCATGCACCAGTATGAGTCCACCACCTGCTATGTCCTCAATAATAAACATATAGTAGTATGAACAAAAACTGAGAAATTAGAAAGTTGTAAAAGTAGAATTCATGGCTGAGCTGTTGTATTGGATTACACTACATTGTACAGGTGTGTTTTTAAAGTTTGGGTAAAATTTGCAGCTCACGTGATGAATAAGGAAATCTGTCTCATAAAAGTTTTAAGTAAATGCGTTTACTGACCCTGGTCTGTAAATGGAAAATCTGTCAAAAGCCAGCGCCTCAATATCTGCTTCCACTTGTCCCTGGAAGAAAATCCAGTCATGTTGAACTTTTAATTGTCTTATGTCAATTTTTAAGAAAGATGCACAGACAGTTCAGACATGTGGAATTCAGTAGAGAAAGGACATAAATTACCTTGACTTTGAGGTAGAGAAAGTTGCTATTTTTATCAGCTCCTCTTGAGGACTCCAGGTGGAACTGCGTGCAGCCTCCCGCCTTGGCGAGCTCAGCTGATTTTAGAACATAGTCGTGATCAACGCGGATGAATCCTTCCTGAAATTAAATAAAATAAGGACAAGAAGTGAAAATTTCTTAAAATATGTTACAATGTCAGATCTTTAACGCTGTCAGGCCAGATGCAACCCAGTAATTACTACATTATTTCCCATCATGCTCACACTTTTTTTTACAAAACAAGTGTGCATGATACAAAATGAGTCATGTAAGTTGGAAGTGTGACCTAAATCGTGCGCATGGATTACTAACTTAAAATTACATCAATCTGTGCACATTCATCACTTAATTTATGCTCTTGATTTATTGCCTAAGCAAACTCAGTCTCTCCCTCTCTGGAAGCTCAAATAAAACCACAAAACCAATATAGTTTATAGATTAACTCTCTTCTGCTCACTGGACAGTGACTTAACATCAAGCTTTTATACACTTAACATCTCCATAAACATTACTGGGAGCATGAAAGTCACAATATTTCACACAGCATCCTGAATTGCAAATGTTATCTTAAACTATACAGTATATTCAGTCACATGATGTTGTAGCTGAAATTTTATATCTGACTGTCATAAATTAGAACCATGTCTAGTCTTGTTGGGGATGTTCAATTAAGACAGATGTGTGCGTACTATCCCAAAACACTTGGTAATAAGGTTGGTAAATTGATTGAAGTTTGGTGCTCGCTGACGCACAGAAGGCAGACAGCTGTGTGCAGATGCGGACACTTCACCCCTTAGATCTCTCAGGCTTTTAGACTGATCCATGTCCATGTCAGTGCAGAATGCCTGAAATGGCCCTATACACAGACATCCCTGAAGTTTGTTGCCTCATGTTGGATTCATAAATATTAACATAAATATGAATTAGTTCAGACGACATTATACATTTATACAATTGTACAATGCGAGATGAAGATCCACCATAAACCTGTTACATGAGCTAAGTTCCAAGGTGCCATTTACATCCAAACTATCTCCCCCTATAGTATAGATGAACTGCCTCTTCAGCTCCCAGAACAACGTGTGAACGTCAGGCTTTTATACACTTAACATCTTGAAATTATTCCATAAACATTATTAGGCTACAGTCTGCTCCTACTGCTACTGACTAAAACTAAGCTACTGTCAAAGCGGCAGGATGGTCAGGATGTAATTATAAATCACACTACATTAGATTCCTTAAGTTTAACTCACAGCCCCTGCTTTTGCTCTGGTTGTTCCCAGACAGCAGTAGCCAACATCATGGCCCTGGAAGGCAGCAGCATATTCATCGAGCTTCTCAAAATCCACCACCTCTTGTACCTGGAAGCAAACAAAATGTAATGCTCAACACGATTAATCTCAGGTGATGGATTGAGTTATTGATAAAGTTGTTAAGTGACTATAGAGGATCAGCACACTGACCAGGTTTTCATATGCTTTGCCCTCAAAGGTCAGCTGTCTCCTTCCAATGAGAGTAATCTTGGAGAAGATGTTGCGCTCCAGCAGCTCCTGAAGCAGCACCTTGCCTGTTTCCCCAGAAGCACCAAGGATGAAACAGCTTTTATTCTGCTGTCTGAAGTTTTCCTCTAGGGTCTTCATGTCTTCAGCTTTGCTGTGTGACAAAACAAATTGATGTTAGCACCTGTGATCAGCGCAGGTGATGCTACATCGACGACATGCTGCATGTAAAACATCAACAAACAAACACACTGCCGAACTTATGAGAAAACGACTCAGAAACCAGCCGTAACTGTGTGAATACATTTGCCAAAAACAGTTAGAGATAAACAGAGACTCGGGAAGGAAGGTTCAAAGGCTGAAATCAGATGTTTGCCTTTCTCATACTTACACTGGTTTTCTGTAAGTTTCGGACTATTACAGCAACAATTAGCCATTAGCTGAGTCATGTTCGCATTTACGTTTACAATACATATAACTGGTGCTACAGAGCTGGTAAAATGACATTTGTTTGTACCGAGCACAGCATTTAAGGTAACGTCAGGAAAGACAAAATCCGTTCTTTACCTGGTGTATTTACTTGGATCAGCTTCATCCAAATAATTCAATACCGCTGCAATTACAACAACTACGAGAGTTAAAATCCCGGTCGCTTTTCCCAGGGTGGTGCTCACTAGTTTCATAACAGACACGCTTGAGCGTAGCAACGAATAAATTGACTAAACACTTCCTGGTTGCTCTTCCTGCTTCGTTGTTAGGCTTAATAAAAAAAACAACATCTGAAAGCCTCGTCACCCAGTAGTTCAGTGTAAGATTACCATACGCATGTTTGATTCATTTTATGGTAGTAATCCATCCTTATTTTTCGCACTAGACAAAGCTGTAGAGGTAGAAGAGTTGCTGCAGCGAGAGCGCTGATAAAACGACGGCGGGTCACGTGACGCACGGATGAGCTCCATTGTTTTGTGCTGAGAAAAAAACACAATTAAGCTGCAAAAACTACCTTTAATGACTTATACAGCCTCGCAAACAAATGTCATGTATTGCAAATCAATTATTGTTTTAAACTTTCACTTACTAGTATAAATACTGATTTATCCATCCATTTAATTAAATTGAATGTAGCGTTCATATACATACATATATGAGTTAAACTGCTGGAAGTAAGTCAGTACACAATGACAGCCATGAAGTGATGAGTTAAAGTGATCCAATATTCAGTCTGTTTTATCTCTCTATACTTTGGAGAAGTTTAGAGAAGGTCAGAAGGAGTTGCACTGTGTCTCTGTGGGCCTAGAGAAAGCATATGATAGGGTACCAAGAGAGGAACTGTGGTACTTCTGAAGAAGTCAGGAGTGGCAGAGAAGTATGTGAGGATGGTGCAGGACATGTATGAGGACAGCGAGACAGTGGTGAGGTAGATAGATGTGACAGACAGGTTTAAGGTGGGCGTAGGATTACATCAGGGATCGGCTCTGAGCCCCTTCTTGTTGTAATGTGTAACGGTGATGGACAGACGACCCCTGAAGGGAGCAGCCGAAATAAGAAGAAGAAGATTCTGATACCAGTTTGTTTTCTGGTAGTAACTAGCTTAACGTTTTTTCAACTATTTAATGGTGGCAACAAGCTAAAATGCTAAACACAATGTTAATGCTGCAACTAAGCCGCTCCCAATGTTTGGAACAATTTGAAGTTCCACCATTGCTGGAAAAAGAACTGTCCTTACAGTGTCAATGGAGATGTTGTCACCCTAGTTTCTGAATCCACTCTTGCCACAGATCACACTTTATGGACAGTACGTGCACACTTCATGTGTTGAAAAACTATCAGAATCACTGTTTTATTAGCCAAGTATGCAAGCACACAGAGAGTGATGGGTTTTGGTGTTAGCTTCTCAAATGTGCATATAAGACAAGAATAGAATAAAGAAACAGAACAAATAGTAAACAAACATACAAAAAAACTGCAGGACTTTGTGTATGGAATGAAGTTTCCCTATGATATCCCTTTGCTTCAGATGTGGCATCATGTATAAAGGGGTTTTTTGTTTATTTTCAGTTAATCAATTTAACATATAAAATAACTTATACAGATAACAATACAGAACACAAATAACTGACAGACCAAAATGCTTCTGTGATGAAATACACAAAAGCATGCAAACTCAGCACAGAAAGGCCCCAGCAGGGGTTGCAAGACATCTGCATCCAAATCATTTATTAACCACAAAGGTTTACAACTGCAGGCTTCGTTTGTTATGTGAACATGTAGTCTAGGCAGATAGAGAAGGGATCCAGATGTCATAGAGCACATTTAAAATATGTGATGTTTTTGTGTAAACCTGGAAATGAAGTAATTTTGATGATTTAGAGACAAGAACATAAGGAGAAGTTGTAACATGCAAAGTGAAGAGAATGTATTTAAAATTCTGCAGTTGGTCAGCAACCAAATTTAAGTAAACCTGTGACATTGGCAATATTAACTTCTTTGTACAAAAGATGTCTTGACTTTTATCTCTTCCCTCGTGGCACCTGTTCAGAAACACTGGATTTTATCTATTCGTCATTAATTTCTAGTGGAACACACTGGGTGTTTTCCTTTCAAAGTAAGTTGAGAAGTTGTTTGGGAGGGCAGCACTAGTGTGTAATTTGGTCAGGAAATCCAGCCTGAACCTGGAGTGTGAACCAAACCTAGAAAAATGTCTTTGCCTTTTGTCAGACAATCAGGGGGTTTCATTAGCCAAAACCTCTACACAAAGAAAGCAAGTCCAGTCACATGCAATGAATTCATCAACACCCCATGTTTTTAACACCCCTGCCACTTCTAACACAAGGCATCGACCCAATTTAATAGAATATGATGGAGCCAGGGATGATCCTTTAAAGATGTCAGCAGTAAGAGACAGAAAGAAAAGAGGCTGAGGTTGAGAGAAGAGGCCTTAAACTGGCACTCTGCTGAAATGAAATGTCGCCTCTTTGTTCCTTAGCTGTGGGTGCTAATTGGGCCTAGCGGTGGGGAGGAAGGCTGCTGCTGGGCTCCTGTCTGTCGCACCTGTTGAGTCATTGTCTCTCACATTGATCAGACAGGAAGTTGGAGCAAGGAGGCTTATGCCTCAGTGGGTGTGTGGCAGAAACGTGGTTCAATTTCCTTTTAGAGCTCCGCTGCTGGAGGTGGAAATACCAATGGTAGTCAGTGGTCAGTTGCGTTTGAACATTGATTAATTTGCACTAAAGGACATATGGATCATAAAGAGTTGGTTTTCATTGGCTTGTCCGCATTCTTTATACTACAATCACAGTCCCTGCTGCTTTTCCTTGGCATTGCATAATATGTTTGATGTTGCTGAATGATGCTGTTCTGCCACACTTCACCTGAAGTCCTCTTCAGACAGGATTAGCTTTTAGAACAGTGGATGGGACATAATTGGGTCTCACATGGGTCATGGTGAAATATGAATTAATGATGCTTTGATGTAGTTTTATGAAGTTCATAGGAATATTCAATAGTTTCCCACCTGTACTGACCAAAATGCACGTTTACTCCAGCTACACTTGGAAAAAGCAATAGCACAGAACTGATGATACAGACAATAAAACCCCAGTCTGCAGTGTCAGTATTATTATTTTTAGTCACTGAATTACCAAAATGACCCAACTTTTGCTGTGAAGTGTATAGGCATTTTGAAAAGTAGCTTTTACATAAAAAGAAACTGTTTTACATAAGCTAAAGAGCAAATGTTAACTGTTAACGACGCAATTTTATGGTGCCCTCTGGGATTAACCAAAAATCTGCAGTAACACAGGTTGTTTTCTTTTTTCATTGATTACTAGAGATTGTTCTTTGCCACATTTTTTGCCTTTCAAAGTTTGTTTGCAGCAAAAATGTGGCATGAGTTCTCAATGAATATTCTCTTCTTTTAAAACATTGACATTCACATAGCATAGCCCCTAACATTTGCTACTAATAAAGGGTCAGTTTCTAAATATGATAGATTAATAATAACTCACACTTTATTAATCCTCTTGGAAACACTTTTGTGGATAGGGTGCCCCCTTAAGGCACCAGTGGTTCAAGGTTCAGTGTCTTGTCTAGGGACACTTCAACAAGTGACCAGGAATTAGGATAACTGGGAATCGAACCACCAATCCTGGGGTTCATAGACAACTGCTCTACCAAATGAGCCACGATGGAGTATTTTTCAAATGAAACCATCAGAAATAAGGTTTTTGAAGTTGCTCTGTCCTTTAATTAAACTTTAAAAGACCTGAACATGTTCGATTTCTGCAGAAACCTTATTCATGAGGGCCATTTTTAAGACTACTTATACTTTTGTACTTTTAACAAATCTAAGAGCATATATTTACTTCAGCTTAAGTGAAATTTTGAAATGGTCCTTGTAGTAAAGTACTTTAAGTGCTCTGGCATAATGTAATGATGTTTTTTTTTTTCATTTTCTTGAAGTAATGCTAATACTATTCTGTAAAATATTAATAAAATATAAAATACTATCCTAAGCTGATGTGACAGATTAGTTTAAGAAAAAGATTCACTTATTATTGGAATTTTAAGCATGTTCCTGAATGAAGAGCAAGTTATATTTGTGCATGCCTATATATACATGTCACATATAAACACATACCCAAACACACACACACACACACACATACACACAGTACACAAACACAACTTAAGGCTTAGGACCCCAGTTCCACAGACTCTGAAGTGTGATGTTAATGATGGTAATTAATGGAGCCTGACAGCACAATCTGCTGCCCATTGTCTCCCAATAAACAGCTTTACAGTCCACATGAGCCACAGAGGGGACGCAAGGTTTAAGCTGAGAGCAGGAGACAGGCAGGGTGGAGGGCCAGACCTCAGGGGACAGCACTGATCCTGAAGTAGGGATTAGCTCAATTAGAGAGGCACTGTCTGATCAAGATGCAGGATTTGATAGTACCTATAGTGTGCATGTGTGATGAAAAGTCTTCATCATTACAGATGACCTTTGGCATTGTTTGTTGCTGTGTCTGATGCAGCTGGTATGAACAATAGTACATTTTTGCTTTTCCATGACCTTCTGCTCCGATATCCATTTATTGTCATACATTTCAATGATAATTAAGCTTTAATTTGCTTTACTGTCCAGAAACACATCCATGAATATTTCAAAAGTCATTTTTTCTGTTTATTTTATTTAGCTATATTATGGATTTATATACATAGAAATATGTATATCGTACATTGTGAAAGCATTTTTTTTTCTCAAAAAGAGAAATCAAAAAGAACCTTTGTGAAAATATAAAGGGGAAAATTTTAAGATTGAGGGGTTATGCCTAAAAAGGAAATATTAACTTCCAGATTACCTGGTCAACAATGAAAAAAACAAGACAATAAAGTAATTCCACAGAGGCTCAGAGTTTTCCTCAGCTTGGCTTTGTAACAGGCTCAGACTTGAGGCTCAGCCTTCACAATATGTTTGAGGCGATGCCGAGTATCAGTGGTGTACCGAGAAGCTTTCCTGCTCAAAGAGCTGCAGCTAAGCAGCATTGAGACCTGCTTTTCCTCCTCTGAGGAACAATATGCTCATTAAAGGAGCAAACAGATTATCACTATTTTTCTTTAGAGGGTCCTAAAAAGAGTCTGGGGGACCTGGGAGTCCCAGGCAGGCAGAGATAAGAATACACTTGCACATCTGGCCAACCTACCACTAACTACTGTTTTGAGTGTGTGTGTTTAGTTTGTGGTTCCTTCATTTGAGCATTTAAATTATACTAATGTTTTAGACGACACAGAAAAGATTTAGAAAACACAAACTTACGCAAAATACAGTATAATGCCTAGCTTGAAATAACACTTTTTCACACTTATGACATCCTCAGTAAATCTTAGGAGTTGCTTTTGCCAGTATTTTAACTGGCCTTTATTGCAACAATTCAAAATTGTCAAGTTTCACTAACATCAAAGTGCAAGAGACCTCTGATGTATCACGGATAATGAAGAGGAAAATCTAAACCCAAAGAAAGAAGCAAAAGCCTTGTAGTGACAGAAGTATCTGAAGAAATCTCAATGTGTATAACAATTGACATCAATAAGCAAAAATCATCAAACAAGCTCAGCACAAAAAGATTCCAAACCATTCTTAAATAAGAACTGACCACTAGAAACAGAAATTCAGTCACCATGGATGAATTGTCTTTGACTACACTGGAGACATGATCAGTTATGATCAGACTTTCCCAGGAGAAAATTACTTGAAACAAACTTGAAACTGATAAATCTGTATGGTCTTTTATCAGAAATAATAGCACAATACACCAAAGCTTCTTAGTGGATATTTGTGTTTGGCTTTGAGTTTTCAGTATCAGATCTATTTGCTATCTTAAATCTCCCCTTTGTGGCAGGACGGGTGAAGCTTAATGAGTCCTTTGAACTGCTGACATCCCCAGCAGAAGGGTTTTGGGAATGTCAGCCAACTAACCTTTAGTCGCTTTCCCACGCAAACAGAGCAATTATTGCAATAACAGTAATACACAGACCTACCACGTTTTGTTTTGCTGATATCAAAAAAGAACAACAATTTTAAAAAATATAAAGATTTCTGTTCATAGAATGGAAATCTTCTGTCTCAGATGATATGCCAAAAACATATTTTATGTTCTGTTCTGTACCAGCACGTTAAGGTAGGGATAAGTCATTAATCTAATTTATCTCCAATTATGATTTAGCTTCCAACAATTATGTAAACAAGATAATCAGGACAAACTGATTATTGTACCACATTACATTACATAATGATGCTCTCGTTTTGTCACCTTACCTTAATCTGGACCAGCTACTGTGCCTTACTCCTAATGTTTACCATCATGCTACTTGTTTGCCGCTCTCCCGCTCTCTCCTGATTGACTGGATAAAACACAGCAACTGAAGGACTCACATTTCTGCCAAGATGGTCCCACCTAAAAGCTTGTCAAAAATGTTATTTTTCATTTTTTATTTTTCTGTAGAATTACAGTCTCCTTGTGTTCATGAAAAATCATTGTTTAAATAACTTTTTCAATTTCAATAAGTTCAATGGCACATTTCCAAAATCTGCATAGTCAAATTAAATTACAGCAAACTCAACACTGACCAAAACAACTGAACTGAACAGCCCTACTTTAATTCTACTCTGTCTCAGGCATCATCTGGTAAAAAGTTTGCTTAAACTTAAGTCCTGTCAGGTTTCACTGTGATAACTTATACAGCGGCTAAGTCTACACCTGAAGCCGCTGGATGTTGTTTAGACGAGTGTGTTGAAGAATGATGATGACAGAATGACAGAAGATACTGCTGATTAACATAAATGATTTATTTCTCACCACAGGTTTCTTTTCCACTGATGAGTCCAAAAGTGTAAAATAATAATAATTGCAACGAAATACAAACAAATGCGAAGTACAGAGTCAACGTGGAACAGTGGTAAAAAAAAACTGTTTGCCATTTCCATCCAACAACAACAACACCTGTAGGAAGGTTCCTACCTATATACCTGTCCTACCTAATGATGTCAACAAAACCCAGGATGTGACGTACATATCAACTTAATCTTGAAATAGTGAAATGTACTTTCAGTAGAATTGTGGTGGGGTAGCTATGTTTGTTCTTCTTTTATATATTTCTGGCATCCAAATAAATAAGTATGGACAGCTGGAATAGGCTCCAGCACTTCTGTGACCCTTACGAGGACAAGCTGTTAGGAAAATGAATGAATGAATGATAAGTATGGAACAGGGATGGCTGCGGTTTAGTGAGTTGAGTAGTTGCCAACTGATTGGCAGTTTGAGCCCCGACTATTCCTGGCCCTATGTGTAAATGTTGCTGGACAGGACACTGAACCCCCTATCTGTCCACAACCCCAGCCATTGAGGTTGCACAATTCAGTGCTCCCTGAGTGCCAGTCCCAAGCCTGTCAAACTGTGGAGGGTTGTGTCATATCTAGCATAAAAACCTGTACCAAATTAATATGTAGACCTGATGATTTGCTGTGGCGATCACTGATGGGATAAACCAAAGAGAGAAAAACATAAGAATGGAGAAAGGGTTCTACAGTACTGAAAGTCAGTGTGATTCTTTTATTTTTTATTTATTTTATGACATTTTGCATACAAGCTCAACAGAAAGAGATTCCAAATCATTCACAAATAAGAATTTGAGACAAAAATTCTCTCACCTCATGGGTATATTTTCTTCAAGAGCATTGGCACAAGTTTCAGTATTATTTTAGTTATTACATGTCAGATTTTATTTTTATAGCTTTGGTTTTCATTTCTGTCTGTAATTACATTATGTTCATCAAATGAATTACTGAGATGCACAAACCCAGACCCAGCAACATGTGAAGTTGCCAGGTCTTTTAAACACACTTCCTGGTTAGCCAAATTTCTTTGGAAACAAAAAGAAAGCAAAAGGCTAAAATCATTACTCAAACTTTCTGTTGTAAATATTTATCACAGTTTAGACCGCCTGCTGCACTTACTCTAACTGTGCACACACATACAGTTCCCTTGACATTTCAGGTGTGCTCACTTCGATCTTTATCTTAAAAAAAGTGGTTTTAGATAATGTGATTAGCTGTCGGATTGCTTCCAAACTGATGATTGTGTAGTTGGTTGTGGTACTTGCCCTGCTGGACTTCACTGGAATTATATGGTGAGTACAACGTTACATACGAATAATTGCAAATTGCAAAAGCATGACTGACGGTGGCAATGACTGTATTACATGAACTGTACTGACATAAAACATACAGATTGTTAGAGGTTGTCTGAGGGACAGAAAGCTGTGTTGTTAAAGTCTTATCACATAATAATCATATAAAAAACTAACTAACAAAAGCAAAGATGCATTCAGACTTTTATATACTTTATCATTGACTGTTTCGGTGTGATTTTCTTGTTTTCCTGTGGTCTTTTCTTGGCGTCTGGCTGAGTTTGTCTCATGGGTGGACTCTACTGTCCAGTGGCCTACAGAGAGACTAAAAGAAGGAAGATGGGAGATCATGTCAGATCATGACAGACCCACCACAGCACAGAGACCTCCCTGCCGATGAGCAAACACCACTACAAATGGCAGAGTTGGCAGGACAATCACTCAGTGAATGGGAGCTAATTAGCTGGAGTCTAATGCCAGTTTACTAACACCTGTATTAGCGTGCTCGCTCAGCAGGGAATCAGGGCTGGCCAACAAGTGCTAATCCCTCATAAGCCCAAAGTACTCCTCCCAAGAACTGGAATTTGCATATTCTGCCTTAGCCAGCTGTTGCCAACTTAAACCCAGAGGAGGCATTCTTCTATAGTGATGTGTTGATGGAGAGGGCGATGAGGATTTTAGTGAATGCCTCAGGTCCCCATATAAACTATACTAAACTTTTTCAATTACATCTGCCTATTTTGTGAAATTCAACATTTTGAAAGTAACACATGTTTCCAGGATGCTTTCAGAATACAACAGGTACAATGGAAAAGCAATCATAGAACAAAGCCAAGAAAAAAACGCCACACTGTTCAGAGTTTGTAACATTGTTTTTAAACTGAGCTCGATCATGTCAAAGTTTCAAGCTCCGGTCTATGGAGCTCCGGAAAAACTCCTTCTTGGTCAACGTTCTCACATCTCCTGGGAACTCTGCCATGTGAATGTGGTCAGTTTCTGTCTCATTCCTTTTCTCTTCTGCTCTCCCATCCTCTCCCACTGCCTGGGTGGTGGAGTGATTACACAGTAGCTGTGTGTGCATCAAGGCAAGTGTGAGCCCTTCGTGTATCTTTGTGTGTGTAAGGGATTAGTAAGCTTTAGTATTAACATCATGACTGGACTGGCTACATTCCCTCACTCTGCTAATAGATTGACGGGAGGAGAAAGCGGCTGGTCCATTAGCTCAGTCTGTTTGCTCAGGAGAAGGCTGACTCTGATCCTCTAATTTTTCTCACTGATTCCAAGAGAAACTCTGGCTTTTGTGACAGATGGATAGAAAGATAAAGGATGAGACTGTGGGGCACATTGATTCAGAGAACACCATTCTTAGGACATTCTGTACACTTACCAAACTAATCAGAGTATGTAAACACAGCAAAACATGTTGAGAGCTGCCGGCTAAAAGGCTGAGGTCTCCGGGGTTGATTAGGAAGCGCTGCTGATGGACCACACTCGGTGTATGCACTCTCTGATTTTCAGACCACATACAGGAAAACTGTGAGCAACTTGTCTTATTGTGGGTGTTGGAAAAGGCTCTTAGTAGATCTGTAGATCAGTTTTTCTTTGTTTTTTTTCATGATGGTACAGACTACTTCTCATATTCAGATTTTGAAAGGAGATGGGATCAGATCACATATAAAAAAAATTTAAATTAATTAAAATGTTCAACTGAATCAGTGCAAAATAGTTTATAGCCCATGGTTCACCAGGACCATGAACAAACTAAATGTAAAAATGCAGTAAAGTGAAAACTTCAACTATGGTGTGGACCAAATGACATAAACCAAAATTAAAATCAGTATTGACACAGGGGGCTTGTATTATAATAACCCATCAATCATCAGATTCTAAGCCAGATCTCAGGGGAATACTCTTCTGTCGGCACACTATGACTCAACATAGTCTTCATTTTAAGTGGACATCAGATCAGATGTCACTATCAATTCCCCAAAGCAAAGACCTCTCCTAATACCCCTCACAGCCAATTAGGGGAAGTAATGGTCGCAAACCTTCAATGGCAATGCACAGTAGCTGGTTAAAGCTACACATGCTACCCTGCTAGCTGATGTCTGTGGGGACAGGGGCTAATGGGCAATCACAGGGGGGCTTATGTTGCAAATCAGCCCTGATCCACAGGAACCTACTGGGGATTCCTGTCCAGTGTAGCCTGATTCTGCAGCTTATGATCCAGTAATGGGTGCTTTGGTGGAGATCTGAGAGGACCCACTGGGAATATGGCGCCAAGCTGGTGCAGGCTTCCTCAGGCTAAAAGGGACTTTGATAGGCAAAGTAGCACAGCGCAGAGAACACAGAGGAACAGGTCCCTGCTAATAGGACGTGTCAATATTAACTTGTAAAGAAACAGTTGACCCCTGCTTACATAGCCTGGACAGTATGTCACATTTTTTCGATAAATTGTATTATTAAATTTCTTCATTATTATTTCAAAATATTGCGTGAGAAATGAACATTAAATAAACACCTACATTTACTAATCATCTAAGTCATGAGAGCTTCAAACTTCTTGTTAGTAGCAAACAGAAAACAACTGATGTAAGTGCACAAATCTTGACTGCATGTGTAGTGTTCTTTCTCTAGTTTCCCAGTTTGTTTCAAAGACGAGTGTTTGGATTTTGGTAAAACATGATGGACAGATTGTTGTAACCTCATTATCAGCACATTTGATTTTGGAACTTAATAGAAAATGCTTTGCATTTTAAAGATGTTGGGGCTTTAGTTATAAATTGGTCTGCTGAAACTGCTGCAAGAAAAGCTACAAGTTTATTCAATATGACTCTTTATCTTAGATGTTTATCCATTTGTGAAATAATATATGTGTTCATTTCAATGATCATGTGATTTGGTGTAATGGTAATTAGCTTTGATTTCAAGTGAGGATGCAAAATCCCTTGCAATTTAGAAACAGTTGCAAGGCCAAATAAAGGAGTTTCAAATGCAATAGTATTCATTGTCTCTTGTGAGTTATGTTAATGTGCTGTTTGTGTGATTCCTACATGAACCTGTTCAGACTAGTCACGTTTCGCCATCATCACTGAGCAGAATATTGACATGATCGAAACTGATGATGATCATCTCTTATTGCTTATTATTGATCAGGACAATCTTATAAAGGTAACCCTCACCCTGCTGGTGTGTAGCATGCATTTGTGTGTATGTGAGTGGGGCATTTAGGCTGAGTTATGGGTGTTTATGCCGTCTGTTCCTGCTGTCAGTGGACGGGTGGGTTTGTGGTGAAGAATGGTGAAGGCAGGTGGTGTGACCAAAGCGAGGACTGGACCGAATTGGAAGGATGCAGGTTTTAGCTGAGGGAGGAGGAGATGGGATAGGGGTGTCACCAGTCGACAGGGCCTGTCCGAAACAGCACTGCACACCACACCCACCCAACTGTTTCTCTTTCAGTACCCTTCTGCCCGTTTCTCCCTGTCTCCTTTTCCTCACTCCCTCTGTCTCGCTTTATCTCTCTCCTCCTCTTTTCTTTTCTTTTCAAAATGCATTGTTAACAAAACGGTTTACAAACCCTGGCTGGTACATTATCCACGACCGCCTCCTGAGAGATTGATTTAAGCAAATGGATTCAGAAAGGGAGGGAGGGAGAGGGGGGGGGTTGCATGGAAAGGATGGAAAAGGAGAAAGTGAAAAGGGGTGTGTTCGTCAGAGCACCAGCTTTACAAAACCACCACATGGGCCACGTTGAATATTCCCTTTTCTCTTGCATTTTGAGAAGCCATACATTAAACGCTCATTATACAGCCTTTATGTGCAAGGGGAGGTTCCATCTCCGTGAGGGCAGAGTGACTGAGGATGGACTATGATCTTTCTGCATATGCATGCATGGAGCATCTTTAGAGGATTTCTGGACATGTATGATATCATCATGACTGAGAGATTTGGCTTTCATAAACCCTGACTAAGGAAAGAAAGGGTGTGTCTGTTGAAAGACTAATTTTTACGGTGTGAATCAGATTGTGTGTAGCGTTTAATAAAGTTGACTTTTCAAGCTGTTTGCTTTTGTCAGAATTTGGCAGAAGAGGGAGAATTCAGCAATCAGAGAAGTCCAACTGCAAACTGCATTCAAGTCATTTGTTGAGAGATTTTTAACTTAAAGTGGCAAACGTGACAATAACCATGTAAGAGAAGTTACCAGGTCCTTTTTTTCAACAGCTTCACTTTTAAAAATCTAAAAAGCAAAGAAGTTTATGTGTCTTGGTCTTCACCAGCCATTATTCTCACACTCTCAAACAGGACACACTTCAGCCATGGATGATTGTCTTTCACTATTACTTTTCATTTGACTTTTTAACTATATCATTTTCACTTTCAACTCTACTTTCATAGTCCTCTCTTCTTCTGGCCAACAATAGGATACTCTTCTAGTGGTGTGTGTGTGTGTATGTGTGCGGGAGGAGAGCAAAGGTTGAACTGGGCATCCCATCATGATAAATCACTGGTTAATGAGGAGTCCATTGTGTCCACGCACATTGTGTCCCCCTCTTCCTCCTCCCCCTCAGCCCCCTCCTCCTCCTTGTGTCCCTTAGACCGCTACCTTCGGGTTGTTAAGCTGACACAGATAATGAACTGGCTGCTTTGAACTGTCCTCACAATATTGACTGGTTGCACACAGCAGATGTCTCCCTGGCAGAAAGCAACTGGTAAAAGCACATTAGGTTAACAAAGAGAGCTTTGCTTTGCAGGGGTGGAGACTGGAGAGGAGGTGGCAGAGGGGTCTGTGTGGGTGTGTTGTGAGGTGGGGGGATGAAGGGATGGGGGGCAGAGGGCAAGATTCAGAGTTGACAGATCTGGAGGATTATATCAAAACAACACATTTGTCGATTATATGACGAAGAGAAGAAGTGACAAAGAGGACATGTTTTAAAAACTTCACAGGCTTGAATCGTGTTATGAATGTACTTCGGACAATATTTTTCCAACTTGTAAACAGGTCATTGTTGAGTTTTAAAAATCAACAAAACAAACTAAAAAAAATATATCTACTAAAGCAGAATTCAGCAAATGAATGAATGAACGACAAGCGTGAAAGCAAATTTTACCCGGTTGAATACTAACCACGTAGTTTAAATTCTGTCTGACTGATTTTGACAGAGGTGTATAAAGTACATAAACTCAATACTCAAGTAAAAGTGCAAGTATTTGCCTAGACAAATACTCCACTACAA
>JAUMHL010000018.1:18652753-18688422 GCA_032362345.1 Sandelia bainsii
AAGTATAGTGCGCAGAGAAGCTGCAGCATTATCAACAATATAATCAACCTGTACAGGAGTAAAGTTAGGATCACTGCCCTCCTCGGGGTAGGTACATGTCACTGGATTAAAAGATGATGGAATCATTTCCATAAATAGTGACAAGACACAGATCAGGGCAACAGTATTCAACAATTTCTAAAACTTTGAGTGTTCCCAGGAGCAAAGTGGCCTTAATAATTAGTTTGAAACCACTAGAAAACAACTCTTCCTAGAATTGTCTCTCCTGCCGAACTGAGAAACCAGGTCAGGGACATATTTAAAACCTGTCTGCATGAGTTTGCTGAACTGCTTTTAAAGGACTCAAAAGGACTCAGCATGAGCAAAACATTTGCTGGTTTCATGACACTGCCACTATAACAGCTGAATATCAGGCACTGCTCATCATTTGGAAAATATCATACGGTGATGGCAGCATCATGCTATGGTGGTGCAGCAGGGACATGGAGACTGGTTTTCTTAAAGAACTTCTCTGTATTTGGCTGTAAAGTGAAGTTGTATATGTAGTTTCAACATGATATAATGGTCTAATATCCCTGCAGTGTACCCCTAGAGATGGTAAGGCCTTTCACACAGCTGTCTGACTGACACTGTCTAAAAACAAAGTTTGATAGTTTTTCATTATTTTTTATTTGTTTGACTGTTAATTAGCTTCCCCCTGTCCCAAGCATGACACTATACAAACTCACATTTCCATTCTTAAACCCCTGACTTCCCAGTCACTGTCATACATTTACATTTTCTAACCTTTATATGTAAAGCCAAGTGGGTAGAAGAGCTGAATGTTGCCTCCTTATGGTGCAGCCTGGTTTAAGCCATTCAAATTCAGCCTCGGTGTGGAGGTGCAGAGCTTTGCATATTCCTCAGGGACCTTAGCACAGGCAGCTTACCTTTGTCTGCACCTCAGTCTGTGGACCTTGGGGAGTTCTTTGCACTGATCAGGCCTCCACTTAAACAAGTTAAACAAAAACAGCATTTAAACCAACAGGTTTCATCCATCAGAGATTTATTTGCAAGCTGTTGCCCTTCTGTTCCTGCCCTGATGGTAAATGCTAACTCCTCAGGTCTTTATTTTATTTTCTAATCTACATTTTCACATACATTTACATTTACATACATCACATCACATACATTTACATACTACATTTTAAATCATCAATTTTAAATTTTGTAAATGTTGTAGTCTGCATAGTGTAATAGTGAATTTTCTAAATAGAAGGTAAAGAATTTGTTCAATTCTCTTGTGTTGAAGGAAAGTAGATCAGCTGAGTAGTTGTCTTTTCTCTCCAATGGTTATTTTCTTTTTAATGACACATTCTGCCACTTCAAAAAATCTTCAACAATAGATCTAATATAGTTTACTCCCTAGTCTTCTCCCTCACCTCTGTTTCGATCATCTCATACACTTGTGAGGAACTGTGGCTAAATTAGTCTGCTTAGAAACAGAGAAGTGCCTTAATTAAAACTTCATCCTCTACCCAAATCCCACTCTCTGCTTTATTCTTCTCATCTTCTTTCCTCCTCTGCGGCTGTGTCTCATCAAGCAGACAGAAGAGGGGCATCGTTGACTTGCACTCCAAGGCCTTCACTTGTCTGGTCTCAATAGAAGCTCCCCGTTAGATACAATGACCTTGCAAATTAAAGGAATGACTGTCCAAATTAAATCAAGCAAGCCAGCCCCATGCAGACAGCCGAGCTAGTCTGAGCTTAGCTTACTCTCTGCTCACTCCCCCTCCTTCCAACCCTTCAGTCTTTCTCATAAGTGAGAGGTGAGGGGAAAGAGTGAATGGAGGTTTTCTTCACAGTCCTCCTTGAGATGCTACTTCTTGCTAATTAACTGGTGCTCTTTGTAATCTCCTCTGTGAGTATGAAGGACCTTGGGGGAGACTGAATAGAGCTTTTTCAACTGGCAACCCATGCCAACTGTCTCTTGCTCTCATGCACTCTTCATCCTGCTGTCTTTGTCAGATATTGCAATAGTAAATGAATTGATAGTGGTTTTATTAATTAGTTTTTTGCACACTGTTGATGCCATTACCATTGCTAAATTGTGATTTTTTTCAAGGTAAAAAGCTGATTGTGATAGACATTCTTTTGTTTGCTGGTCATTAAAAATTAATTTTCATCATATGAAAGAGGAGTAAAAACATTAACTTAAAGTAAGTGCGTGTGTGTGTGTGTGTGTGTGTGTGTAATCTCTTTGCATGTGAATGCACCCATGATCCCTGGACTCACACGGCCTATCATGGCCTGTCATCTCTAATCCTTGAAATATTGTCCCAGTTCAGTGAATGGTGTAAAATTGGAACATATGTGTCATTATTCTGTAAATCTTTCATTATACCGTGATCGCCTGAATGTCATCTCATCCAAGCCTCCTTTCACACTCCATTCCTCACAAGCTACAGTCATCCCATGTAACAGTAATTATCTGCAAGTAATGTAATTTTTTTCAGCAAACATGCAGAAAATTCTGTTTCTCAGATTGCGTGAATGATCTTTGTGGATTTACTTCAAGGAAATGCATGAGTAAAATGATGTGTCTGCCTCTAACAACAAAAGGATAGCTATCATTTCCCATCCATCTGCTGGGATCTTTGATATTGTCAGAGATCTGGCCAGGCTGTACTAGTTGGACACACATCATAAAGCTAATGTGGTTGGACTCCCATACTGTGGCACTGAGATTTGCTTCTTCCTTGATCATTTAGTCTCTGCTTATCCCACTCTATCCTCCCATGAAGAAAAGACTGTAAAGATTCATCAGACCTAAAACACAAAGGCAAGATGATGGAAAATGTTCAAGAAGAACCATGGATAATAGCTGGAATCACATGCTGTCCAATTGAAACTACAAAGTAAAACAACTGGAACCAAAAACGATGTCCCTGTGTGTGGCAGGCAAACAATAGGCCACTCTCTGAGTTGTTACGTCTTCCATACTGACCAAACAGAAGGCAAGGTGTAAGAGCAGGTCAAGCTCCTTCCATCCTTGACCCAGTTCAGATTTTCTCCAAATGAAAAGATTATCTCTTTTCTTGGAGTTTTACCTCAAGTGATTTTTCTTAAGACAAGTGAAAGTTTCAAATTCCTGCTCTGCAGCTTTGGAGTGGACTTTCTCTCAGGCCTTTGTGCTCTCCTTGACCTTAAGTGTCTTATCATTTGGCCAGAGGAGCAGAGGTCACTCTGCAATAGGGAACCCTTCCCCCTGGTCTCTCCATTTTGCTTTGGTACAAGTACAAGAGGACTCTAGGAAGAATCTCCAGCTAAAGATAACATCTAAAATACTCTGAGATAAATACCATTACAGCTTTGATTGACAAGGGATGAAAGACAAATAGAACAGTTCGAGATTCAGATAATTCAAAACAAGATTTAATGACTTTAACAGTTTTTTAAATAAAGTTTCTGAATAATTTTAGAAAAGTGTGGATTGGCTTAACCTCACATCCTGGTCATGAGCTCATCATGTGAGATCAATTGCTGTAAAGTGTCTCAGTGTGTCTCTGGTTCTGGATAAACTATTCCATTTCTCACTCATTAAGCTGCAATGGCTCTGAGCTCAACACGGCAACACATGAGGAGAGAGAAGGCGTGAAGAAGAAGAAGAAAAGGGGAAATGAACTGCAGGAGATGGTGAAAAGGATAGATGAGTGATGGTTTGGAGAACTGACAAGCAGAAGCCGAAAGGGGGAGTTAAAGACCTGGTGGAGCAGAGGTCACCTCACCTAGGGCCCGTTAGATCCCCCATAATGCAATGATGGGATCAATTACAGGCCACACTGGGACCGAGAACCAGCACAGGCCAATGGCTCCAAATGGCTCTATGTGACTTTGAGATGCAAGACTCTGACTGCTCCAGGAATTAGACCCAGGAGGTCTGCTGTGTGGAAAGTCAGTCAGACTAAATTACTGCTGTCTGTATAACCAAAGACCCTGACCATCCTGATGGTCATCATGCCTCAGAGAATTTCAACAGGGTAAATGGACCGGCTCATTGTCCACATCCGGGTTGAAGAGAACTGAGGTGGCCTTATCACACTGTCCACCACAACCTGCCACATGCAGATGTTTTAAAACATGTGGCTGTTGTCACTACTCTATCAAAGCAGTTTATCGAAGAATGTTTGATTTAACGTCTCCAACTCCAAATTTAGCAAACTTTGTGTGACTGTTTTTTTGCACACCTAATATAGACTGCATAGTAGGAGAGGTCATACAGTACAGTCAAAAAGTATGAGGACAGTTACACATTTGCTTACCATAAACATGAAAACAATGATTGCAACTAATTTAAGTGCAACTAATTGCTATTTCATTTTCAGTACATTGATACATTTTTCATATAATTGGTTGTTGCCATCACGAGCTACTGTCACACTTTCACAATAGCTTTTCTCAAACCAACAGCCCAAAATGCAGAGACCTTTAATATACAATAAAATAAATGCACATTTACAAACTCAATGTGTAATGACCAAAACAATTGAGATTATACTTTTTGCCATAATCGTGCAGCCCTAATTTCCTTGCAAGCCAAATTCATCAAGAGCTTTGGTTGATATGCTCAAGATACAGCATCAGACAAGACTTTCATCATTAACTCTTCTTCAGACTTTTCAAATGGAATCCACAGAATCTGAAGAGCGGCAGTGTTTACTTTGGTCACGTTCATTCATTGCAACATCACCACTGATGTCTTGGTCCTGGCTCAGTTTTTTTTTATTTGTCGATGTGAAAGAAGATAAGTGGAAAAAGCTAAATGTTGTGTCGCCTTGTTGTTGATCTTCGATTAATCATGAGAGGCCAAGTGCAAGAACCGTGTCCAGTCTTGTTTATGCAAGGCTCAGCTAGGGCCCTTTCAAACATACACACTGTGGTGCATGCAAACACACACTTGTGTAGCAGGAGCAGCAGCAGCTCTGAAAAGATCACTGGTTTCCTCCTGTTATGCAAATGTATCAAAACGCTTGAGTGAGAATTATATATGAATCCAATGAGGCTTTTTCTCTCTTTTAGAACTGCTTAGCCACAAGTACTGAGAGCCCTCAATGGCAAGCGTCCGCTTCACTCCCTGGCCATGCGCATTATTCAGCTTGACGAGATGCAAACTGACATAAGCACCCAGGCTCACTTTCACCCACTGGCAATCCGATTATATGGCCAACACGGCATCAATGCTGCAGAGCCAACAGGCAGTGAAGTCCGTCAAGCATCCCCTCCTCCACCCAAGCCTCTTCTTTCCCCATTCATACCTTCTTCTTCTTCAACTGCCTTGCACAGTTACCCCTCCCACACACACTCACACATTTCAAGCCTTGAGCCCCAGCAAACAAACCTTTAGGCTAGATTCCTCCAATAGCTTTAGCCAAAGCAAAACTTTATTGAAAAGTTGAAAAATCTGTGAAATAAAACTTCTCTTTAGGTACTTGTCTTTTCTTTGTGCCACACTTAACAAGCAGTATTTCCTAATTTCATCATCGGTGCACACAACATAAAAAAAACAATGCTGCAAACATATTTTGTTCCTTATTTAAATCTATCTCAACTCTCAAGCTGACTATGCAGCTCTTCCTAGCACAAAGACAGCATTGGGCAGCTGTATGAACCCTGTCTAGTGTCTCTTAATTCGATAATAATCAGATATTAGCGGCTATATCTATATCAAACAAGTGCTACAGGTTGGTCTGACCAGGAGAGTAAATATCAAGATGGGACTCCTAAACTGGTGTTGACAACCACACAGCCTGGCCTTCTTTCCTGTGCTGCGCAGTGACGCTTGGGTCTTCAGAAGGGGCACCCGTTAAAGTAGGGGGTATTTACATAACGCTACCCAAAAAGACTGCCAGGTGCTCGGGGGGGTTGGAGTGGAGGCTCCTCTTGCAAATCGTCCCACATCCGTGAAACTAATGTAGAGATGAGATTAAACTTGCAGAGAGATACATTTGCAATTGATAAATGTTGAGCCACTGTGACAAATTGCATATACTTTTGAGGGAGTGTGAGTGCGTGTGTGTGTGTGTGTGTGAGTGTGTGTGTGTGTGTGTGTGTGTGTGTGTGTGTGTGAGTGTGTGTGGGCATATTGCAATATGCAAATGATTATTTACACTAAAGAGGCTGGTTAAACAACAAGTTCTAACACAGGACACTAGATTCTGAGTGTCTGGTTTACTCAGAGCCCCAGATGCTTCTGTCAACAAACAGAATTAAAATATTTAGATCTGAATAAATTCTAATCATTTCAGGTAGAGTTTAATGACCCAGTGGAGGATGTTCCACCTGCCTGCCTGTTCATTCTAAAACAAGGATTTAGAGGACTACTGTGTTTCCTCTGCACCCCTCTGTTTTTAATGAGCAATTAACTTTGCATACAAGGTCACGGACAATGGTATTGGTTGTCAGATTATGCTAATTCTGTTGGCTGTGGCTGCAGTGAAAGGGGACAAGGAATCCCCGTGAATAGAGAGGGTTGTGGCCTTTCTCCAAGATGAGAAAATGATATGCAAACTGTACCACCATGCGCTTTAAGAAGATTAGGACACCACTCAACATCCACACTGACAACTGCTAATAAATGAACAGCAAGAAAGGGAGATAAATGTCCCAGCCTTGACCAGAAAGAGCATTTTTTCTGTGAAATATTCTGCTGTTTAATGTAGAACTTATTAGAAATTAGTTTGGAAGTGTAAATGTGTGACTTGATGAGTTATAATGAGTTGTAAATGTGGGGGGTGAAGATGAGATCAAAAATGATGACAAAAGCCCACTGAAAGAATTCAGTGTGGGGTGAAGCAGATGAAAAAAGAGCCTGGGGTGAAACTAAGAAGTTGAACTCCCATGACCAAGTGAGAGGGAACAGGTGCAGCCAGAGTTCATACAGAGCGCTTTGTGTGCTGATATGGCTCCAGTCCATTTGGGGAAGAGGGAGGGGCCCATGTTTAATACAAAGTTAATATCGATTTAATGCTTGTCACTACTCTTCTGAATCTTGTGGCATTGCTAATTCGCTCAGTGTTGAGCGGGGCTTTTGCACTGCCTGCACCAGATGCTGCGGGGACCTTCAGTGCCACCGGTGAGCTGAGGTGAAGCCACGGCCAAAACACCCCAAGTGGGAGCCACTGCTGAGGTGAAACTTGGTGACAAACTGAATCCACTGAAATAGTTATTTACTTAACTTCACATGGCAGGAGCAAGGGTTCAGTTCAGCTTCATCTGAAACCTGAACTGTGACATTTAAATTGTCCGACAATGTGCAGCGGTAGCAGAAGTACGAGGAAACCTACTTTATTACAAGTAAATGTTCTGCACTTAAAATTGCACTTAAAAGTACATTCAGTGGCAGCAGGATTAAGTATTAAAAAAAAATGTATTTATTATGCAGAAATGATTTGTTCTCATTGTCATAAAAAAAAAAAAAAAATTAGCCTATTATCAGTAATATATTGTTATCCAAGCCGTATTTTAATAGCTGGTTGAGGTGCAGTTAATTTCAACTACTTTATTTACTGTTTGCAGATCATATGTTTTGTATATATAATCTGGATCTGCAGTGTAACAAGGATAACTTTCAAGTACAGTGAAAGTATAGGGACATGTAATCTCCTGCAAGTATAAGTACATTAAATTGTTAGTTTACACAAAAAAATCCTCTCAAAGATGTGTCTGTGGCACTCAAATTCACCTTTTTGTCCCCTGTAAAAACAATAATCCAATATTATAAAACAAAACTGATGCAACATTACAAAAATGTTAAATTATTCAAAATTGTATCTTACAGTAATTATATTATATTTAGGTTGTGTAAGTATAGTGTATTTGATGATTAAAAATGAAAAATCTGATAAGCTACATTTGAATAAGCCCAAAGTTAAACCTCTGTGCCACAAAAGTGAGTTTTCCTATAATCACTGTAACAAATGTGATTGTACCTGTGATTTCTAATTAAGGTTATTAAATAATGAGGCTAAAAAGAACCAGTGAACTCCACACTGATATGGGGCTGCATAAGTGCAGAAGGAGAGATGACATTTATAGATGGCGCTATGAATGCAAGATTGCAACTACTGAATGAAAAGATGACTCCCAGTCACAAGAACCTGAAGAGACATTTTACGACATGACCATGATCCCAAGCATACTGCAAAAATCTCACAAGAGTTTTTAAAGAAGAAAAATTTTAAATCTATGACCTGTCCATGCATGCCCCCTGATTTAAACCTAGTCTAAAACTTTTGGAGTACTTTAAAGTGGAAGGTAGAGCAACACACTGGCACTAGAAGCAATGACATCTGAAAAGAAGAATGGCAGAAAATTTGGCCACAGAGTTGTGCAACAAAACCAAAGATCTTCATTTGACTGTTGTTGGCTTTTATGACCCATGCATATTCTGCAACAGAAAATGGCTAACAGTCAGGATGAATGGGTTAACTGAAATAAAGCGTTTCATTTACCAAACCCTAATGGAGTTGGGTGCAGGCTGAATGGCTGCAGGGATGAGATGGATGGACTTGTGACTAGTGTCATATATGAGGCTGCAACCAGTCAGCACAATCTGTTCATACCCGGTTTAGTGAAAAGATGGGGAGTTCCCCTTCCGTGGTGCGTGCACGTCACCGATAATGAAGGAATAATAAACAGTTAACCACCTGTCGCACCCGCAGCACAATGGGACGACCCATAGAGAGCCTCTCATGCATGGGTAACATATTTACTCAGCTCTTTTCACTTAACGAAGCAGAAACCGCCCAAGACAATGGTTAAGTTAATCTATTTGGTAAACTGGCATGGCCCTGTCGAAATTAAGTATAATAATTCAGTAACATTCATATTGTAAATATATTGTACAAAATATAGCTTGAAATATCTGGAAAACCTTGAATGAATTTAAGAATATTATCCGCGTGACTGGTCTACTACTAATCCAGTGATTAATATGAGGAATCCCATTCCTTGAAGGGATATGATATCATAGGCTAAGTGATAAACATCAGTAGATAATCCCTAAGGGAACATTAGCCTGTAACATATGCCAGTATGAATAAGGTATAACACTAAATAAAATACTAAAAATAATATTATCGGGATAAAATTATTGATGCAAATGTATGAGTCCATACATTCATACAAATAAAGTATTATACACCACTGCAAACTCACATTTGTACCACTGACACAATATTATAATATTCTGAATAAACGTATGCAGTAGCTATTGGACAGGCTGGAAAATATTACTATTTATCCTATAATTTACGTATAATATAAACCTGAAGATGTTGCATCCATATAGGATAATTACACTACAGTGATGGGGCTTTAGTTGGCTCTAAGGAGGGGAGGGGGGCTGTTGGTTGTAATGTTTCAGAGATATGCTTTTAATGGCTTTAATTCAGCCGCAACCAGCTGTTTTTACTCGGCTTGGTAAAGGAGCGGGGACGTGGCAAGCTTGCAAAGCTCGTAGAAATTGGTCTCGGTCAGCCAGAGCAGCCTGTGCTTCCTGCTAACCATCTGCTTACAGCTCACAAAAGGAGGATTTCGGGCGGCCAAGTAAAGGAATATGGGCTCATAAAAAGCTTTGAAGGTCTCGTTACTTATTGGAGGTGTAGCCGCGGTGACGGAGCGCTGTGTTAACGCCTGTTTGTGCGTCCTGTGCAGATGCACTTCTGATAAGCGTTGACTCTGTCCAAAAGATCATTTCACGGAGGCGTTCCCTTTTAATTATCGGATTGTGGCCAGTTTATATTAGATTGATGTCGAACTACTCATCATTATTTGAACTGATTCCAAATGGTGCAAACAGACTGACTGGTTTACTCCTGAAATGTCAGTTGCTAAGAAAAGCAGACAGATTAGTATACCACGCCGGGTTCCGTATTTTAGATTAGATTAAAATTAAAAGTTTATTTACACGCACTTTATGTTAATTCTTTAGGCCATTTTTCATTAACTTTTATGACAGCCAGTCATTAACTTGTTGGCGAATCGAACATAAAAAATATGATTTAAAAACAAACAACAAGACTCCCTATAAATCCTTATTAAAGGGATATTATGTTTTTTTTTCCGTAAGTGAAAGATACTTTAGTGGAAAATAACTTCTTAGTAGTTCTCAATTTATACTATTATATGTGACAATAAAAGGTGTGATAGAAAAAAACAAGTTTTTACAAATTAAAATACTTATCATAAATCAAAGATCTGATAAATATACTCGTTGATTCATTTCTTAATGGTTTTAAATCTAAATCAAACTTTTTTCCAAATTGCTTTATTTTAACTGGTAACCAGCGGTTTTTCCCTCTTTGGTCTGCAAAGCGTTTTCGCCTGATTGCTCTGCTTTAACGGGGTTTCAGGGTAAAGCTGACAGAACACGACTATCAGGCTCCAAGTAGCATTAATAAGAGTTTTATATGGGGTCTCAGTGTCCGCTCATATGAATGCGTTTTAAATCAAATCACAGATGCACTTTTATTCAGCCGGTTAAAATAGCAGAACAAAACCGTCTTTAGAAATAAACCTTTTTTATTCTACTGGGCTTTTCTGAAGCCGAGAGAGGGAAAGAGAGAAAGGCCGAGGGGCGCCTCCTTCGCAGCTGAGGGTGACAGTTAGTTCATGGTTAACAGGATCATGAGCGCATGGCGCAGGCCGCACACTTCTCCAGTGCGCACTGAGCTGCGGCTCTACGCACTGAATGAAGCCTGTGCAAAAAGAGTGATATTTAACACATCTGTTAAAGCGTTTTGATAGCAGAAATCCGTTTAAGACATTATTCCATGACGAAGGCCAGATTGAGTGTTGAGAATCCTATGAAACCCTAAAACTCATTTACATTTGAGACGCTATGCATGGTGTCTGCAACTAATGTAGAAAATGTAGATTTAACAATAAATATACTCATCATCACAGGCTAGTTATGTCTACCTATATGTCTACGTATTTATTTGTAAGCACTCAAAACAGAATAAAATAATAACTTTGTATTTTTAACAAATACAATTTTATACAATACAATTGTCTGTCATGCATAACAGAAGGACACCGTGAATGTAAAGTATCTTTTATTAAAAGTAGCTACTCATTAAAAGTCCTCTACAATGACTGGATTTGTGAAGATTGCTCTTTAATTAGGCCTCTTGCCTCTGCCAAATAAAAGAAATTGAAAAGAAAATGGTCAGCATGCAAAATTGATGACTGACTCCCTTTTGTTGTCTATACATTGTGTGTTGCTTGCTTATGAAGTCTAATGCAATCATAAATTGCGTCCACCGGCCAATCAGCGGGCCCGGGGATGCGGCATGAAAGCGACCCATGTGGAGAACTTTGTTGAGCCCCATTGTTGAGGTTGTCAGCCCTAAGAGGAGGGCCGGGGGGGCAGGCTGCTATATAACTGCTCTCCCTAGAGTGAGGAAACCAGAGGACTTAGCAGCCATTCACACGACCGATTCTCTCACAGCTGACACAAGGAGTATTTCAGATTTCACCCACTAATTTTTTTACTTTTTGTGGCCGGGACCATGATGATCCCAAGCGTCATTGCGCCTCCTGCCCTCTATCCGGGTCTTTACCGGCCCGCTGCGGCTCTGCCACTAAACCAGACTCTGCCGTCTGCCTTCCCGAACCATTCCAGCTTTCTAGTGGAGGACCTGCTGCGGATAAGCCGCCCTACCGCCTTCATAAACCGGACTGTCCCATCAGCGAGTGCCTCCCTGCCCACTGCCACCACCACCATGTCCTTTAGTGGCGCGCACACGGAGCGCGCGGTGGCTACGACCGCGGTGACGCGCGAATCGTGCTCGCCGAAAACGTCGGTGCCGAGCAGCAAGGACCCAACTTTTCTCAAGTTTGGAGTCAGCGCCATCCTCGCACCTTCACCAAAGACCGGTGAGTAGACAGTCTCCACTGTGCTTCCATCTTCCTTCAGTCAGAGCTGTGTGTTTCTTGACAGTTATTTTTCACATTCGGGAATTATTATTAACATGCGCGATGTTTCTCCACAGCATCCTCACCACCTACAGTTCACTGCCTGCACTCCAAGACGTTCCCCGTCCCCTGCTTTGACGCAGCCTTTCACCCCATATTCAGGACGCCTTACTTTCCAGGTAGGCGCAACTTTTACGCACCCCCTCTGTACAGATTCACCTCTCTTTAGCCTTTAGAATTCCGTCTGAACTAATTGCATATAAATGTAAAACATTTCCACCCCCTGTCATATATTTTAACCGCAGTAGAAGCAGAAAAGGGACAAACAGCCAGAAAAAAAAAAGAAATCACTGTCTCATTAATGGGGACCGCTGGCTCTGCCCTTGCCGGACCAACCCACCCACCCCCTAATTAACCAATTATCCCAAATCGTCACGCTCTAAATTTGAGGCGGAGTGGCGAGTTATAGTCCCCCTGCTTCCCATTGGTGGGCGTTTTGGCATTTCCCCGTCTCCGCGTTTTCCCACAGCGCCCGGGGGGCCACTGGGCCGCTGTGGCGGGAAACAAAGCCTTCAGCACCGTGACCAATTTGGTCAGCTCCCACCGGGCAAACCACCCACACACCCCTGAGAGTGACTTTTACCAGGCGGGCCAAAGGCGTGAACCAGTCATGCACTAATTTCCCTATTAGGCCCTATTGAGAGTTTTCAATATTCTCACAAGACCACATAGCGCGTCGTTGTTCCTGATTCTGCTGTGTCTACAGGGCGTACAGTCAGGAGGATGTCCAGGCAGCAGTATTCAGAGAGGAAAGGTGTTGGGATTGAAAATAAAGCGAGTTTTAAAAGCCCAACTCCATTCAAAATGTCCCAGCTGGGGAAAGTTCTTCTCTGCGTGCTGCACGGCCCGATACCACTGACTTCTAGTCTTCACTCTCTCTGTGCCCTAAACGTTCCTCTTTCCTCCAACCGGGCCAATCAACGAGTTGAGATAAAGAATAATGTCTTGGAAAAGTCTACAAAGTCGCTAGTCCGTGCTTTCATTCCTACAAATCATAATGGAGATGGAGTCTTTTCATGGGCTCAGCTGAATGCCTCAACAAAACAACGCCAGGGTGCTGAATAGCTTTTCGTGTTCATTTAATGAAAATGATTTGAGGGCACGAAGGAAAAAAAAGCGTCATTCCCCTCCACTCTTTACTCCCCCCTCTGGGCATCAGTATTCTGGTATGCAGTTGTGTTTAGTTTGAAAGTGTAAATCTCCTTTTGTTGCGATAATATATGGCCTTCGCCGCCTGTCCAGAGTCTTTTCTACGTTAGTTCATTACTACACAATTACCGTTCACGGTTTATTAACTCCTCTATCCGCCCTCACAGGGTTCCTTAAAGGATATGCTACCTCTTTACCATACCAATGCGGTTGGGGACCGGCCAATGTGCTAATTAGTCACCTCGTGCCATTTCACTCAAAACAGACATACTGCACAGCTCCAAAACGGGAAAAACAATTATAACCGCGTGAAAAGTATGAGAAATCATTATATTCATATAGAGCCTCCTGATGTCAGGGTCATGTCTGCAAAGAGATATTTTTTTCTGAGAAGTAACAAATTAAACAGCACTAAGAAGTTCCAATTTCTCTTCTTACAGTGTCTTCATCTGTTGTTCCCATCCCCGGGACTTTCTCGTGGCCCCTGGCCGCCAGAGGGAAGCCCCGCAGAGGGATGCTGAGGAGGGCGGTGTTCTCCGATGTTCAGCGCAAGGCCCTGGAGAAAATGTTCCAGAAACAGAAATACATCAGCAAACCAGACAGGAAGAAACTCGCCTCTAAGCTGGCCCTAAAAGACTCACAGGTAGATGTTCACACGTGCTCACAAAAGTTATATCTCGCTGAGCTTTCCTTTGCACCTGGCGCAGAACTTATTCGCTCATCATTTTCTGCGTCTCTGCAGGTGAAAATCTGGTTCCAGAACCGGCGGATGAAGTGGAGGAACTCCAAGGAACGAGAGCTGCTGTCCTCCGGCGGCTGCCGTGAGCAGACCCTGCCCACCAAAGCGAACCCGCACCCGGATCTCAGCGACGTGGGCAAGAAATCCTCAGCAGAGGATGAAGATGAGGAGGAGGAAGACGAGGAGTTCAGAGGAGAGAGAATGAGCACGGCAGGGTCCAGAATCTCGTCTCCCTCTCTCTCCAGTAAACACTCGGACTTCTCAGAGTCAGAGGAAGAAGAAATAACAGTATCTTAATTTATTTTGAAGAGCAAATATAGAGATATAACCCATGTTTTCCTTTTATATAAGACTGTGACCACATTGTAAAACTCCATAAATGTCACTGTTAAAAAAAAAAAAGTTTCACTCATGTTTGTTGCTTCATCCGTGCATGCTGACTGTACAGGATCTGCTTCTGAGACACAATTTGCTGTTTTGCACAGCTTTGTTCAATTGTACAGTATTTTGTACAATTTTGTATGGAATTTTTAAGCCAAGAATATTGAGTTACTTTTGCCTTGACCTTGAATAGAGTTGTTTATTAAAAATGTAGCTATTTCGTTAATAATTTATATAAATTTGTTTAAATAAGTATGTTGTATTATGTGCTGTATATATGTTTATGTCACCTTTTTTGTATAAATACCAAATAAACCTGTAAACAATTGTAAGTAAAATGTTTTTTTTGTTAAATAACAATTTGACAAAATGAAATCATAAATAATCATTAATTTTATTGGATCACAATAACTTAAGACTAGTACAGTGATATCAGATTTAATTCTCCAAGCCCTAGACAGACCAGTGATGACAAACGGCATCAATCTGCTCTGACGTAAAGAGACTGTACACAAAATACTCCTTTTCAAGTACTGTAACAAATCAGCTAGAAAAAGTCATCAAAATGCTGCAAGATAAATTATTTACAAAGTAATGTTACATAAAAAACGCACATAGCAAAGAAGGATAAACATTCATTGGAGTTCGTGAGTAATAAACAGACTGGTCAAATGCTTCAATAACATCCACAACTCTCAGAGCAGGCTTTAAACAAGACACTGAATCAGTGTCTTTGTGCTTATAAGGACCGTAGCAGAAGAGGCTCTATGAAATACAGACACACATTTGGACAAAGAACATTGGCCACAAATCCAAAAGTCTTTACAAATCTGGTTCCATGCTGTATGTCTCGGCAGTGCTGAAAACCTCTCGTGGGACAAACACACATTCAGCTTTTTGGCTTCCATCTGGAAATCAGAATGAATGTTGCATAGGATCAGTGACAAAAACACTGAAAGCGATGAAAGTCGTGCTGAACTGCGTGACCCCAGCCTTAAATATCTCTCTGGGAGGTTTAACACAAAGGAAATGTACAATATTCTTAAATTTTTAAGCCACAGAAATCAGGTCAAACTGTTTTAAATTATCATTCATCCACAATTACCTTTAAACCTTTAACCTCCAATTAATTATATTACTACAAACATATACACTAGTTTTCACTTAATTAGTTCAACATGTTTGTTATGACAGTTTATTCATCACAAATCACATAATCATAACAGACAATGAGCACGGTGAAAGCACAGTTGAAGGATGAGGATGAGGTATAAAATCAACACATATTCAAACTTCCCTCAAGCAATCAACCTGCAAAAGGTTCTGATTTTGAGCACCAAAAGACATCTATATATTTTTTTCTTTCTTGCTAATGGTCCAAATATTTACACCAGCGTTAGCACTGGGTCATACATGCATACAACTTAACCTGAAACTCAAAGTACTACTACTCATTCACATCTCTTCAATCCCACGTGGCATTGGTGTTTGATATGATGAGTGGTCGACATTGCTCCCTGAGCGAGGAGCGTCGACTCGCAGCCCTGTTAAGTTTACAGCCATTTAGACAAATAATCAGTTAATGCACATAGTCTGTTAGGAAAGAGTAAGGCATTGTTTGTTAGATTCAGTCCAGCACCACAAGATATTTGTGCTACAACAGCTTGTTGGGGCCAATGTGCATGGAGTTCTCAAAGGGTTATTAAGGGGTTAAAGCAAGAACTTTGAAGTGATGGAGGCATTATTCATATAAATTACACAGGAAGTCACAACACAGATAGAAAAGCACATTGTCTCATACATAGTACAAGCTAAAAGGATGAATCAAACCACAGTGAATGTTAATTTCCCAGTTAGCACCCTTTCGTCCTGATAATATTTGTTCTTTGTGAGAACTTGGGACTGTCTGGGACTGTCAAAATTTGATTTTGTCCTTGTCTTCCTTTTTACAATTATCTGTAGATGTACTGGATAAGAAATGCTTTATATATTTTCATACTCTATAAGTATCAGCAAGGATTGTGTTGAGAATTTTTGAATAAATCTACTTAGCTCATCCCGTTAGCTTTGAGGATTTTTCTTCCACAGATTTTGACGGTATGAAGTGATATTGCTGATCTCTAAGATTTTTTTGGAATTGAGAGCAGGTTGGAGGACTTAACATTCACGTTGGCTCTTTTTATCCTCCAGCAATCACACAGGCAACTTCAGCTGCAGAGGAAGAGAAGCAAAAAAGTCCCTGGCTGTTCATCCATCCAACCAGCAGCAGCTTCATCTGTGTTCTGAACCCCTGGTAGCTCAGGCTCAGAAGAGGGCCTGTATCGCCACCTGCAGGCAGCTCAGGCACTCTGTGGTTGAGCAGGACCAGGAGGATCTTGCAACTATCTTGCCTGATGAGCCGGAGCTGAGGCTGTGCCACAGAGGAGGATGAACGACATATGGCTGGTGTTCATGTATGAGGATGGCTGGTGACGATGTAAAGATGATGCCTCAACAACAGTGTGCGCTTTTATTCTGTCTGTGTGAAGTAGATGTCAGACTCCTGACAGAGGAGCCGTGGGCCACAGCGGTGAAAGAAAAAACAAAAAACAAGCAGTGCAGTAAAACTTTTTTTGTTGCCTTTTTCTTAAAAGTCATTTTAACTTTATTTTTCTTTTCAAATTTGGGTTACCTGCACCCAAATTAAGCTGGCTGCATTTTGTGGCATGAAATTGTACTCTCAGTATAGAAGTTCTCACAGAAAAGTTCTTATAAAAAGTTCCTCCTGAAAACGGATCCCAGTGTTTTGATGTCATCACAAGGTTGACTCCAGCGAAGAGTCCAGGATGTCGTCCTGGTGGCTGTTGCTGTTTGAGTCGCTGTCGTAACTCTGTGGGCTTGATGATGTCGCTGCCTCCTTTAGACGCATCAGCATGTTCATCTGTCAACAGAAACAAGTGTCAGCATGATTGAGCTTTACAACTTAGAGGTGAAGACACCATTGTTCCCTTCAAAGAGCGTTTGGTTACAACATTGTGGAATATTTAATATTCTATATTCAACTTTAAATATGATTTGACCAGAAAAATACATAAAGATTCAAATCTTTCAAGCTCTGAGGAAGCTGAACTGAAACTGAGGAAACTTTCTCAATAATTCATTCTTGTGTTAATGCAAAAAGACAAATGTTTGCACATAAATGTCAGAGTGTTATTACACATTTGTGCGTGGTGACACTGCTCAACTGTTTAGTAACAGATGCTCTTTTTCATGTGTATTTTTTGCTCACCAGCGGATCTGCGTCACTGTCACTCTGTGGTGGCTCTTTCCTGACTCCTTCTCTTGGGACAGAGTAGCCATCAAACCCCACATCCTCAGGGCGGAGCTGCAGCAACGGGGGCCAATCCGATGGAGCTGGTGTGGCTGACCACGGGTAGGTGTCAATTACCCACGCAGCAGGATCCTCCCATGCAGCCCTGCGACCGTACAGCTACAGAGACACAGAACATAACACTGAAACATACTAGAACATGTCATCAGGCAGAGTTAGTGTTTTGGACTGAACTGCTTGGAGTCTCTTGTCTGAGGCTCAGCTTACCTAATCACTGAACTCTGCCTCTAAAATGCGGCCACTAATTTGCACAAGTATAAAATGCTGCACTATGGAAGAGTGCAAGTCCAGTTGCCATTGAAAACCGTTTTTTGAGATAACCATGACCTGGATGACTGAGAATCTTCACAGATATGGAAGAGAAAATTTAATCTAAATTTCAGTTAGCAAGAGCGAAAGCTGCTCCAATAATAACAAACTATCTAGTAATACAATATCAGATTTATTTAAGGAAACAAATAGAACTGCAACTGCATGATCAATAGATTGTGGCTTGAATTTGGGAGGTCACTGATATTTTGGGGGCAGTGTGGAATTGAATTCATGGGTCGGCTGGGTATCTTTCTGAGTTTGCATGTTCTCCCTGTGTCTGCGTGGGTTCTCTCCGGGTACTTCGGCTTCCTCCCACAGTCTAACGACATTCGGTTAGGTTAATTGCCCATAGGTGTGAATGTGACTGTGAATGCTTGTTTGTCTCTATATATCAGCCCTGTGACAGACTGGTGACCTGTCCAGGGTGTACCTTACCTCTCGCCCAATGACAGCTGGGATAGGCTCCAGGACTTTTGCAACCCTTAAGGGGACAAGCGGTTAGGATTCTTATATCGTGGCCTCTATTCTAACCTTCCTCTACTGAAGTCTACCACACTCTGACAAGTTTCCCTTCAATCCCAATCAGATGTTGCATTCTAGTAATTAGCTGTTGCCTAATTAAATCACATGCTAATTAGATGCAGATTAGATGTACAAATTGAATCTATTTCACCTTCATGAACAAAAGCCTGGTCCTCTGAATGGCAAATCTATTACAATCAATGTCAATACTTTACATTAATGTAAAACTCATTACACTTCTGCTTAATTCAGACGGATTCTTTAAACATATCCTCAGGATAATTAAACAAGTCTTTTTATTAATTAGTTTCAGTGTAACCTCTAAAAATATTGTTAAAATCCCAGATCACCAACAAAAATCTAATCGTTCTTTGGCCAGCGACTGATCTGTCCCCCACAAATCTGGCACAGTTTTGGACAGACTAAATGTGTGTGTGTTTTTGTTACCTGCAGTCCTTCCCGTACTGCTTCCAGCATATAGGGGATGATGGAGTAATTCCAGAGGTCAGTGAACCAAACCCTGGATCCCTCCACATCCATGGGACATGAAAGGAAGAGACGAGGTCCTGCACACCACAGAGCAGAAAGGTAAGACACCAGTTGTTTCTATGCCGACATTTATTAAACAATCTCTCTTCAATCATGCAACGTCGTCTTACCGATTGTGACATCAGAGGAGCTGTGTGTCTCCAGGAAGCGGTTAAGGTGATGCCAAACTCGCGGGATCCAGTCGACAATCTTTACCAGCTCCATGTTGCGTGTTCGGCTGCTAATCTCCATCTCGATCAGCTTCCTCCTCAGGTAGCGACCGAGGAAGCCTTTCACTGGCTCCATGTGGTTGGCACACAGCACCCATCTGATCAGAGAAAATACAGGTGTGTTAAGACTTAAAATATCACTAAATGGTGAAAACTTCCCAATGATAAACCTGTACAGATAAAATGTATTTTAAGACAGTGTAAATCTTTTACCATCCAGCTGTCAGGAGGAAGAGGGAGAGATCAGGAGCATTTTACCTGAAGTTGTGGTGAAGCTGCAGGTTAGGGGCAGAAGATGTGGCTTGGCTCATGGTGCCAATAATGTAGGGGCTAAAAAGGGAGAAAAACACAAATTGTTATTCTTGCTCATCAGGTAAAATAAGTCTATTAAGTTGTACAAAAATCAGCAAAAGTATCAATTGAGGTAGAGCAGTGTTTTATGCCAGCTTCATACTTGATCAGAACTGCTTATTGGATGATCTCATAGCTTCATAAAACTCCTCCTCCCACATCTTTCCAGTGATGCCTAACAAGGTCTGTGTGCAACCATTACTGAACTTAACCATTAATCACATCATCTTTTCACCTCCTCTTCAAACATGGCTGTTTGGATCAGGAACGCTCTCAATTTGGTTGGACAGCATGTCTTACAATACTAACTAGTAAGTAGTACTACTAATAGTACTAGCAGTAGTATCTACTACTACTAACAAGGAAATTTGAGCATATAACCCCAGTTCTGGCCTCTGTCCACTGGCTTCTAGTTCGTTACTGAATTGATTTGAAGCTGCAGATTTTTGTTTTTAAAGCGTTAAATGGACTAGCATCATCTTAGCTCAGTGATCAGCTGCAGTTGCACAAACAAGATCACTTAGATCATCAGCTCAGCTTCTGTTAGAGGTACCAAGGTTCAAATACAAATGCTGGGGTGATCGTGCTTTTGCTGTATCTTCCCCAAAACTTTGGAACAGTTTGCCTTTGAATGTTAGAGCCGCCCCGGGCCTGACTGCTTTTAAATCGCTGTTAAAACGTATTTATATCCCTTGGTTTTAAATGCTTAGTAGAGTTTGAAACTTAATCGTCTCCTATGTTTGATTGTTTTTACTATTTTAGCTTCTCATTGTGTTCAATCTTAATTTTATTTTATTTTACTCCTGACTGTGTCTTGTATTTTCTCTATGTGATGAAGTACTTTGGTCAACAGGATTTAGTTTTTAAAGTGCTATACAAATACATTTGATTTGATTTGACTTGATAACTACTTCTGAAGGACCACAGTTTACCCTCCTTTGCACTGCGTCACACAACTACTGGAAGCTCTTTGTGTCACAAGTGGGAAAGTCACAAGTAATATTGTTTTACCTAAATTCATCCAATTTCAGTGTTTTGTGTGTATATGTGAACTGACCAGTGCTGGTAGTTGCAGTTGAAGAGGCTGTTGAAGATCTCTCCCAAGGAGCTGACATGGTGCAGGTTGTCCAGAATGACCACCAGAGGACTCTCTGCCCCTGGCACACCACTGCACTGCTCAGCCAAACCTGACAGGTACTGCCGCAGCTCCTACACAGAGAGAGGGAGAGACATAGAGCAGTTTTCAATACGAAATCTTTCTAGCTACATAAGCCAGAATGTTTACATGTTGTTCTTTTTCATGAGCTTGATTGTCTTGATTCCTTAAATTAACCACATTGTACCCTAATATTACCATACAGTACTAGTGCCAAAATGCTATTTTTGATCATTCATTTTAATATGTGTACATTAATTTGTATTTAATATATTTAGCAAAATGCAACAAAATGTACTGCACACTTCTTTCAAGAGACAAAGGCTTTCTCTTACATTAATCCTCTTAAGGAAATAAAACCAAAGTCTTTATAGCTGACAAATTAAAAAATGTCAGTGTAGCTGCCAATTTATTTTGTGACAGCTGTGTAATATAGAATTTGTGTGTGTTTACCTTGCTGGACTTGTGGTCCACATTGAAAGTTACAACAGCGTGTGGGGTCCATGGTCGGCCCTCGAGCAGCAGTAGGTGTCGAGACAGATGATTGGCCAGGTAGGTCTTTCCTGTGCCACTGGGGCCCGACAGAATGACACGCCTGTGCTCCTTCAGCAGGGAGATGTAGCGCTGCAGCATTGGCTTTGGGATCAGAGACTCGAACACCATCGAGTCCACGTTCTCACTACTTACACCTGGACACACATACATACACACGTCAGGATATTCACGTCAAAGCAGACAGCTGTTCTATCCAGGACAGAGGAATGCTTTTATTTACCAACATTGTCAGAACTGGTGGAATTATAACTGGTTTCATACTGGATTATTTTGTTAATGACGATTTGTATGCTATTTTCTCTCTCTGCTTGTGTTAAGTGTTAAAGATGTAATAACATCTTAAATAGACTAGGAGCAGAACGACATTATCATTTGCAGCATTAACTTTGTAACATGTTGGTACCTTTGAGCTGGATGCTGATGGTGTTGCTGTCTCCCACCAGGTAACCACAGGGCAGCAGCTCAGGTGTGTGGGTGGCACTCGGGCTGCTGTGACGGTGAATTTCTCCAATGTTGTATCCTTCCACGCTGTCCGAGCTCAGTCCTAGCTGACTCACCGGGTCCACGTGGGTAATGTACTCCTGTCAGACAAAATCTGGCATTTAAAAGCTGTTTTGAAGTTTCTAAAGAGGACACCAGCTGTATTGCTTACTTGTTCTAAATGAAAATGCGGCTGTAGTTATTAGGGTTTATGTTTACCTTGAAAAGTCGTTGGACCACTCCGTCCAGAACATCCCACTTGGTTTTGCCACTCACACCAATGCAACCAATCAGAAAGTGACGAGAACGGCCCTCCTGTTATGGGAAAACACAACAGGTTTTAGTAAAAGCTTTAACTAACGAAATATACTTTCAGTTGTAGTTTTCAAACAGGTCTCACCTCTCCCCACTTGCTGTCCTCGTCCAGGCTGACGACGATTTTCACGTGTCTTCCCTCCTTTCTCATTCCGCCCTCTCCTCCTGTATCATCCAGCAGCATGTCTGACAGGAGGTCAGCGTGAGTCAGACAATGTTTCTACATTTCTCATGACAAAAACTCAAATGCTATAGATCTGGATAAAAACCTGATTTAAATCCCTTAATTTCAGGGAACCAGATTTTTCATCTAATTACCTAGGCTGGTTGACTCGCTGGTGGTAAGATTTAGGCTGTGCTGGGAGAGCCCTGGCCCAGGCCCTGGAGCCTGGCTCTGTGTTTGAAGGGGAGGAGATGATGAGATGGAAACTTGGGAACCTGTCCTGCTGCCCTGATTCTCCAACTTCAGACGGTCATTCTCTGCCTTCAGTTTCTCAATCTCTAGCTGCAAATACACACACAGATGAGGTTGAGTATCAAAGAACAGCTCAAGGATTTTGCTAAATAACATGTTTAAGCATTCTGATGTACTACAGTACTTGAAAGAAATAACAAAGTAGAAAGTAAAAACTAAAAACTTAAGTCCTGTTGGACATTCTGTTTCACCACAGGTCGACCAAAGCTACAGCAGTTCATCAGTCTTTCAAAATTAAAAAGCCTTAAATTATAGATCCTTCTTCAGGCCAAGTAATGTAACTGTATGTTTTTGCCTTTTGAGCGCTAAAATTCCTCCTTTAGAATTTCTACAAAACCTGTGCTGAGGGGTTAAATCATGTTGACAATTAAAACTACTACTACTACTAATTACACTTGTTTGGCCCTAAACAGAAGCAGAATTTTATCATTTAGGGATTTCAGCAAAATCATAAATTCTAAAATCAAATACTACAAATTTCTACAGTCAAAGTAAATAATTCAGTAATTTAAGTTTCATTTAAGTATTTTGTTTGTTTGACAGACACTATTGCCTTCAACATCAGTTGGATTATTGTATCTGATTTCACTTACATATGACACATCAGAATTTGAAATATATTAATTAATATTTTATATTACAATAATGGTTTCAATCATACAGACAGAACTAACAGAATCTGTAGCTGCACAGTCTGGTGCACACGCTGATCATTAATGCAGGCGATGGTAATGATTGGGTGTCAAATCCAAAACTTTACTGTGACATCACTGATATCTCAGTAAACATGCATCATCTGACCACTGACCTTTTGCTCTTTATCTGCACTGATTTATCCTTCAGTGTGAGGTGATACATGTAAAGGTGTGTCTGTGTCTGCTGACCTGCATGCGGTTCATGGCCTCCCGGAGCTGGTCCAGCTGATGTGCTGAGCTGAGAGCCTCCAAGCGGATATCAGTCAACTTCATCTCCTTCTCCCTGAGCTCACTCCGCAGCTGCATCACCGTTTCGGCCTCACTGTCCAAACACTCAGACAATCTGTACACACACAAGCAGAATGAATACCTACTGAAGTAAAGAACTAATTTAAAAGCAAAAACACTGGCCAAGAGTGAGAATGATCAACTCTGCCAGTTCAAGGTCATTCTGTACATTGTTCAGAAGAAAGGTGAAGCATATTTAAAACATTTCTTTATCCAACTTTGTCCTAACTTGGGAAATTACAACATTTTAAACAGAGTTCCATCTGTACTGTACATACAGACAGAGCTTGTTTGGATATGTTTGTACAGGATAAACTACAGTACATCCTCAATAGTACTGCTGAAATACGTACAGTGTATTGGAGTGTGTGTTCCTGAGCATGTGGCAGGTGGCTGTGGTGCCGTTGTGGGGCAGTTTGGGGGAGGATGGCAGTGATGAGTCCGTCATCTCCTCAATGTCAGAGTGAGAGGAGGCCGATTTGGGAGATTTCTTCTTGCTAAACGCTTGTTTGAAGGAGCTTCGCAGCTGCAGGTAGAAAACAGAGGAGGAGGGAGAGATGGTGAGCAGGTGAGGGACACAATCCTATAAATACAAGGCTGAGACGAAGTGAAGGAGTGTGCCAGGGAAAGCAGAGGTAAAAATCTGTGAAAAGGTGTAAGTCAGAGGGAGAAAGGGAATTATGGGTAGGCTGCCTTAGGACTGAGCTACAGCTTTTGCTAATTTATAATCTGCTTATGGCCCATAAGCTGGATGGATCAATGAAACATGATGTTAGTATCTAGTGTACTAAAGGAGAAACTTCAAGGGGGACAGGTGACAGTGAGAGTCCTCTGACATACAGAATTGTCTATTGTTTAGACACCTGAATAAAAGAAGAAGTGTGTGAATATGTGTCACTAACCGAATTATTTCTTATTTACTAAAATGTTATACCCATTTTATAAATACTTCTTTAAGGACTCTTTATGCCTCATTAGCAGTGTAATGAGCTTTTTTCATTTTCTAAAACCACACTGTAATTGTCTTTAATTGTCTGGTCCTGTAGAAATCTGTAAAACAAATAAACAAAAAAGGAAAAAACAAAACAAAAATGATGAGCCATATTGAAACTATAAATATAGATAAGAAACATCAAGATCAGTTTGATTTCCTCTTATTATTTGAGTTTAGGTTTGTATTTACAGGAGAAATCCACCATGAATACTTGTGACAACACAGAAGACAGATTCAAACATCTGCAAGTGCTGGATGTTACCTATGTGACATTCTTTTGCTCTGTAATAATTTTTAAAAATTAATTTTGCAACTTAAAAAAAAAAAGATATTTAGCACAGCCAGATGTTGTTTTGGATTATTTTAATTGTTGCTGCACTGGAAATATCTCAACATTGTGTTATGTTAGACACAAGCTAGAGCATTAAGGCCCTTTTTCGGATAGCGTTTAAGTATTTTAGGGTGGACTTGTCCTTTTGAGAGTCAGCTGAAGTGTCTTAAGAGCATTTTTCAGGGAGCAGCAGTGTTGGAGTGGAGGGAGGAGGCACTACAGTGGCAGCACAGACCAGGTGGAAAGGAGGAAAAGGACAGAGGTTAGTAACCTAGAAGAGGTGCAGGAGTCAGGCAGCTTTGTTTCTTTCATTTCATACAGCATACCAATCTTACCTCATAGACCTGCCACATGAAGCGAAGCAGAGGAAGACAGAGAGACAAAATAGCACATGTTCATATGGGTCGGGGTGTGTTAACGTGTTATGGAGGGACAGAGATTAAACCAGACGCCCCTACAAGACTAGAGCTGATTCTATTTGACTTCAAGGTAGCTGCAAGTTAAATTTCATCACAACCACCATGAAATGGAGTCTTTCATGATCCATTTTATACTCTCCAACACACAGCCCCTATGAACGCCACATCCTACTGTCTGAGCAGCACCTGCATGAAGGAGCCCCCTGTGGGATCCTACACACACGCACACAGACACAGGAGGGCAATTTATTATCATTGTTACCTAAAGCAGGAAACTCTACACAAGGTGCTATCTTTTAACAGCTACCACAAAACACCACAATGGCCCTTCTAAAATTCAGGATCAGACACGAACAACCACAGATGGCTAAAACAACATCATCTCAGTCTATGTGACAGCACAGAGGAAAAACCTGCATACATCATTATCTCTGGCTTGTCCTCCTGTGCACAGAAAAGTCTTTGAAGAGCAAAAAGAAAAAGTTAATCTAATAAGTGAAAGTATGTAAAATAGTTTGTTGCATGATCACTACTAAAAAACAACTAATGAGCTGCTCTAATTATGAATACACACTAGCCAGTAATCACTGATTTGGTCATTTGCAGGTTAAGCGGTGACAGCTACAACCAAATTTAACCAAAGATCAGATCTTTTTTGATCTGCAAATAAACAAGTCAGTCATTACTTGGCATTCAACAGGACTGAGTCTATCAAAGTCCTAAGGGTATTCACCTTTTCCCCAGTGAAAGATGCCTAAAAAGGCAGAAATCCAAACATGTGAGAGCAACACACACACACAGAAATACACAGACAAAGTGACAAAAACAACAAGGCTGTTTTATTTGTTCTGTTCATCATTTTTGTTTGTCTGACATCTTACCCAGTTCTTCTTGTTCTTCTTCTTGTTCTTTGCATCTGCATCCATGTTGGAGCCCACACTGGAGTGGCTGGTTGCACTGGCGATGCTACTGACACTGTCAGAGGAGTGCTGTCTCCTGATGCGCAGGTCTGGCTGCTGATTCTGCTGCTGTTGTTGTTGCTGTGGACTGCCATTACTGCCGGCTGAGGAGAGACAGAAAATGTATTGTGTGTGTCGTGGTATGCAGAGTAATGGGATACTTCTTGTATGATGTTCCCTATAATGGACTTTCATACAATAGTGCAGACAGACATCATGTATATGTGAATTCCAAGAATTACAGTTATATTAAGTTTTTAAAATAAAGTTTTGTCAAATTACAGTTATTTGCATTCATGTTGGGGTTTTGATTTCTGCCCAGCAGACATGTAGTTATGTGTCTGTCACCTTGCTCGGTCTTCCAGAACTTACCTTGACTTTCCTCCCTAGTTCCCCCAAATGCCACAAATACAATTTTGCTACATATTTTGTGGATAAACAGAGTAAAGATGAAATAAGCATCAATGCATTCTTTAACATAACGCATAATGTTTGCAAGTTTGTCTGTACCTGTCCTGTCCCCTTTAGGTGTGAGTTCAGGTGTGTTGATAACTCCATTGATGGCAGCCTGAGCAACGGCATTCTGCTTCTTCAGCAGCTCAATGGTTTTTCTCAGCTCATTCAGCTCAGAATCCTACATGGAAAAAACAACACAGACCATCAAATCAACTGCACAGACTTTGACTGTGCACTGTAATTAGTGTGTAGAGCACAATCTATTATAAAATAAGAGGAACTGTTTTTACCTTCTGCTCTGCAGTCAAAGTCAAACTCTTCAGCCTAATAGTCATGTTACCCAGACTCTGTTCAAATGCTGCCACCAGGTGAGCCTGTGGGAGAAACACATTACAAATGTATAATTTGTCTATGTGCAGCAGATCCAGCTGCAGCATGTAGGAGGGTGAGAAGTACAGCAAAAATATTTTGATGTGACAAAAATAAATACACTGATAAAGCCAAATTTAAACCTTAAACAAAAGCTGACTCTGAATGTTCTACATGTCAGATTTTCCAGTTAACACACCAACACAACAACTAAAATATGGCTAAAGAAAATTCTCCAGTTCCAGAGCTTAAACAGCTGTCTAAGAAGAATCTGTCCACCAGATCACCTGTAACATTTCAGATAAGTGGCACTAACAGGGACAAAGACAATCTTTTTCCAACTTTAAGATAAGACTCCAATAGTCTCAATCTGTGAAGAGAAAAGAGGCCTGTAAAGAGGCCGAAGACAGCCGTGGTGACAACAAGAAGGGTTTTTTATGTTCTAAATTGATTTGATGGACATGGGAGGCTTCAGACCACGTAGGTGGGACGGGGTGCAAACATGCTGATTTTAAAGGAACATTTACACCGATCAGCCACGGGATTAATGCATCTGTTGGTTTTAAGGTTGTGGTGCACAGAGGTCAGCGTAGGAAAAATATAATGTTGGCTATGATCATGATCTGCATAACCACAGACCTGTCAGAGAGCCCATGCTGACCCGTGTAGACCAAAACTGTTAATGGACATGCAGCCATCTTTTACTATACTATAAATTATCTGTGGGTGTCTCGCAAAAATTGTGTGTGAGAGTTGAGTAGGGTGTTGACTGAAGTGTGAGTCAAATCGTGACTTTATGCAGCTAAAGATGTTCTTAGATTCTCGGCCTCAGGGGCTCCAAGGTGTGTTCAGATAATTCATCATCTGTGTGTGATGTGTAATATCCCACATTTTACACCCCAGCTAAGGACCCCCCACTGCCCATTCCCCTTTTTTCTGTCTGTTTGTCTTTCAGCACACACCATGCCTTCTTGTGTCCAGGCGTCATGAGCTGTAAATCTTCAATCCACATCTGGGACATCACCACAGAAGTGTGCTGATACTTGACTCCATGTTGTAATCTAACACCTGCGCCTTGCTTCCATATCTCTAATCCACAGGTAAACTGCCAGCGTGCACTGACTCGAGCAGCAGACTTGAAGCAGAACGTGGCAAGACTTGTGCAATATAGAAGAAAGGGTGGCAGAAAAGATCGTGTCTGGAGATGTTTAAAGAGATTTTCTGATGGTTCTACTGCATGTAAAATTATAGCCTCTTTGTGCACAGTGCTCTGTAGAAGCTGTCTGCTTAGTATTTAATGAATATCACAAAATGTTCATGCATGTGTTTGGGAAATGGTTGAGTACTTTAGTCAGCTTCAGATTATGGCAGATTAATTAGAGGTGTTTTCTGAAATAATTGTATAATTATTATTTTTACTTCCAATAGATCTGTTCTTTTCAACCTTCATTTTGTAATTTTAACTTCTAGAAAAATAATCTTACATTAGAGCCAGAAAGGTGTAGTTCATCTATCAAACTGATGATGCTATTTAAAATGCATATTTAAAATCTGATGTTTCTGTAATGTCAGTTATCATATTAATACTACCTGAATACTAAGACCGATATAAAATCATTTAAAATCTTACTTTTGGACTAATTTGCAAAACCTATGTTTCTAAAAACCTTCAAATGACTTTTTAAGTAGTCATATAGTGATTAAATGAATGGCAATATAAACACTGCTCAGGGTTGTGTGTTGAAGTGCTGGTTCACTTACATTGGCACTCAGCTGTGTCGTCAGGGCAGAAACTTTTTCCTGGGAAGCATCGAGTTCCCGACGCAGCTTTCGGATCTAAGGATGTACAAAAGCACAACATCAAAAAGCACCAAGACAAAAGCATACATACCTGCTCCATTAAAAGCATTCAATGCCAAACACACATGCATCCGGACATATAATGAAAAAAATACTGTAGCAACAAATGAGGGAGGTTCCCAGATATGAGCTCTGATATGTTCATGCTGAAAGATGAAACATAGCAGACGCTTAATAAAGCACATGCAGGTGTACTTGGGTGTTTGGAGAGGAACAAGAGCCTGTTGCAGGGTCAGTTACAATAGTTACACATGTAACAAGATACGTGTGAAAATGCCCCCATGTTCCAACAAGTCACTGCACACAGAAAATTAAGAGGATGCATTAAGTGCTGTGGGTGGGCGGACACTTACCTCCGACTGAGACTTCTCCTCATTCTGTAAAAAAACAACAAAAGAAGAGAGAGTCGTTAGAAGAGATACTGACTGAATTCTGACATGGTCTGATCAAAAAGATGCAGACTGCACATGTCCTGACTCCTGTTTAAGCTCCATGGAGATGAGCTTTTTAAACTAAGGAGGAGATTTGTGGTGTAATATGTCGAGAAAGCAGAGATATCCTCCGGAAGGCATTTCACTGAGATATCTGAGTATGAGGCCCATTGTCTTCATAGGCTACACACGGAACAATAGTAAGAAAGGATGGGCAGACAAATACATACCAGAAAACGCTAAAACAAATGCTCGCACGAACACAACACACCCTGCTGTTAACCAAAACAGTTAAGCATGCAGCACCCATATTTACAAGTAAACAGGCTGCACCAGGTGCCAAAACAGTATCTGAACATGAATATTTCCTACTTAGGCAACAAAACAAGACAATGATCGGTTTTCAACAAAACTTCAAAGATGTTTATTTGATTAATAAAAAAACTAAAACTACTCAAACAAAGATGTAATCTCCATTAATTTATCTGTGCTACACCCAACAAAGAGGAGATGTCTTTGGTTCTGCTTGTTATGTCAAACAAAACAGATTTGTTTACAGTTTACATCTTGCTGCATATTTCTAAGTACTTTTTTACATTGTGATAAGCATTTTTTTAATTTTTTTTTTTACTGGGGACTGCCTTTTTCATTTTTCTATAAATCTACGGTCTTTCACAGTTTTTGAAGCATGAACCCGGTGGTTATGTTATGACAGAAGCAGCAAAGCAGAACAGCTGATAATTAATGATTTTTTCAAGTGGCACCACCAAAACACTACCAAACACTGAGCACTAAAACAGGTTTCAATAGCCTGCTATGTCTGTGCATGTAGAGCCGTGTGCGCACATATTCTGTGGCACGAGTGGGTGGTTTACAAAGTGGCATCTGCCGACACACGGTCTACACACCCAAACAGACCTGTCAATCATGCACATGTGACGGGTTCATCCTAGAAACACAAACAACAGCCAGCCTGTCTTGGATACACACACATACAAAAAAAATGCAGACAGTCTGACGCAAAACCTTGAACCAATACCTCACAAACAAAAACAATTCCATGAGCTATCAATGTCATAGCAGTTAAGCATATGATGGAAAGACAAACAGTAAACAAAAATGAACAAAAAAACCCCAGCAGAATTAGTAGGTATTAATGAGGTGTTCAAAACATTATGTTTTTTTATGTTTTTCAGACATTAACTATCTCATGACACATGAATTCCACATCTGAAGAGACTTTGCCCTCAGTCAGACATGTCACCTTTATCTCATATACCACTGATAAAGAAACAGAGAGAAAAAAAGTGGATATCTGTTCTATGGAGTTACATGGTAGACACAGCAGTATTTAACATCAGCAGAGCACAAAAAGCAGAATGAAGTACTCCTGCACTATAGTCTTCCTCCTTCTCATCCCTACCGTTTGTTGCCAGGATGTGACGGTTCCCGTCAGGGATAAAGTCGCCATCATTTTGCCTCCTCTCTCTTCTCCCCACTGATTTCAAACATGTAACTCTCTGGCTCAAAGGACTCTCCAGTTCTGAACAGGCACCTAGTGTCTTAGAGTTTCTCTGCTATACCTGCCTAGGTGAGTAAACCAGCCCACAAAAAAGAGGAGGAGCTCCACTGCTCCAATGACTGGCTCCAATGTATACATGTGGGCTGTCCCAGATTTTCTTGTGCGACTACAGCCAGACTGTTTTCTCTCACTGTGTGTTTGAGTCAGATATGTGGGTGGATTAGATAATAAATGTTTAACAGTGTATTTGCCAATTCAAATAATAGTTCATAATTTCACAGGCAAAAATAGAACCGGCTGCTCAGGTTTCTACACGAATTGTTGAGTCTAAACTGAAGAAAGCTTGATGCTTGCTTTTTTCCTCAATAAGTGTACTGAGACATGTGTTGTTTTTTTCTCTCAGGGTCAAATAACAGAGCTGATCTTGATGCCTTTCTAAATATGTTGTACTACTGAAACACCTGTACAGCATTTAACTTTACATCTGATATACATTGTATATATGTATCATTGAGGATGATACTAATGTTGATATTGTAAAGTAATGAAAAGAAAAATGTTTAAAGTGACACTGCCTAATTACCACAGTTTACAATGGAGAAAGAGACAGGAAGCATGAGGAGAACAAGGAATATATGCAACAAAAATCCTTGTCAAAAGTGAAACAGGGATATTTGTAGTTACAGTATATAATTTGTACTTTAATCACTAGGTCTCCAGGAAGTTCTGAGAAGCAAATATTTGATCCCTTAAATGCCCTTAAATGTGGTTTGTGAGGGTCTGAAGCTTAAATATGTCCTTAGTCAGTTTTTATCCCATTCAGGCCATGCCGTATCTATTTAATAAATTTGTGCAACATAATACAAACACGAAAGGAAAAGGTAATTGCTCCTTTACAGTATCAGTATTGGATGTATCACAATTACCAGGATAACAAAATTATTTAATAATAATAATACAGCCATAATAAACTCTTGATATTTTGTGTACTCACAGTGGAGTAAATAGAAGAAGTACTGGAGACCAGAGACAGGGATGATCCATGAACTGAAGAGACAAAAACCACAAGTAAAATTGGAGATTAGAAAGTACATCTGCACACAAACCATTACCCTAATTGTCGTCAGACCCCCAACATTGTGTGTACATGCACCACCCATCCTGACACCATCCATCTGCCGCCTACCCACCTCCTCCTAAACATGTCATAAAGATAAAAGTCCTACACATACACATTATACATCACAGCTGGCGTAACTAATGACACCTTGAGCATTACTCTACTAATGATTCGCTAGTTACTGTACACATCAGAAGCCAGCACACAATGCCAGCTCTGTTTCCTGCCTGGGAGCAGATCAGAAAAGATCAGCAGTGTGAAGTCATCGACCACACTGAGAAGTCAGGCTGATCCCAGCAGATTCATTTATTCACCTCACCAAGACCAGACATTAGTTCACTGAGCATTCACTTTTATCTTCGATTAGTCTAGACAGCAAGGTGTACAAGAAGCCACACGAAAAGGAAAATATTCATTTAGATTCAGTTCTGTGTGCTTTCAATCTAATTTATCACTTTGCACAGGTCACTGGTGATAAGATCAGTTAACATGGAGACTCTCTGTCAATTTTAGTCTTGATTTGAACAGTGCTGCACCAGGTTTGCACAGGCGTAAGTAGAGGTGAGTGTACATAAAGTGGAGAGTTTGTGGAGAATATTATGAAGTCACTTTAAATACACAAACATAAACCACTTGCTCTTAGAGACCTCCACACACACACGCACACACACACACACACACACAGAGGGAGAGCAAGAGAGAAAGTTATGTTTGTGGTTTCCTGTATGTCATCACATCTCTCTCACGCCTCTCATTGTGATCCCTGTAATTATCTCCTTTTCTGAAAGAGAAGATAAGAGTCTTGGAGGTGGGAAAAACACTGAGACAAATATACAGTATCCATGCTACTGCCTGGGTGGGTACATTAGTACAAAAACTTCACAATACCAGGCAAAGCTCAACAGGAATCTGCTTGAGAAAAATGTCTTAAAGTAGGTTGTGCAATGTAAGAGTTCAGCAGTTGTCTTCTGTTAGACAACAAAATACCTTAATATACTGTACATGACTTAAACACACTGCTCGGTGAGATGTCATTGGTGTTTGGCATAGGTGGCTGTTATTAAAACGACATAGTCACATAGTCACAGGACCAGCCCCGTCTCTGGACTGTAGGAAGGAAATCCACACATGTACAGGGAATTTAAAAAACTAAGCTTTCAAGTTGGTGTCATTATTAGGAATGATCAGGTTTCCTATAGAACAGCTGATTTCCCTAAGGTGCATTTACACCAGTTTCAGTGTAACTGGATTTGATCTCAGAATCTTTGTCTCTTTCTCATATTTCCCTCTGCATCTCCCAGCCGGCTCTGCAGTACAACCTTAAGATCAGTTCACACTGTGAGGTGTAAAATCAGTCTGTGATCTATGACTGATCTGTGACTTTATGTTGGAATTCTTCTGGATTCACCAGATTCAGGCTGAGAAAAAAACACAAACAACTTTTTTTGTTTAGTCTAAGAAAAAGTTACACTTGAGCTCTGTGTGGCTACATCATATTATAGTTAAACTACTTTACTGAAAACAAGTTCGCTGTTGACTGTATTTTACATTATTGAAGTGTTTCCCCATTAAGAGAACCATTTTCAATACAACACTATGCCTGTTTTTCTCCATGTCACAGTTGCTCCACTAAATCAAAGCTCTCTGTGTCTATGGCTCTGAGGATTGAACAGACTCCAGCAGAGCAAACTTGCTTGAGCAGAGAATCTGCATGCTGGTGGGAAAAGCACTGCTGGGTACTTTTCCCAGTAAACAAGCTTATGAAAAAAACAAAGCCACACCAAAGCTGATTATGGATTTCTATGAGGTTAGAAGGCTTTTTTTTTCAGAGAAGCGGTTGTAATCCGTCCTAATGTTCTCTAAACAAATGGAATAATGCTTCTTTTGGCATAGGAATCTGGAGTAAGAAAAGAGAGGGTCCAGAAACACAGAGAATGGGGGAAATGCAGGTTCTAGAAAAAAGGATTACAGCTATTAACAGACCTCCCCAAACAACTGAAGAAAATGTGACCAGAAATAACACAGAGTTACTGAATATCAAATACACTCATCTTGTATCCATCTGTCCTGCTCTTGTCTCCTCTTACCTTCCTCAAAGCCATCCCTGAAGGAGCCTGATCGGCTCATGGTGCGAGTCTTCTCGTCAAGCGACATGCAAGAGTTTCTCAGTCGATTGTCACTGCACGGGTCAAAGGAGGCGTCCTGATTGGTCAGGCTGTTGTTGCGGAGACCAGCGAGGTTGATCTGAGCTCCTGAGGTTGGGCTGGAGGCTGCGAAAGGGGTACAGGTAAGCTGCAAGTGGGTATTTATTTCATTCTATACATATACTGTATATTTTTATTTTTGATTATTGTTTTGCCTTTAAAATGTCAGTAAACTGAGAAAGTAGCCACTAAAACAGAGGGTAACCACTCTCACTCTCTCACTGGGTTTTAGTGTATTTGTCATACCAAGCTGTCCAAAGTTGAAGCGAGTGCCAGAGGGAGAGGTGAGGCTGGAGCCAGGGGAGAATGGGGAGTTACTGGTTGAGTCCTGCAGCCCGCTGGTGGAGTGGGAGCGCAGCCAATCACGTGCCTCCTCATGGCCTCGTAGCTGTGGAGAAGGGCCATATCTAAAGGAAGTCAAAGTAAAGGTTTAGGTGGAAGCGAGGACACAAAACAAAACAGGTGCAGTGTGGATCATATATTGTTACAAGACAAGATGATTGGAATATTGATTTTTCAGATTTTTCACAATCAATGAGGTCGATTTTTTCGTCTTAAGCAGCAGATTAGTAGCTGAGAACTAACAATGATTGACTGAAACACGAAATTAAACAGTGTGAAGACAGACTGATTCTCAGCTGGGAACAACAGAAACGGAAGAAAAAAGCCAAAGAAATTTTGACCCCTAAAATCAAGCCTGCATCGACGTAACACAATGATAGATCTGTACAAAGACAAAGTGACATACTTCTTCACAGAAGCACAACACAATACAACATGTGCCAAGTGCCAAACAAAAAACTGCGCACAAGCTTTGAAAAGTAAATGCGGACATATAAAAAAATTACAACAGAAGACAATTTGTTGAACCAGTGTGCAAAAGCGCAACATGTCCAGCGGTAAGTGAAGTCAGTACCTGAGTCCCTTCTTAGGCAGAGTGTTTCTACCACAGTGTGGCCCGCTGTGGGAGAGAAACACTTCAGAGAGGGAAAGCAAAAGAATCAAGGAGACAAAGAAACGTGGCCATATCTCTCAAGGTCTACCTAATACTATTTTAATCAGCAAAGATATTTTACAACAACTAGATCGAAACTCACACAATGTAAAATCTATCCAGTCCTAAAAATCATTTTTAGTACAACTGGAAAAACACTCAACTTGTTTCAAGAATTTTCTTGAATGGAAATAGTGAGCTAAAGATGTTAGACTAGACTAGGGCTTTTGACTATAGAAAATTCTTGAAAGATTATGCTTATTTCAATTTATAACTTGACTAGGAAAATTGTTACTTTTAAACATTCCTTAAGACTGAGGTTTTGTGTAGTCAATAATAAATGTCCTATTCTCATGCTATTGGATAAACCTACATACACTACTCACAAAAAGTTAGGGATATTTGGCTTTCGGGTGAAATTTATGGAAAACGTAAAAAGTTCACAC
>JAUMHL010000018.1:18688522-18727063 GCA_032362345.1 Sandelia bainsii
AAAAAGTACTGAAACATTGAACAGTTGGACATGTGCATTCAAAAGTTTAGGGAAGGTCACATTAAGTTCACCTGTAAGGGTTATAGTGCATTTTAGGTTCATCCTGAAATTTCCCCAGGAAGCCGAATATCCCTAACTTTTTGTGAGTAGTGTATATAAAGTCTACCACAAGGTGGCAACATGTCACAGTCATAACAGAGCAGAGCACTCAACAAAAATACTGAAGCTGCCAACATTCACACATACAACCTCATATTTACTCTCTCACAAATTTCCATTCACACAGGAGCTGCAGGTCCTAAAAATAACCACAAACTACCACACAGAGCAACACACACAAAAGTCAAATAAAATACAACACATGAAGCATCTTTGTGGTGCTCTCTGTGTGGCAGCAGATGATGGTTTAGTAGTAACTAAAGGTGTTTGATCAGAAGCCTAACACTGCACACAGGTACATTTACCTGTCCTGCTTCCGAGGTAGCGTGTTTCGGCTGAATATAGGGCTAGCGGAGGGGGAGGAGAGAGGACTGATGGAGGACAGAAAGGAAAACGCACACCAGACACAAAGAAAGAAGGTTTTAGAGAATAAAGTAGATAAAGGAATCTTTCAAAACAGAATTCAACTCATTCTTCACCAATGAGGCTAATAAGAAAACTCAGGGTGATGTCATAGCCTCAATGCTCCAGACCCTATTAAGTTTCAACTGAGACATTCCTGTCACATTACAGTCAACCTGTCACAATGGAATCTGCTACAATGACCACAATTACTGCAAATTCGACTGAGGACACCCTAGGATTTTGTTTCTTTGTTCAAGCACAAGACAGAACTTCTAATAAGAAGCAACACCTCACCATGATGGATACTGTCTAGCTCATGTGGATTCTGGTTTCTTTAAATGGAATAAATGTCAGTAATGGGTAGAATTGTAACATATATTACATATATTTTATGAGCAAAATATACTTACAAAAGGAAAACAAAAGTACTCATTATACAGAATGATTCTTTTCAAAACATATCTTACATTTATTGTACTTCTGGATTATTATAATTGATACTATCTATACTTTATCTTTGTCAAGAATTATATTTTATAAACTAACCATATATTGTATGTAAATATTTTACCTAGAAAGAAACTACTGACTAGATAATATAAACACAATGCAACTTCTTAAAGAACAAACGGAGCTTTCAGTGTTTCACATATGAACAGTTGAACTCAGTTAACATACATATTTTACTGCTACAAAATTGTACTTTAAGTACAGTACCTGAACAAATATACTCACACAGCGTGGTGCAGATCATTTAAGACAAGCCCATCAAAATTGTTCAAACCAGTTAATTAGTCCATACAACTATATAAAAGTCATTCATGAGTCACACTAACTGATGGATCGTGTGAAAAGAACATGAAAACAACCTCATATCCCAATCAAATGAAGGCCAGACGCTATACCTGTGGAAAAAGAAAAAAGTTAAAAACTGACAACCTAAATTTCCCCACGTTTGTGTGTTCTTACCTCTCAGACACGCCAGTCTTGACACTGCTGGTGCGGCCTAGTGTGGACAGTGTGTCCTCCCTGTGGGTCCCATGGCCACCTCCAGTGCTGCCCAGGCTCATGTCGATGGACTCGCTGCTTGTGTGCATGCTGCTGACAGAGGGGTAGCCCATACTGCCCATCCCACCGTGCCCACCCAGCGTGCTCTCCCTGCTCTGGGCAGAGGAGGTGCTGAAGGTGGTGCCCCACGTCAAGCTGTTAGAGGGGCCAGTGGAGGAGTAGACTGAGCCGGGACTGGAGGCCTGTGGAGGGACATAAGCAACATAACTGTGCTCAAAACGAGTATATACTATATATTATTACTATTATTATTATTATACAGTCAAACTTTTGAACTCATGCTTACTTTCTGTAAAGACACGGCTACTGTTTCGAAAAACAATGCTCTATGTGTCACTTTATGATTCATAACTAGTCTGATAAATCTTTATGAATCATGTGAGAACATAATGGAAAGTTCATGACCGAGCATGCTCAAACAGTTTTGCTCTGCTTCAATATGCAGCCTACAGGTAGCTGAACAAATGTCTACACTGCCCCTCTGTACTTCCACTGAACACTAATTAGCAGTTCTAAGAAACACAATCTTTAAGGCATTAGTAAGATGAGAACAAAATCATCCTTCAGTCCCTGCTAGCTCTACAAACACATTTTAACACATATGTATTTAATTATCAAAAATACATGTAGCGTTACATATAACAAGACTAAGACCTTTTATATGCTTGAGGCTCTGTGAGGATGTATTTAGGTACAGTTGTGCTTTGGGCAAGGGCATGAGCAAAGCCTTTAGGATTCATCCTCTGGGCACATTACATTTCCCCCAGTAACTGCTGAGATATTTCAATCTGGACCCTCTTTTCATGGTAAATAATGGGTGAGGGGCAGTAGAAGAATGTGAGCAGCTAAAAAATGTCTGCTCTGTGACACAAAAATAAACCATCCTACAATATTATAGGAAAGAAAGGAAGGCAGGGCACAGGATTTAGTTATCTAAAAATAAAATAAAGAACACCTTTTCATTTTGGATGATAGCTGCAGTTTACTATTACTCCACAGTGTATAGAGTATGTGAGAAGCTTATAGTGAAGTGTTACTTTGGAGAATAATATCAATAATTTCCAGGAGCTCTTTGGTGATTTTCCTTTTTCTGTTCTCAGAATTTAGGGATTTCACTAATAACCAATCCACTCTCTCCATTACACATGTGCACCCACGCACCTGCTCACTTCCCAGCGTCCCCATCCCTGATCCCAGGGCTCTGCCTCCAAACAGGGGGCTGTTGGTCTCACTGTCCCCACCTCCCAGCCCTCCAACAGGGGACTCCAGCACTGTGGTCACATGGTTCATGGTAGCATGGGGGTTAGATATAACTGTGGAGTTCTTCATGTTTTCAGCTGTGGTGACTGGAGCCTGTTTAGTAGGCTTCCCACCAAACAATCTGTGGAAAATCAGGGAGGAGATGAAAGAAAAAGTCAACTGGGACTAAAGCACAAGAATAAAGGATATAATCATATTTATGACCAATGGGACAAATGTACAATATAACAAAATTAGCCTGATGGCAAAAGAAGAAAGGTTACGAATATTAACACAAAATGTATATGTTATATGTAAATACAGTATTCATGGCTGTTCAGGATCTAAGTAGTGTTAAACAGAGAAATACTGCAACCTAGTAGCAACAAGAAACAAGAAATACAGTAAAATTACAGAAATACCACAGCAGGCAGTGAGGATACAGTATCAGGTAGTGCAGAAAGTTAGAGTCGGTGCTTAGATTTAAGTTAAGACTAACACACACACACAAACACACAGACACACAGTGTCTCTCTCTCTCTCCTGGTTCTCTACTATTCCTGGGTTAGAGTTAATTGGCAGGCTGTGATGACTGGAGCCGCGGTGGGCGATAATGGCAGCGTTTGACAGCCTCTTTGAACAGTTATCACTCCTTCACATTAATGAGGGCAAAGCGCTGAGGTAAGATTCAGCTCCCATTACCTTGCACCACACCCTCCCCCCTGCACCACCAAGGCTAAGGCTTGGCAGCTGATCAGCCCAGCTCAAGGCCTGCACTCACAGCGGCCTGATTTAACCTCGCCAAGAGAGTGTGTATGTGTTTGTGAAACAAGCCCACACGTGTGATACTTACTCACCAGTACTTATTATTTACTGTGATTGCAGACTAATGTCTTTTAAAATAGACTTAAGTGTGTTTGTGTGTGTGCGTGTGCTGTATGTGGGTAAAATCAAGTCCAAACATGAGGGCCCCACTCACTGTGGCTCATCAGTAGCCGTCACTATGTCTGTAGAATTACTGATGGTCTGTAAGAGTCTGCGTGAGCTCACCTGCGTAGCGTAGGCGAAGAAACCTGTTGTCTTCCTGTCAGAGGAACAGTTGCTGCTCCTCCACCCTGCATCACCACTCCGGTCCTCAGGTTGTCTATCTCAGAGACGCCCTTCTCCCGATCCGTCTGATTGGCCAGCAGACCTCCTGAACCACTGGTCTTGGAAATGCTGACTGAGTTTTTACCTTGAGATGTGACGGAGAGTACAGCAGCTTCGATGCTGCTGGTAGAAGAGCGGTTTCCATTGCGAGTGGCAGCTCCCGAGCGACTGGGTCTTGGCAGGCTGCGATACTGAAGTGTGGAGCGGGCACTCATTGGGAGGAAGCCATCGTCATGGTGACCCAGTGCTGACCCTCCATCTTGCCCGCCAGCCTTCAGGCCTCCTGCCAGCGATCGGGCCCCAGATTTCGGCATCTTCCCCAAGGTGGCTGATCCACTTGTGATTGTGGCACCACTTGCGGTAACCATGGTTACCATTCCAGGACCCTGCTTCTTGAAGCCAAAGGTGCTGGTTGGGGTGCGTGAGGTAAGTGTGTGTGTCTGAGGGTGGGGGTCTGAGACAGTATGTGTGAGAGCATTTGTTGTTGGCGTCCGGCTGCTTGGGACTGAATGTTTCTTTGCCTCATCACCATTGCTCCGTCCTGCATCTGGTGGAGAGTGGTGGAGGCCATTAGGACGAGGAGAGATACGCCCTTTCTCTGACACTTTCACATCGTCTGTCTTACCTGCAGGATGCACAGAGAGATACATCATAGGTTGTGGGTGTTACTGTTATGTAATACATAATATCATAATACAGTGTCATAATTGCATTGTGATATCTCAAAAAAAAAGCCTTACTGCAAGTTCACTGATCCTGGCTTCTGTACACTGACAAAAAATTCTCAAAAAAACCTCAGAGAGGTCTTGTCCCAAATTATATTTCTGACCTTGTGTTGCCTTATTTCTCCTCCCACCCCCTGAGATCGTCATCAGCCTATATTCTTGTTGTTCTAAGCTTGTTGGTAGAGCCTTTGCAGTTAGAACTTCCGGGCTTTACATTGACTTACTTGAGGAGAAGCGCTTTTTTCATAATTACTTTCTTGACTTCTTGTTTAGTTGGATTTGCTTCAGTTGTAATGTTTTTATTTGTGGCCTGTTTTAACCAGTTTTTCCTGTAAACACTGCAACTGCGGTTTGAAAAGTGCTATATAAACAATGTTACCTGAACTGTGGGTCTTGAGGCTTACAGAGCCCGTGGAGCCTGTGCTACTGGTGCTTTTAGTCCGAGGTGACGTCACTCCAACCTGAGTGCTCATGCCTCTCCTCCAGGAGCCCGTGTGGGACACAGACGGGGTTTTCCTGCCCGAGCCACCCTTGTCTGATTCATCAGAGATGTCGGAGGGGTTCCGGCGGCTCCACTTAGAGCCTGGCTCCATCCTGACCCCACTGTCTGACCCACCGTCTGGCCTCTTCATCTCGTCTCCTGACCAGGCCTGGTGCACTGCTGTGGAGGCCGAGTGCTTCTCTGCATCTGTCACAGGCTGTGAACACACAAACACACATGCACTGCATGTTAGATTTATTACTGCTGAGCAAAGCGTCTTTTATGAGACATTGGCAAGTGGCTCGCTGTTTTTGCTTTGCTGAACAACTCATGTTCTTTTAGATTTGAACTGTAAGTCAAAAGATTTTAATATTTTGACACCTAACTGCAACATTCCTGGTTTGGCCCCAGCTGGGGACGTTTGTTGCCTGTCAAACCTTCTCTCTATCGTCCCATGTTTCTTATACAGATACAAATATTATTCAGAAACATACAACCCACCGACTTATCTACACTGGATTATTGCAGACAGCTATCGCTCACTCCACTGTGAGTTACATATACGTAAGTAGAGATCTTGAGTCCTTGCTATCTAAGCTACCAAGATATTTAAAATCCGCGAGTGAGTTCAGAGCTAATAACCATCACATGAGATCACAGCAGAAATTTGTTTGCAAGTTTCTTACAGCTACAGTTTGAAGTTAAAGACTCTCCTCTGAGAGACTTTAAAGCTTTAACTGATGACTGAGGTAACACATTATGCCTTCAAATGGAACCTGTTATCACACTGGAAGTTGAGTATATGATTATTGTGTGACATGTCGAGACAACGCTGTTTCTAGGCAAATGACAACAACAACAAAAAGAAAGTTGCTTTCCATTCTTAATATTCTAAAAATATTCTGTATATATTTATATTCTGTGTAAACCCTGTGTAAACCTTACACTGTAAAGTGCCTTGAGATGACTTGTTGTGATTTGGCGCTATATAAATAAAGCTGAATTGAATTTCTCTGCATTTTTAATAAACATTAATGTCTTTGACCATTTTTCATTTCAATGTGATTTTTGGAATGAGATCTACAGGCTCCAGTGTTATTAAAAACATAATTCCTCATCACAACTCCTGAACTCGGAGAAGCCAAATAATTTCCACTCACAAATTTGCTAATATGATATCACTGTTGCCCAAATGACTGTTCCTGAACACAAGACATAAGGCATATAAATAAGGCAATGTGTTGGAGTGATTCTTTTCTCATGTTGTCTTTTGAATAAGGTATATTATATATTTGGTGTTAATTAAATGATAAAATTAATTGAAGTTCATCCTTTCCAACAAGAACGCAAGGGAAGATGTTATACTCTGAGCTTAATAAATACGCATATTTTACCAACTTGAAGCCAGATCCAAGTTGGAACTGGCACAATCATAAAATATATGTTTGGCATTATTCTTAAATACTTACATGTATGCGAATGTGTAGTTTTACCTGTGTGTTGAGGCCCTTGCGCTGTGCTGCAGGTGTGTTGGCGTAGGAAGAGATGGAGGAGCTGGTGTTGATGTCATCAGTGTCGACGTTATCACTGATGCCGCTACTCACAGAGCTACTGTCATCCCAACTGGAGACATACACACACACACACACACACACACACACAAACACACACACAAAACAAGAAGACAAGAGAGAGACTTGCTTTAATAGAGAGTATCAGGAAGTCTCGGCTCTTAGTGATTATGGTTATCAATGAATAATGTTATGTGTCTACATGTAAAAAAAAAAACACGTATACTTTATTTTACAAGGACAGTAACTATGATGTCCTACGTACACATACATAGTTGTATGTCTTAATGGATTCATTTGTATGAGAAGTAAAAGAAAACGTTCTCTTAACTACAATGTCACACAGAAAAAATACTTATTAATAATAATGAACAAAATGGATCCAGCGACTTTGACTGCCCCTTCCTTTATCTAAACTGACTTTAGCTTGGGCACACACACATACACATACACACACACACACACACAAATAGGCTGAATGGGGTTGTCTATCATATGAACAAAGGCTCGTCGGAGGGGTGACATCATGGTGGGTTTGTGTGTCTGTGAGCTGTTCAAACAAACCCATCTGAACATGCTGGGAGTTAATTCAGGATATCTGTAAATATGTGTGTGGGTGAGTGTGTGTGTGTGTGTGTGTCCGCTTGGAGTCTGTGGGGGACAGGCACAGCCAGTTGGCAAACATCACTCTGAAAGGACCAGAGGGAGGCTGATGGCGATGGTCATGGCAAGGCTGTCTGCACCACACACACGCACACACACTTTTTTGAATAAGTCAGTACAGACTAATGATATATTAAACCCAGCAAGAAATTCTTTTATTTGGCAACAGTGGAAAACAAACATTTCTTCTAATGTTTTACCATAGTTTGCGCAATTTGTAGGTTTATCCACAAAATCTTTATAATGTAAATACTTTAGTAACACAAGCAGCCAAATAAGGAATTTGCCTAAATATAATACAGTTTAAAATGAACAGTTTCCAAATGTAAACAAGGAAATATCTGAGACGGAGTCTAAGCATCTAATCAACTATTCAATGCCGAGTTTTTGATACTTGATACAAAAACATTTTTCTGAGTACTAAAAAGATAGAAGTTTGATACGCAGTGTAACATTAACTCCCATTCGTCATTCATTTCAAGTCAGATTTTCAGAAAACACAGTATGTCAGTGCTGTTTAGTGGACACCACAAGCACATGAACACAGCATCATAATTATGTCTTTAAAAAACTAAACAAAACAAAGAATGTTCAATGGCTGAAATCCCAGATTTAGATTACCATCAAATTCTGACCAGCTGGTGCTTCGCAGAGTTCAAGCAAAATACATTTGCTGCCTTTTGAGCAATCTTGCATATATGACCTGACACACAGAGACAGAGGAAAAACATAACCAGCAGAATAAATCAAACTACAGCAGAGCGGAGACAACGAGTTTCAGAGTTGAAAGCATCCGTGAAGCAGACGAGCTGAGAGGTGCTGAGAGATTTAGAGTGACCACAACTGTCTCAAATTGTTCATACAGCCACAAGGGAAAGTCCCACACACACACACTCACACAAATCCAGTGTAAAGAAATAAAGATTTGTAGACAGCTATGAAGAAACAGACCCACAAAGAGCTCAACACCTCCTGAACACCAACTCAATCAAAGTCATCATTACTAGAAGGACAAAGTTTCCTTCACACACTTGCACACACACGAACACACACATGCACCTACCTGGTCAGGGTGCCTGCTCTGCCGTGGGAACCAGAGTGCTCGGGGAAAATGCCAAACTGGACAGAGAGCTTCATGATTCCATGCCGCTGAGAGAGTTCAAACAGCCAAATCTCTCTCCCTCTCCCCGTGTTTGCCTCTCTTTCTCTGGGCTTCTCAGTGTCTCTCGCCCTCTCTCTCACCTGGCAGTGTTCCTAGATCAGGCTCCTTTGTCACTCTTTGCACCGATGCTTCATCCCTTGGGCACCGTTTGTCTCTCTCTAACTGAGATAGAAACTCAGGAGGGGGAGACTAGGGAAGGACCTGCCTGTTGTTGGTAACATGAACCTCCCCTGGGACTCTTAACCACTTCACTGCTGCAGCCGCGCACACACAAACACACCCCGAGCCCTCAATAAGCCACTTCAGCCTAACAAGAATCAAATGGTAACACAAGTCAAAGCCACATGATCAGACACAGACTGAAGGACAATCCTCATCCCACTGTTGATCTACTGTGTGTTTCCCAGCTATGGTTTATGTGTATGGTTGTCCCTGTGTGCAAGTCTGCAATTTCCCAGACAGATCCACCCTGACTAGCTGACAAGCCAGTGCTAATTAGAGATCAGGCCAAGTGGCGTGGCCCAGCCCACAGCCTCCCTCTGGCAAAGCAACCCACCAGTTAACAACCACTGGGCCCTTTATGGCCAATCGCAGAAGATGGAGACATTAACCACGGGCTGCCCCCATGAGGAAGTGCTGCCAAAGACAGGCATCTAGTAGGTGATGCCACTTCTTCTTAAAAGGTCAGTAAATCATAAATAACATACAGTATTTTGCACTTACTGTATGCCTTACAGTATCTAAATTTGTACTTACAGTAGTTTTGAAAATTAGAGATAATACAATAAAGGTGAACAGGATTTCATTTCTGGCACTCACAGCAATGAAAAATGGATCTTGGTTGAACAGGTCCCTGGAGGTAGTGTTAAGACTTTGTGTGAAAGCTTATCCTTCACCAGGGTGACATAAGACTTCACTCTCACTCATTAATGAAGCTAAAAGGCATGTAAATCAATCAGAGGGGACATTAGTGGAGAGGAAAAGTTACCCAAATCAAGACATTCCAGAGACAAAACTGGCCTCTCATCGGATCCTTTGAGAAATGTTTCTGCTTTCCCAAAGGGGTCAGAGTTCAGAGGCCAAACCTCCACTTTCCTTATACAGAATATCACAGAGGGGACAACAAGGGGGTCAATGAAAAAAAGGGCTGTCTTGTGGGTTAGCCAATAGGAGTGTCTGGTAGTACCCTGAGAAAGAGGCCATGGATGTGTTTGTTTAACTTTTCTTGTGTGCGTCCCTCAGGACTGTGGTTGTATTGGTCTGTTGGTCGGCCTTGCAGTACCCCCTCTCCTCTGTCCGACTCTGGCACATGCACACAAGATCTGTGCCGCAGAAATGTACACACAGACATGTGGCCACAACTGAACTGTGAAGCAGAAGTAAGGGGATTTCCTGTGTTTGAGGGGCAACTACTGGTCTTTATATTGTGTCTGGATCATATAACCCCAAATCTCTGTCTCTGTCCTCATAGAGAGACAAACAGAAGCCAAGACTTACAACCCTCAGGGTTGGGAGGGGACACACATGACAGGCTGACAGGTGAGGTTTGTGTATGAGGACAGGGGACAGGACACATTGCTCCTATCAGGAAATGTAGTTTGCATAACAGCACAATGTGAAAAACAAGTATTTATCATACAGCTGGACCATAACGACTGACAGCCAACAACGTAATCATCTGTCATTTGTATTTTCAGTGTAAACATACAGTCTATTGATGATGTGGGATTGTAATAGTTTGAAACTTTGACACAATGATACAAGAACAAATATAATTCCTTATTTTCAGTAACAATATCTTCTTTGATACCTTTATCTGAGGAATATGAATTTTTCCCTGCAAAACCCTATAATTAATATAACAAAAGAGGACATATGCCTTAAATCTTAAATGTTGTGTAAGCATAAGCATCTGTACATCTGTACTGTGTATTAAGTGAATATTAAGTCTAAAAAAAACAAAGTTTTGAAATAACTCAGAAATTAGCAGATTCTGAAAAGTTGTTTAGCCAGTTGTAAAGTAACAATAGGAGGCAGCGAAGGGGCCATTGGGACAGGCCCCGACACATTCCAGGCTGGAGACCAGGAGCTGTGTGGTACGAAAATGACACAGCTGTCCCTTTAGTGACGAGAAATGACAGGACTGGACTGGACAGCACACTCAGGAATGTCTCTCTCTGTCTCTGTGTCTGTCTCTCTCTGGTCCCATTGTCTCCTGTCTTGGGAAAACATTTGCTATCTGCACTCATTTTATCAAAGCATTTAGATCCCTCTGGCTGCCTCTCTTTCACACAGATTTCCTTTGACTCGTCTCTTTCTCTGTTTGATGTGTAAACACACACTCCTTTAGATTCAACTGACTGACCCGGATCCACACTAAAAATACACAAAGCTCTTCACACATGTGACACGAATCTCTGAATCGTGATGCTTCCACTTTTGCAACAAAAAGCTACATTTTAAAGACTACTGGGACAAATGTGGAATTTCTCATGTGTGTGCAGACACATTACATCAACATCATACAAACCAGCCTATTGTCACCTCAGTGCTAGAATGAAACATAAGACTGTAACTCAATCATGGGCTTACTTACTTAACATTACTTGGGGTTTACCTAGATCTTTTTTAGGCCTCATCTAGTTTAAAACTTTCTTTGAAAATGTCTCCAGATGAGAGATGATTATCTACTTGAGGACTTCGAAGTTACTTTTATCTAGTTTTCTTTTTGCTCTGTTCCTCCACAGATGTTCTCAGTTGCTTTTCCACATGGAAATACATTTTTGTCACATAGAGCAAGAAGGTATCTTCAACAAAAGTTTATAATTGTTTAAAAATGAACACTCCTTATCATCATCATCAAAGTATAGAAACCAAAAAACAAAACACTGATTACCAATAATATATAAAAAACTTGGATTGGTAGCTGACAGTGTGAACAGTAATTAAGTTCAATAATGGCCCCAAACATAGTTTAAACCAAAGAAACCAAAGTTGACAAAGAACATGTCAGGTTAGTTTTGGATAGTGTGTAACACTGAGTCTAATCTCATTTACATTGCAGAACGTGAGGATTTTTCCTTAAAGTTACTTAAGGGAAAATAAAATGGAAAAAACTGCAAGAATTCAAAGGTGTTTTCCCTTGTGAATGATACCATTTGAGGCACTTGGGACAAAATGTTACCAATCTGTAGGTCTGTAGCTTGTTACATTTCAAGACTCCATGACATGAAAGCTCTGGCACACAGACGTCTGTCCCCAAGCTTTTCCTGCAGCTCACATGGTGAAAAGTGGATAATCAACTTTATCCTGTTACTTTAAAGCTGCAACCTGCATGAACCTGCTGACTCTTGGTTTTCCTGCCTGCACCCAAAATCACAGAAAATATGAGTCAAGAGAGCACAGGAATAAAACTTACCCTTTGCTGAGTGTGCCACAAACCACTCACTGAAGATGAATTGAAGTCAAACACTCACTGCTCCTGCTCTACTTTCTCCATCTACTGTTTCCTCCTGGTTCAGATTGCAGACCGGACCAGAGACATGCGACAGAGCCTCTGACCTCTGTGTTTCCCCTTCAAAAATTGCTGGCTCGTGGGTAGTTCAGCTTACTGAGGCTCATATACTTTGCAATCAAGACGTCCTGGTTTTGAATCTGGCTCGCAACCTTAGTGGCATAACAAGCATTTTTCTCTCTTCATTTCGCTGCTTTCAGCTATGTTATAAAGAACTAGAACAAAACTAGATAGAAACTAGACAAAAAGAGGAAGCACAAACTTATAGTAAAAAAATGAGTACAACAACAGCGCGTGTTGGAACTGCAGCGTTTCATATGAAAATAGAGAAGTGATGTAGAAAAACCCTTATTTACCCGAGAGAGAGCCCCACCCTCTTCAGTGTATGTTTCCTAGGGCGAAGCAGGTGTGCTTGTTAAAGCCCATAGGGGGTGAAGATGGTCTGCTCATACAATATCCATGGCAACAAAAACACAATTTCTCTAAGGAATCTGTCTGTGTGAGTTTATCTGCTATCAGAACAAACCTACTACCTCTTTTCCCCCATTGATTCTTTCTGCTTTCCTCTACATGTAAATCAACACTCTCAACCCTAATTAATGCAACTTCCTCCCACATGCATATGGGCAACAAATTTCCTCCATGTGTGGTTACACTGTAAAATAATCTCCATCTCCATCTTCCCAAGTAATTTTTGCTAATTAATTAGGGATGATATGAATCTTTAAATCCATGTTTCGGTTCAGACCTCTATTTTTAAGCCACAGTTCAGTTGATGCCTTGGTTTTTATTTTGCTGTGTTTTATTAAATCAAGAACAATTGAGAACACAAAATACAGATGACCTACACTCTGTACTGTCCTTGAATGCAGCGCACCAGAGAACCAGAGACACAGTGTTAATTTCTAAATGTAAAGCCCATGCACAAAGACATAACAAAGGTCTTCTCACAACAATAAATATCAGATTTCCAGGATATTGTATCGAATTTGCAAGTATCAGAGAACCGTTATTAATATGTAGAAGACTCTGGAAACCTTTATTCAGTTTTTAAACTGTTACACCCCTTCTACAACCTTTGCTTTGTTGACACCAAATCTGCCTGTACAGTAAGATAATGCCAGTCTTGCTTCAAATCAAGAAAAAAATGTTTTTGTATTGTGAAAACAGTAGAATAAATATACATGCCACAATTGATCCAACTACTGCTGCTGGTGAGCTAACTGTTACATACAATATAATATACAATAGCCAGCAAGATACACGCTAGCATTAGTCAGTCACACAGGCTCTGTGAGCTCCTTTCTGTTTTCTCTGTATTGTACTATTTACAAGAAATGCCAGTCTCATGTAGCAAGAGACTGGCATTTCCTCTAAAGATTAAACATAATTTCTTCAATTTAGTAGGCAAAGCTAAAAGGGCACCAAGCTAAAACTGCAGCACTGTCGAGATGAAGATTTTTTGCAGTGTAGGTGGAAGAGTGATTTGCAGCAGCTTTGGGAATGTGGGAGCGTCATTACCTTGGGAACATATTTGACTTTACAGTTTAGATCCAAGAGCTACAGACTGTGGGTCAGACTGCTCCTGCGTGCCCCAGAGCACCTTGTCGGCGTGGCTTCATTATAAACACACAACACGCTGCTAGGACACAGCAAAAGACAGAATTCAGCATGAGCGTGGCTGGCAGGCATTTATACTATTTAGTATTCGTGAGGAGTCAAAGGTTGTGTGAGAGTCAAGATATCTGTGAAAAAATATTTGGCTACAGTACAGAAAGTGTGTGGTGAGTATAAATCAGTCTGAATACAGAAGATAAGGAGAAAGCAGAGAAATGATTGGAATGAATGTTAGTAAGTCAACCCATATGTTTAACACATTTTGCTTGGGATGCTTGCGTAAGTTTACGAAATATTTTACAAAAATATATATAATAGAAATTACATTTACTACTGTAAAAATTACAAATTACATTTACTTCTGTAAACTGCAGTAGCAAATGTGTTCTGTAGAAAAACTCATCACAGGGCGGATTGTGCTCTATATTCAGAGGCATCTGTTGTGCCAACTGCCACTCCAGAGTCCATGGTTCTCATTCTCAATCTCTGTGGTTAGGTTTAGGTAACAAAATTGTGGTTAATGTAAGGGAATGGTTGTGGTTTTGGTTAAACATACATAAACATTTTGAGTCTGAACATTGTGAACATGTGCCATGACAACAGCCATGGTCTTTCCTTAACCCGAACCAACTGCTGTGAGTGCCTAAACATAACTATTACAAATGTTTAATAATGCTGTAGTGGTGTAACACAAATCCAAGGGAAATACACTAGTCACAACATATCCTAGTTATGTTAACAGGAAACATAATGTGGCCATGATCAAGTTTCCTCTTTGTAATAAGTAATGTATTTTCTGTTGCAGTTTTTGTTGAAAGAAATCGTGTGAATTCCACATACAACCATCAGAACCACATTCATCTTTTGCCTGGTGCCATTAATCCTGGTAACAGGGAATCAGCCTGCACCAATCTGCTATCATTAACCAAACACTCCTGGTATTTTGCAGCCGAGTTCCAACATACACACACAGACTGGGACACACTGCAAGGTTGGCTTTTCGAGTAGACCTGAAACAGCAGCTGTGATCAGCACTAAGAGCTGGTGTTGTCTCCTAGGAGAACAGACCGGGGAAGTCTGGGGGGGGGTAAACATTCAGACAAAGCTGTGTGTTTGTGATTATAATACAGACAGACGCCTGATTTGACATGGAACAGGATCACTGGCTCATGACAGGAACAGAGGGAGAGGAGGAGACTGATCCAGTGCTTATTATTACAGTGCGAGCCCAGGGGCAAACCACATTATTCACTCTGCTGAACCAGCTGAAGCAGGTGGAGGTGGGGTTAGAGAGAGCAGACAGAGAGACAGACAGGTAGAGGGCAAGACAGGTGGAATGCCAGGTGTTGTTGGTAGGAGAAGGAGAAGAGTTGATAAAGGAGAGTGAACTTCTTTCTCCCTGAGGCCAGTGGAGAACCTGCTCAAGTCTAGACAGGAGAGGGTAACATCCTGGGGCTTGGGGCATGTGTGTGTTACAGTTTGTGTTCTTGTGTGTGGTATAATGTGCTCTATACAACTTGAGTTCTGTTGCAGGTGGGATCAAAAGGGAAAAGGATGCTTATAATATACAAACAACAAATCAACAGACTGTATATCAGACAGCATGTATCATAATAATATAATCTATATAACATTTAATCAGGACAGCAAAATAACGAAATAAGTAGAATACTACTAAGAATGTGTAGAATAATACTACGTAGAATACTGTATATTAGATATGGATGAAACACAAAGCTCTGAAGGTCAGGGGTCATTTGGATAGAAAACAGTATTACATTTGTTTCATACACCAGTAAGAAGATAAAATATTCATGATTAGACCCATAAGTCTGCGTGTATTAGGTACCATAAGGTTACACAATGGCTTATAATAACAGAAGGGATTTTCACAACTCCAGAAAGAAAGAATTACACAATTCACATTGCAGAGTAATCTCACAGGAATGTAAGCTTGCATATATTTGATTGGCCAACGCAGTGCGTTGCCAGATGACGTCAAGCTGTGTTGTGGTAAAAGTTGAACTAGGTTAACATTATGTTTTTGGTAGAGCATCACTGAAACATGAAGGCTGGCTCTTTTTATGCCACATCAACCTACTCAAGGACTTAAAAACCCAGTGTAAAGGCATAGCAGGATTCTTATTTTTGAAACACTAAGGCAATTCAAATACTTTACAAAAGGCATACAAATGACAATTAACATTAAATAAGAAGGACCATGGGAGGTATTAGAATGATTGACACCTGTCATAGAGTTTTAAAAAGCACCTGCTGATGGGAGGTGGATCTATCAGTGGGACATGTTGTTTATACTGTAAAAAGCATCACATGGTGCCAGTGGAACAGCAGCTGCATAGATTAACAAAAAAACCCTAGTACACATCCTTGTTGCTTATTCCAGCTTGTAACAATGGTTGATTTTAGAAAATGAATGTGTCTGTGTTTGGCATCTGTGTTGTCAAATATTTTTCATGTCATTAATTATTTCTTTATTTTCATCTATTCTTCTTTTTTCTCTGTCTCTTGTTGATTTCCGACCTCTCACGTCCAGGTGATTAGTATTAGACCTCTTCATAATGATGCAAATTAGGCTATATCTGACACTGTAACAGTGTTCGCATTGGTTGAATTTAACATGTTTTTTAAGCATTGGCATTGACCTGTCTTCTTGAGTTGGTGTTTTTTTTTTACAACAAACACCATCTTTTCAGCTTTTAAAATTGGACTGCCCAAACTGAAGACTTTCTGTCTGTGTTATGGATTCTCTTGCACTTGCTGACCTTTTCATGATCCAAGACACCACCTAAATAAATGTAGAAGTTAGGGAGAGAGCATTCACAGAAATATGTAAAACATTAGTAGGATACTTTAACCACCCTGCCCCCTCATTATATTTATTTATATACTTTTTTCATGTGAAAACATCAGTCACGAGCCTCAGATGAAGTGGTTTATGTGGTATCTCCTCTTTCTTCTTTGTGTCAAGTTCCCATTTGGAAAAAAAAAGTAATGATATCTTCAACGCCTTAGCAAGAAGGGAGGGGTTTGGGTCTCTCAAACACTCTCAGCTACAGCGGTTTCACAGCACAAAGACCTCTCCTTTGTCTGCTTTAACAAAGAGAATTCAAATCAGAAGACAGACTGTTATAGATTGCTTCCTCTTTCTCCAGCCACAGAGATAAATGAGCAGGATAAGCAGGCTCACATGAATTTTCCTTCTCTCTCTCTCACACTCACACACACGCATACACACAAACACAGTTTCTAGTCTCTAATGTCTCTGTCTATTTGCTCTGCATTGCAGATCCTGTTGTCCCATGACTCAGTTTGATCTTTTGCTTCCACTGCTTGACATACATCTGATAGTTGGCTAAACTAGTTTTTGCACTTCCAGCAGTCACCATGTTGATGATATGTACTCCTGTTTATTATTATCTCTCACCTGAAGCTGTTCAACATCGTTTCTCTGTCTGCATCCTTCATGCTTCTCATTAGTCCAGGTTTCGTCTGATCTGCAGGGTTTTGGCATGAAGGCTTAAAGATTTTTGGAACGCTCTTTAGTTTGAACCTTGACTCTTTGAAGCTTGTGACCCCATCATCAGGAGGTCATGAGGTTTTTGCCCCAATGCCATGGTGACACCCAACACCTTTACCCACCCCCACTTCCCCACCATCTCTCAGAGGCTTTGCTGCATTGCAAACCAGATGATGTAAAACAAAAACAAAAAAGGCTTTCTAGTAGGTTTAAAGATGGATCACACACACCCTCTTAGCTCAGACCTTCAACTACAACACTTTTGAACCATAAAATGTTGGAAACACATGCAGAGAAAGGGGCTCACCCTCCTCCACCTGCCAAAACTGCACTATTAAGTGCTCTCCCATGTACTAAATTAGCCTCATCTTTAACAACAGAAAACCAGCTTACCCTTCTTTACTTCCAGCTCCTCAGGCTTCCATTTATTATGCTAATGTATTTTATTCACTGCTTCCCCATCTCTCCTAATGAATCCCAAACTACCAGTAAGCACATTTATCAGACATTCCTTCAGGGGGAACGAGGGGAGTCAACTCATCCCCTCTACACTTTAAAACTCTCTCTTTGCCCTTGTCTCTAATCTTATGAAAGTGATAATGAAGTTGTCTGAAGATCATGAAAGAAGAAATGTTTTTCTGGAGAAGCATAACCTGCCTACTTGGTCAATTAAAGCTCACAAGGAAACATGAAAGCTCAAATGAAAAAGAGAGAAATTCCCCAACTTGTATCATTTAATTGCTTTCCATTTTCTTCTACTTGCTTCACTCTCTAATCAAAACATTTTAGAGGGAAAAAATAAGAGGTGAGAGGAACGATGGAGTTCTGTGTGCGGTGAGATGAGGAAAAGAGGGTGAGAGGGGGGAGATGAAAGAAGTATAGTTTGTGTAAAACTCCATATAAGGGCTTCAGGAGTTTAATGTGAAGGACTGATTGTGTGTCTCTGTATGTGTGTGTGCATGCAGGGTAAAATGCAGCAAGAGGGCAAAGGTCAAAAGTCTAGAAGACAGGAAATTAGCCACACCTGAGGATTTAGGGAAAAGGGTCCTTGAAACACTTGAAACCACTACAACACACACCAGCATGTCTGTCTGTGTAACACATCAGATTAAAACTAAAATAGTTCTAAGGCTTTGGTGTAAAAAAATTAAATATCACTAGTTAGAAAGCACATGTGGGTTTTGTTTAATAACACACCACAAGCTGATGATGGCTCAACGTGACGTAGGGAGACGTTTTTCATTCTATGTGTTTTTGTTAGGCCTTTGTCTTGCAGTTTTTTTCCTCCATTCATTTATTTTGTCAGCTGCCATAATCCATTCTGCAGTCCATCTTAATATCAAGCCTGTTCCCTCCCCCACTCTTTTCTCTCTCTCTCTGTGTCTCCCCCATCCTTCTCTTTTGCGACTTGGCTTTCATCCACTTCCGTCTGTCAATTAGCCAGGAACCGAATCCCTCTCCATCTCTGTGACAGGACAAAGACTGCAGCGTTTCACCAAATCACTCACACTGACACGGGACGCTCTGGAAAGGCCCACAAACACTCAGTCTTCTCACTTTACTACATGCTGTGGCCTATAACCCGATAACACTCCCACAGATGCAATTGTTTTACTGTTCTCCATTCTCCACCATTCAGATCAGCTTCTACTGTATGACAGTATTATGGTTTATTGCACAAAGCTCAATTTCATCACATCCTGTGTAGCGGTACAAGTCTGAGCAAAACCTATGTGGTATCATTCTGTCCAACAGAGAAGTAAAACAGAGTGAGAGAGAGATGGGGTAAGACCCAGACAAAGAGAGGCCAGTTCAAGTCTTAAAAGGCATTTTCTTATTTAATGCATTCCATTACATGTTGAAATGTTAACACACTGCTGCGTGTTAACATTAAGCAACACAGAATATGATGGTGTTTCAGCTGTTTCCAGTTTCCCTTTTTTTCATCCATTTTAAATTCATCTGCAGAAACAGAAAGTGCATCATTTTCAGCAATTCCGCTTTTCCACTTTCCGCTTCAGAGCTCACGTTTTAATACCATTTTGAAGATGCTTTTGCCCATCTAGATTCAAGATCCAGAAAACTTTATTATTCCCAGAGGGAAATTGTTTACAAAATGGCATTACCTGCTCACATTTAGAGTTAAAAAGGAAAAAACAAAACCCATTTGGATATAACCTGTACACTGAGGATGGCATCAGCAAAAAAGATGAAAATGTTCTTTGTTCTTTTTTTGACCTACCTGTCAGCATCCCCTTGTCCTGATGACATGTTTCGATGGAGTGTCTCTCGGACAGCGGCCATGCTGTCAGGCAGGCGGTTCAGGCGCCGTGTGTACAGACCCAAACCTCCGTCAGTCATATAGCTGCAACACACAACAAAGAATATTAGATACTGGCACCAGAAAGCAGCTTTCTGATACACAATTAAAGAGCTCAGAGAAGATGATTTAAAGTTGTGCAGTGCCACACTTGGCCAAAGTCAATGCACTCTGTTTTTCTCAGAGCTGCTTATTTTGCACAGTGTGTAGAGCAGGAGGAACCCACATCCACTTACTTTTCCGGCTGAGGCAAAGCACTCAGCAATCAAGGCAAAAGCCAAAAAACTCTCACACAAACAGTGAAGACAGCAAAGTGTCCGACTAAAGAGGAACTTTTCTCTGTTGTGGCAAGTGGGAAACAACAGTGGTCTTTAAAAGAAGTGGAAGCTCAGAAGAGAAGAGGACAAGTCCATTCTTTATTCCTACAGGAAAGATATCGCTTACACTGAATCCATCATCATCTCTAGGCTGGGATATTATGATTGACAGAGTGGCTGACAATTAAGAGGAGCTAAGAATATAAAGGGTATGTATGGCTGGATAAATGAGTCATTCATTTCATTTCATAAGGGACATGACCTGTTGGTTGGTGGAGTCAGAGCCTGGCCGCTAACGGCAGTTACAGTCTGAAGCTGATGCCGAGGCCCTCAACTAACACAAACATTCCTGTTCAAACTAAAACAACACTAACCAATTCCCCAAATATTTACCCATGGAGGTGATTGCTAATGGAACTAAATATTGACTCATTTAGCCCAGGTGAAATTTAATGAAATGTTTGCTGATTTAAAGTTCAGCCTGGACCGTTGAAATGCTGAATGCTCTCTGTGTGGGACTGTGAGAATTCTGTTTTTGCAGTTAAGTGAACAGAAAAATTAGCCAAGCAAGTATATGAGCACTAAAAGACTTTCTGTGCTATCTCCATGGAGATCTCAGCAAGAGGGAATCCATCACACATGTAAACTTCGATCATGTATACTGTATATTATGTACAGTAAACACACAGCACAGTGTTTTCTACAGACAGAGCTCCTTTCAGGAGCTGTCAGACTGAATCACCATCTGAGCTGCAGGTCCAAAACTCAACTAGAAGTCACTTACTAGAGAGCAAACCTAAATAACAAAGGGTATCAGAGATAATCAACAGAGTTGACTTGTGCATTTCTGAGAGTGAAAGCAGGAAGTCCCCACATTTGATGCAGCCACTGAGTTGACTCGATAAATTACTTAAATTTTATTTACTGTTTGCATTGTGTGGCTTATTTCTTGTTCCCAAAAGCAGGTGAACCTGAAGTACCAGATGTTACACTAGGCTGTGGCTACTCTGTGAGGTCATCTGGCAGTGGTTTGGTAATCATTCCCAATAGTCCTAACTAAACATGACGATTCAGCATTTTGTTACCATGCACCAAAGAGCTAGGACAAACTTTAAGACAAAAGGACGACTGCCTGATTTTAACTACATTTAAATTTAGATTATAAGCTTTATTTGCCTGCAGAGCTTTCATCAGTTATTACTCATTTCATTATTTATCATTTTGTGTGTTTTATTTCTTATGTGTTTTTAAATTATTATATTAAGCATTTGGAATTGTCTTGGATTTTACAGTGGTAGGATGAGAAATATACATAAACCTGCCTTATGCTACAGAGTCACAACCAGTCTTTACCACCAGCAAAGCTAAACCAAATGATTCATGGATCACCAAATTTCAAACAAATCCATACCTAGACAGAGAGACAAAGTGATGAAACTCTAACTGTGCTGATATAAGACTTGTTGTGTAGCAGATTGTCATAATAACAAAGGAGAAAACAGACAATGAAGACAGCGGGAGAATACTGGGATCCTCCACTCTGAGGGGGGTTGGCTGTCTTTTATGGAAAACATCCATCATCCCAAAGCAAAGTCATCTTGAAGACAACCAGGCGCGCACACACACACACACACACATTACTCATCCACGCTAATGAGTAACTGAACCTCCCTGTCCTCCTGTTTCAGATGCCTGTTAACCTGTAACCTTTTGCAGCAGGAGGAACGTGTCCAAACAAGACAGTTTATGGGCTGAAACTGAGCAGCTAACTGGAGTTTACACAGCCAAGAAACTAAGAGAAGCAAAAGTTCTTCTGTAAATGAAACTGTAGATATATCTGTCTTAACAAAGAATGCATGCACTGTGGTTGAAAATGTCACAGTCTGTAAAAAAGTTCTGTTGCGTTTTAAAACAATCTGACGTACCTTTCTGCCTTAAACATGGTGACACAGTTAGTCCAAAGAAAATTAAACACGTCCAGGTGAGGGTTGATCCGTGTTGACACAACTCTCCAAAGCAGAGGTTCCTGTTTTCGGCTGTGTGACCACTGCCTGTTACCACGTCTGAGCCGGTGTGCAAGATCTGTTGTTATGTGAGAGTGTGTTTGATCATTCTTACATTAGAAGTGAGTGCATATTATCTGAACTCTCCATGTACAGAGTGTGTATCCATGTGTAGCCTAAATATATGAGAGCATGTGTTGCTATGTGGGAGCTCAGTGTCGGTATGCAGTCTCTGTTCTCAGCACCACATGCTTTTCCCTCCTGGCTGAAGGTTGGGTCTGTCTGTGAAAGGTGGAGCTGGTGGAGGGATGAGAGGGAAGTGAAGTAAGGGAGTGAGGGAGGGGGAGGGCAGAAGAGTAGACCGGGCAACACACCCCGTAGGCAAGGAGACGGGGGTGGGGTGTGTGGGTTCGGAGTGGAGGGGGATACACGAAAGTAAAGAGGGGGTTGGAGAGGGAAGAAACCACTGCAGATACTAAAGGTGGTGTCATCAGTCATTTTGTCTGACTTAGAGAATAAATTTAATTAATTAATTAGAAGAGCAGTGAATGTTGAACATTGAACTGCTCTAACTGGCATCTAATGATTGTTGGGATTATTGATTATCTCCCAGTTTCCAAATGATATATTCAGCTTTTGCTCCATAAAATGCAGAAAAAACAGCAGCAAAACTCATTTAAGAAACTAAAAACAATGAATACTCAATTTTGTACTTAAAAACAACAACAATCTATCAATTATCAACATTGTTGATCAATTTTATGGATTTAACAGATTCTTCTTTATCACTTGTGGTATATATGGTATATATATATTCAGCAGATTTTTTTGACTTGATTTACTGAGGTATACCTATTTCACCACAGATTTAATGCTCAATCTCAAGGTGAAGGTAATATATAAAATTTGGCAATTACAGCAGTGAAATCACTGTCTATATGAAATTATTATTAACTATTTTTACAGTGGGTTGGATCATTCACAGTAACAGGGACGGAGTCTCTGAAGAACATTTGTTTAACATAATTTTTATAACAAGAGACACAAATAAAATTCCACACATCTCCATTGTAGTGGGTTGGAAACCAACATCTCAGAGACAGATTTCTCAAAACTCAACAAACAGAACAATGCATGGGTAGATTTCACTAGAGGCCCCTTTTGTAATGTGTGTGAACTGACACTATAAGTAACAAAACTGCAAACGTTAAGTACTGTGTTCCAAATGCTAGCACCTCCTCTCTGGGTAAACATCCCACCTCTGTGTGGATGAACCAGTTAGTCGATGATAACCAGCCTGTGACAGAGAGACCCACTAAACAGCCTGAGGACATACAGAGGAGGAGGAGGGGGAGGTCATCAGTGTGTGGCTGTTTTAAATGGTTAACCCACAGGATGACTCCACCCACCATACACATACCCACATTTGTACCCACACACTTCCTTAAATATACAAAAACATGTACTGTATATACACTACACGCTTCTGCTTTCTATCTGCTTCCATTTGAATAAAAGCAAATTTTAACAGGTATCGACCACATCATCCCATCATCATTCACACACACACACACACACAGCATATGTGCCACACAAAGACATGTAGAAACACTGATTACAGCACAATGTCCACCAGCAGACCACAAACATCCACTATTTAAAGATCAAATCCAGCTAAGAATAACCATAACTCGCGACAGTATGGAAACCACAGTGACATTTTCTATATTCTATTAATGATTTAAGCTGTTTATTAAGCTAAATGCAAAACATTTACATGTTGCAGATTCTTGAATCTGAGGATTTTCTCTTTGCTTCTGGTTTTGGTTAGACACAACAGGAATTCAAGAATGTGACCTTGAGCTCTTGAGATTGGTATTTTCACAATTTATACATTTTACAAACTATATGATTATTCCTTTTATCTAAAATAACCAAAAAAGGAAAAATAAACATGGGAAAATAATCTTTATTTGCAGACTAAACCGAGACCAGATCAAAAGAAAATCAATCATCAGAAATTATTTATAATTTGCCTTCCTCACAAGTCCAGCCCAGCCTGGATATCATGTTTTCAGAGTGAGCAAATGGCTCTGCTCACCTGTTCACATCACTCACCTGTCCAGGTGTGGCTGTGGCTCTGGCCTTTGTTTGCTCAGTCACACATTCAGACATATCAAGTAGTTTGATCACTTAGCTCCTTCAACATCTACAGCTGCCTCAGGGCTGGTGAATATGTGCAAATGCATGGGGGCCAGAGGAAGTCGTTCCCACTCCAGATTTTAAGAGATGTAAGATTCTCATTTTCTTTCACCCTGCTTTGTTGAACTTCTATTAAGATTTTCTGCATTTATGGTCATCTGAACTGACCAAAACCTTCTGACTGTGTCTCTGGCTTTTCGATGTCATCTGAAGGCGAGTTGGTGCCTTTTACAGCTTTGTCTGATAATCACAACGCCAGCAGAGGTTTAAATTGCACATTGTGATGGCCAAGGTATGCAGGGGGCCTGTTACAACATGGACACTAGCTTTAAAAGAGCAAATAAACAGGTTATCACCATATCAGTGTTACAGCATCTGCAGACAGACAGATGGGATCTCAGCTACACAGTTGCACAGAATAAATGTTGCTGAAGCTAAACTGTGGGATATCATGTGAGACTTGGATCACAGGTCTAAGAGCAAGGAACAGCACTGCCCTCTTATGGCAAGCTTGCATTCAAGAACACTCAAAGCCAGCAAGGCCACATGAATCACATAGAGACACAGTGTAATGGTGTTTGGTGTTTAAAATCATCATCCAGTATGATCCACCATGACCATATATTTTAACCATGTTTTCAAATGAATGCATTATGCTCTCATAATAAATATAACATGGAAATGTCTCATGACTTCTAAAGGCAACAATAAACTAAATGTAAGACATTTTAAAGGCTTAGGAAAAAAAACACTTTTTCACATATATTTTTTGCACTCTTCTAGTACAGGCATAAACAGGATTTAGAAATAAGTTCACCAATCATAGGTATCAAAATTAATAAATTATGTACCAGTATTATTGTTTTTACTGGCCAAAACTTCAACTATACTTGTACATCATTCAAATATGTAAAGTACTATATGTCCCTCAGCAGCTTTTGATGACTTTTTTTGATTAACTATTTGTTCTATAAAACAGAAAACTCTGAAAAATGCCTGTCAAATGATTGCCCTTTTCGCTTGATACATGAACATCTGCCAAGTCATTTTCAATTTATTGATTTGTTTCAGCAGTAACAATTTCAAAATATGTTTGGAGGATTACAAAATTTGTGTAATTCACTTACCCACTGGTAACATCATCAGTGCGTGCAGCATTCTTGCTCAGCACATCTCCATCACTCATGTATCCTGTGACCTCCATGGTGATGCCGTCCAAGTCAATGTCCTCCCCAGCTCTGTCTCCGAGGTCCACACTACAGAGCGCTCCTCCCTTGCCAGCCAGCTGCCGCCGTAGGTGCCCAGGGTACAGATAGCGTCCTCCCTGGCCACTAACGACCCGGCCTCCATAACCGTTCCCCATAGAGGGGGCATCGCCCGCCTGCAGACGAGGGCTGGACTGACCCAGTCGCCATGATGATAGGGAAGGCCGGGCAGAAGTTAGGCTGAGGATGCTCCGACCACCTGCACTGCTGTTGCTGCCTCCACCACTCCCACCGCCACTGCTGATATCTGTGGTAACACTCCCATCAAAGGTTGTTTCCAAGGTGCTGAGCAGGGAGACAAGGAGACACATGGAGAGGAGTCATTCACATGTAAACAAGAGGGCAGACACCTTACCAAAAATCAGAAAACAATACCAGAGCCATCTGTCACTCAAAACGAGTCGACATGTTTTTCAACACACTCAGACTGCAAAAATTAAATCTACATTTTTTCTGAAGTGTTTTGATATTCAAAGCTCCCTTGATTTGTAGCAGCAGATTAAGAAATAACAGCTGAGGAAATCAACAGAGCTAACTAAGAGGCAGTTGAAGAAAGAAAAAAAAACACCTCAATGCTGCTCTGAGCCCATTTAATGTCTGCAACAGATGGTCTAATAAACTCAACCTGTAGTTTCATTGTTCCAATAAATAATAAAACCAGTTATTTTATAGTGTATTGGTGGAGATCTCACATTCGGATTGCCACTAAACCTAGATCAATTGTAACGTGGGTCAAGGTCATTGTGCCGACAAGGCAAACAAACTAGTACGTGGAAAACTGCATAACACTATCAGTAGACAAACATCAGAAGACAGAAAGTAACTATATGGGATTCTTTGTTAGAATCAATACAGGAAAATAGGAACGTCTTAACAGAGGCTAAACATAATCTAGACAGCAGAGAGACATGAGGTCAGAGCAGAGTTTTAAATTCTTTGGGAGGGAACGTGATTAGCGTTAAACCTGCATCAAAGACAACATGAAAGACAAGGCTTGCGATCAAAGTAAAAGATCCCTCAAAAGAAGGACGAGGCAGCAACAAAAAGGAAGAGGTAATACCTCTAAACCTAGACAGATACAGTCTGCTGACCACGAGGCAGTGCACTCACTGACTCAAATCCCCTGATTTAGCCTGGTTACCACTCAGCCGTAGCAGCCATTGTAAGGCACTACACTTTGATGATCCAGAAACAGTAGAGTTTTGTTTTCCACAGGAACACATCTTAAAAGTTTCTATTTAAGCACTGCTGACTTGACAAGTTGAACAGAAAAATGCTTTAGAAAAAAGCACTTTTAAAAGTAGCTTCATAAATTAGACATAATGCTCCATTCATTTTTAGTGTGCAGGGATTAATGTAGCTAATATAGTTAAAAACTCTTTTGTTAAATGTCCAGGATCATTACACTACATTTTTTCTTATCTGTGTTACTTACCTGATAAATCATTTCATTCAGTAAAAAAGTTAAAAAAAACTTAACAAAAATAAGTAATAATTCTACAGCACTGCAGGCTTGTTAAATAACTATTTACCACAAACATCCCTCAACAGCAACAGTTAAAATTATTTTACATTTTTTTACCTGTGTGTGACCTGAGTTCCTCGCAAGCTTGACATGGTCTCCTCCAGGTTTTGTCGCAGGTCAGCTATGTTCTTGACTGTTCTCAACCGCCTTGTCTCTGGGTCTTCACCTGAGTGAGACAATAAAAACAACAAAAAAATTAGACACAACTCACCTTTTCACACAGAAGAGGCTCTATACTACATGCAATCACCCTACCTGACAGGTCCTCGATTGAGGGCTGGCTGGTCTTTGTAAAGGAAACGTCTCCACCTCCTGAGCCAATGTCAGTGTTCACTGTTCCCTCGCCGTCTGTTTGGGATCTGGGGAAACAACTACTGTGAGGGATCAAAGTGGACAAATGATTGATTCTGAATTACTGTGCATTTAGTGGGAACCTAATATTCAGCAAATTGTGATGAAAGGGATAAGCCTGATTAAGAATTAAATCTGCTGTATTTCAAGTCTTGTGACCGGGGTCCAAAACGAATGCCTGCTAAACCCCAAATGCCAGTAAGGTTTGTCTTTGAAGGATAAATCAATACAGTTCAGCCACTGCACTGGCTGGTGCCTTTCGAGATGATGACGTTTGAATGCCTCAGTTACACAGCCATTGGTCTTTGCCTAATCACAGACTTTGGACCTGTTGACTACTTTACACACTCTCTTTGAGTGTGAATCGGTCAGAAACACTGACTGCCTCATACACTGCTTCATGTAACAGTAGCTAAACTTTTTTTAACTTCTGGTTAACTGACTTAATATTTGTGAAACTTTAAGTTACTTCCATATACTAACAATTCTAATGGTATTTGACAGGTATACAACAGCGGAGGAAGGTTCTGGGGAAGTATTGAGGATGGGGGTGTCTTGGGTAGGTGGGGTGTTTAGCTACAGGTCAGAATGTACAGAGGGAAAAAGGGCAGCAATGCAGGAAGTGCCAGGAGGCTAATGAGTGGGTTTTTAGAAAGGACTCTTTGAGAGGAACTGGGACCTCCATCCTTATCACACTAGGACCAGAACAGAGGTCAGAGGCACACAACATCCACACATATTTGCCTCATACAGACAATATACTCCTCAGCCACACACAAACAAACACAGATGTGACATTCCTGGTTAACAGTTCACAGATGTCTAGACTCAGATTTTGTAATACAGAGACATGCAAACTTGTATTTGATCTTATTTTGTATTGCATTTTATATAGATCCTTACGGTTTTTGGTTGCCTATTTTAATATTGTGTATTTTGCAATTATGTATCCTGCTGTTTTTGACTGTAAATTGTTGATAATTACTGTCATTGCTCCATTAACTGCATTTAATTTAAAATTTAAGCAGAAGTTTACTTCCAAATGTGTCCACAACAGATTTTAAAGAACTATTAAAATCAATGCTGCACAGTTAAATGTTGAACACAGAAATCGTGAACTTACCTGTACATGAAAGGTGCGACAGTCGCTGTGTTGGGGTGGCTGTGATGCTGCTGAGTCTGAGGTAGCTGCACACTGACTGTGTTGCTGGCTGTGCTCTGTGTAGTGCCTCCTCCGGTCACAGGGATGGTGCTGCTCTTTCCCTCTGAGGAGGCCAGGCTGGAGGTAGAGCTGGAGTGTCTGCTGTCCCTGTCTCTGTCCAGGGGGCCGCGGTGCATGGAGAGACCACTTCCTAACCGCACGCTCCGAGGCCTCTCCCCTGCCTCCTTCACTGAGGATGTTTTCCCCCCAACTCCTGGGGCTTTGCCTCCTGGCTTTGGTATTCCGCTGTGTGCAGGGGTTGAACTCTCTTTTTTGGCCACCTTACCCCCCTTTGGAATGAAGCTGGCAATTTTAGAGGTTCTTTTGTTTGAGCTGTCTGTGTCTACAGGAGCGGGTGCTACTTCCTCCTTAGGCTCCTCCCCCCTGAGCTCTGTCCTGTCAGGGGCAGAGGTGCGTTTACTCACTTCTTTACCTTTCTCCTTCTCTTTCTCCTTCTCCTTCCCCTTTTCTTTGTCCTTGTCTTTGTCTTTCTCAGGGCCTTTGACAGAACCCTTCTTGGCAGTCAGAGCTCTGCTGAAAGTGCGTTGGGCGATGCCCCTCAGGGCAATTTTGGGGCTGCTGGCAGTTGTGGAGATAGTTGTACCTGCGGAGGGAGGTGCTACATAGGCCGTCCCATTGCTGGTCCCATTCATTCCTGGCCGGACGTTGCCATCATCTTCCTCTAGGGGGTCGGTATTGGAGCCAGTCTCGGCTCTATCCACTGGTCCTCCTCCAAGATGCCTGGCCAGGGCAGCATTGTCGGTCTGGGACCCTACTCCATTGGAGGAGGAGGTGGAAGATTTGGAGCCTCCTTTACTGTTGAATAGCTTAAGCTTCTCCAGCATTGACTTCTGAGTGACAGCCTTAGGAGGAGCTTCAGTTACTGAAGCAGTCTTACAAGAGGTGTCTTTCTCCTGCTTGACAGACTGCATGACAGACAAGGGGGTGCTGGTGGAGGAAGGAGAAGGCGAGGAGGTGTGCTTGGAGCTCATTGATTTGCTCCTCCACGGCTTGCTGTTGCTGTTGGGCTGGGGAATGGCTGTGGAAGAGGAGGATGAGGACGACAATGATGAGGGAGGATTCAGGGCAGAGGTAGCAGCAAGGATGCTGGTAGATGCAGATGGCGGAGCATACTCAGTCATCACAGAAGGCTGTGAGGTCATGCCCTCGGAGGAATCTGCACCAGAAAAGAGATATGTTATTAAACAATAAGATAGGAAAGCACAGACGAGGAGGAAAAGTCACACAGAGGGAGGATCTGAGGGAGAGAAGAGAAACCAGATGCTGCATGTGAGTCTTCTTTGACCCCACACAAAGTGGCCTTATAAGGACCTGGAAGTGGCTAGTGTAGATACAGCCAAAGGTGCCATTACTTTCCTTCAGGCTAGCCACCAAAATTGTTAAAAACCCCTTAGCACTAACAATGAGAGAAGCAGATCACAAACTGTTTATAAGAACAATAAGGAGCAGACGGTACTTTAAAGTCTTGCCAAGCAGGCGAGTCAAGAAACAGTGCTGCTGCACTTATAAGGCTTGGACTTATATGGACTGCTTTTGGTCAGCGTCCCTCTGCTTTAATAAATACTGTCCGGTTACACATGGTTACATGTCCTTCACAAATTAGACTCATATATCATAGAATAATTGTCAGTGTGTGTTTGGAGAAGTGCTACCAGCAGCACAGAGTAAGACAAGTAACATTTGATTATTCAAACACCAACGGCCAGTGAGAGAGATAACCATAACAGTTGTGCAGTGTACAGTCACATCAGAAAGTATTCAGACTCCTCCACTTTTTACTCACTTTGTTTCCAATTTTATGTTAAATGTATAAACTGCCTCTACACTGATTAACCAATTTCACAGTTTCACAAACTGACAAACCATTTTTAGACTTTTTGCAAATTTACCTAATTTTAAATTTTTGATTACCTTCTTTTTACGTCATAAAGGTCAGTGGAACTTTCCTCAATGCAAATCAACCCGGTTTAAAACTATAAGGAAGAGATTCTATCATGGTAGTATGCTTAAACAACACACAATTAGGCATTAGAATAAAGACAAGGTCTTGACTTTAAATAATGATAACAAGGTGTGTTTGTAAAGGGAAAATAATAAATTATTCCTCTCTCACACAATGTTTTTTCGGTTATGAGTTACATTTCCTTAAATTTACATTAGTTGCATTAATTAAGTATTCATATAGTTCCATTAAGTCGGCACCTATACAGAATATTAAACGCAACCTATTTATTTACCCCTTTCTGGCGCTCTGCTCATTTTTTCCAGAGCCTTTCATGCCCTAATTGGAAATAAGCACCCGCTCAGTGCCTCTCTTTTCTCCCTCTGTTTAGCATTTAGTGAGAGCAGCCTTAAACAACGCAGCCATTAGGAAGTGATTAGGGCCCAATTAGCCATGCTAGCAGTTAGCAGTTGGAAAAGTGGGTCAGGTTGCTAATGGTTGGCTTCCTTTTGGAGGTGGCTGAATGACTGTGGGACCTGCTGTGATTGTGGAACAGACAGAAAATATTAGGGAAATGGCACTACAGGTCTGGAATGAGTGAGGCTTTCATGTGGGCCAGCAAGATGGTCTGTTCTGTTCGTGAATGAGGTCAGCTTGGATTTTGGGTCAGAAAGGAACAGAAGAAGAAAGACAGGACATGGAGAGGCTCATTGACACTGGGACAGCCAGTCGTCAAGACTGGACCCAGTGACCGTTACTGATACGCTCCAGTTGGGTTGCCATGGATGAAGGAAAGTGGTCAAAGTTTAACGTGTTGGGTAAGAAGTGACATTAGTGATGGACTTGGACACCGCTGCATTTTAAACTCAGCTCTTCAAAAAATTGAAATAAAACTTAGGATTCTGAGTTTTCAGCCTAACTTCAACTCATGAAAACATAAAAGTGCCACAAATATAACAAATACCAATATCAGACTGAAGATGTGTTCTCACTTTTCTTTTGTTAAGTTGGACTTTCCATGTGTGCATTTCATTAAGTGGCCACAAGGTGGACTAAAGATTTCATTGTGGAAAAAACATACTAAAGGAAGCTCATGATGAATGAAAATAACAAATGGATAAAGACCGGGTAGAAAATCACTTCACACAGATTAATCAAGGAAACCAGTCAGAAACCAGCTTTTGATTACCAGAAAAGACTGTATACGAGGAAGCGGAAAAAAGCAGAAAGTTGGAAAAATAAACAAACAATTGTCTTAACACGCTGTAAGAATGGGTTACTGACCTAATGACCCTGTGAAGCCTGAGGCCAAACCCTGCCATGAAACTGCCTATTGCCCCTTGTTCGCTGTGCTTATTGAGATGTCTGTGTGAAGCATGTTGAAAGAATTTTCATATTTACGTCTAAACTGCTTAATTACTGAAGTAATCGCAAGTTTAAATAAAGAGCAGAAGATTAGAAAGAAACATAGACCACCTTTTTACTTCATGTCATAAAAGCCTGTCTCACCCTCTCTGACTTTGTTGCAGGGACAGTCCAGCTGTCTACTTCTCTCAGAGTGTCCTGATAACATCTAAGCATTCTGGGAATCAGCCGAAGTGGACCCAAAGCTCTTTTAATGGACTGTCACACTTGTGCCTGTGTTCCTGTGTGTTAATACCTGTCTACAACTGAGGCAAACCATGTAATTTCACATAGAAGAGTGTCAACACTCTTCACCCTGTGTGTGTACATGTGCATGCTTGTCAAGTTTGGGATAAAGGGGGATGTTGGTTCTGCTCAGAAATTCCAAACACTGCAACCTCTATACATGTACTGGATCTGAAAGAGGAACAAATATACCCTGCAGAGCTGTGCAAGGAGACTTACACACACAAAACACAAGTAGTAAATGCGTAAGAGGTAGTGTCTGCCAACACTGTTTAGACATCATAAGTCCTATAACCCACCTCATAGCTGCAATGGTCACAAGACAATAAGCTAAACCTTCTCAGTCAGGCAAACCAACCTGCTGAACTGTAAATGCCATTCTTAAATCCAAGTCAATCATATAGTAAGAAAATATGCTTGTGCTTTAAAACTTACAGTGTTTTACTTGCGCTGCACAGAGAGAGCATTGTGAGAATCATTACCCCTGACCGGTCAGCCTAATTTCATTTACTGATGCCTTCATATTTAATTTGTAAAACCACACAAATCATATGAGGCTGACACAAAGGCTGCAGGTGTTTGCTTGCTCATCGTGCTCTGATTTCAGAAGCCTGTTCTCTCTTTGGCTCTCACTCTCTCTTCAGTCATTGTGATCCAAAAAGTGAAAGGGGCAGCCAGCTTTTGTGTGGCGATTGAATCTTTTTAAAGTTGCTCCACATGAATGCACTTAAACACTGACGCTACAGCTCATCAGAAGACTATTCATTCTACTAGGGCACCAACCACACAAACACACACAGAAATGCACAGGCAAACAGAAATGTGTGCACGGACATGCAACCACAGGGGCCAACCACTCTCTCTGTCTATGCTCTGTGTCACTTAGCGAACACCCAGATTCACATTGTGTCATCTTACGTTAATGCTGAGCAGAGAAGATTCATGTTTGTTTCTTTACTGTACAGCTGAGCAGTAACGTGACACTATTCTGGTGTCAGAGCCATTGACACAGAGCAGATATGCCTCACAGTAGATGTTGCAGGTGTCTCTCTAGCCATCTGGACCTGCACCAACACTGTCTACAACAAGCATGTATAAGATTATGTGTAGCACATAAATCACAATATGCATTTTGCAGCCAAAACTACACTGTGTTGGATTTTTAATGACATCTTGGTAATAAAAGTAAACTCTGAATTAGTGTCAGTTTCACACCAACGTAGTTAGTAAGACTCATTTGTAAATATGCCTACAAACCCACCACTTTTAAAAATCAAAAACTTCAAAACAAATGCTTCAACATCCTGTTTTACAAAAAAAAATTCTATGGCATGATGTATGCAAACATTTCTAACAGCAACAGCAACAATTGAACCAGTTAAACTGCCTAAATCTACTACCATAGTTTCCATAAGTTGTTCATCTGAAACTATAACCTGTAGCCCTAGCTCAAGGTGATCTACAAGTGCAAGCTGACAAACCTCATGGTTGCTGCAGACGTCCAGGAGGAACAGAGAAACAAGGAAAAGAGAGGAGGAGATGGACAGGAGAGAGTGAAGGAGGAGGAGTGTGGTGCAGTGCCACGGCACGGGGAGGGGCTTGGCCACATGTTAACAACAGAGCAGGCAGAAGGGGGGTTGACCGGTGATTATTATACTTTTTTTTTTTTTTTTTAACTAAGCTGTTCTGATTTCAAGATTACCTTTCTGCGGCAATCTCGCCATTTTAATGTGAAATTAATTCCCATATCTTATATAAACTGAACAACAGAGACTTTAACAGGATTCTGGTTTAATGTCTTCTATATGTGCATTTTCTGTTGTTTTTTTTCCAGGAAGTCACTGCCCATTCCAAGAAATAGCCTAGTGCATAACCCCCAGTAAAACCACAACGTGTTCTTTTAACTTTTCAGCTTTCAGGCAAGCTGTTTGCACTTGTTTGCCGTGGTTATGCTGAACTTAGCTAACCGGTGGCTAGTTTAACTTTATATTTAGCATGCAGACATGGGAGTGATCTCATGTAACTCTTGGCAAGAAAACAAATAAGGGTATTTCCAATAAATGTCAAAATATTCCTTTAACGTTAACCCTGGTACTACTTTCATTATCTATAACTTATACTAAAAAGCATCAACAGCAGCAAGTCTGTTATAATTTGTTTCATGCACATGTTTATGAATTCAACAAACAACTGTCAACTAGACAGCAACTCTATCTCCAACAAAGCTGCACATCAGAATAAATGGCCCACATTGCTGCTTACAGGGTTGGTTCCAGTTAATTTATCACTGTTTAAATACAAACAACAGTCACACTATCACACTCACACTTTCTCTCTGTGTATCTTCAGTCTTTCATCCCGTCTCTCTCTGGGCAGGCAGAATTCTCTGTCTAATGCAGGGTAATGAGTTTAGACTGTGAATACTAACACAGTCTATATATAGACTTGACCCACTGAGTGGCAACAGAAGCTATTTCAACATTGGTCTAACTAAATATACTGCCAAAGACACTCAGTTTGTATACTGCAGCATGCTAACATTGAGTAGAACAAGTTAAAGTGGTTTATAGCAGTTTGGACTAACGGTTCAGATCTTGAAGTAAACACAAGACAACCAACAGATTTATTCTTGATTCTCAAACACAGTACACTTATGAAGTCGTTTTCACGAATTCAGGTTGAATTATCAATCTAAAATACGAGCAACTGCGTTATTTATTTGTGTTAACTGTATTTGATTAATTGATGAAAAGTCAGAAGTTAAAGGCTTAACAGCTACAAGGATCATTTGTCAGCTATAATTAACAAACATTCAATTACAAAAATTGTGTTGCTTGCACTAGACAAGCATTAGACTCTCTAGTCTCCATTACAGTGTTGCACGAGAAGTTACAGTCACATCTGTCTGTGTTGATGTCCTTAGACTAGTAACTAAACACATGTCCAAATGAAGTTCTCACAACTAGAAAGAAAAAGTCAAAAATAAGGTTTCACAGCACTGAGAATAAAGTAATGGTTCTGTATAAGACTTCGATTTGTGTTGTGCTGTGGTCGATTGAAAGAGGCAAATCACTATTTATTACTGAAACATCTTGATTTTATGCTCATGTATTCTTCTTAATTTACTGCAGTAATGCAGTGTCAGAAAAATAACAGCACATAGTACATAGCCCCGGGGGCTAGGCACTATTTTCTGACACTGTTTTTCATAACTCATCTTGGTCTCAAAGCAACAGAGCTAACTTACATTTCATCTACAATAACAAAAAGCACCCAGAGGATAAATGACTTTAAAATTATCCTAAACACAGCAACATTACACTTTCTAACGGCTGCAGAGTTACAGTCTACTTTCTTACAAACAAACTCATGTTGTGATTGCAGTATTAAACATCAATTATGTCAGTAAGTGTGCTTGTTGTTGCACAGGACACCTACCTTTGTTCAGGTGTGAATTGGCTTTGGTCTTGTCACTGAAGCCCTGGCTGCGTCTGTTGCCAGCAGCACTGACCATGCCTCTTGAAGGGATGTCACTGCCGGCAGTGGACACCCTCGCTGTGGGCCCGGGAAGTCTGATGGAGAGAGAGATAGCGAAGAAGAAAGACAAAAAGAAAGACAACTGTAAACAGGCCACAGCATTAGGTTTGTGTACTACAGTGACTAAAGGTGAAATGATATTAGATGACAACATCTGTAGCTTAACAGATCAGGTTTCTCCAGGTTTATATAACTTTCTGCTTGGACAAGGCACATATCTACTATCACATCACATATTTTAGGCAGAGGCAACTAGTAATGGAAATTGTGTTTCATAATGGCAACATAGGAAGAAAAAAATCTTCTGTTCTTTGTTAAACTCTATGTCACACTGTCATGAAAAGTGATACGTAAAGGCATTAATAGCATAATATGTTCATAGAATTTGAGTAATCTGACGAAAATGATGGGCTTGTTTTCCCAAGTTCCGTTTGTCACCTCAATGAATTCAATAAATTCATTATACAAGTTTTGTTGACTTAGTGTATTGATTTTCTAAGTGAAGGGTTCTGTGTTTGCCATGTTGTTGGGCTGCCAGGTTGAGTATACCTCAAATGGATGACTACTAGGTTTGTGTATTCCTTGTTTTGAAATGACAAAAGGCCAGACCTGCCCATCCAGAAATTTGGCCCTCCCAGAAAGAATCAGCATTATTACTGATATTATAATAATTTATTTATCTGTTTTTTATTTATTACAACATTAGGCTCCTATTGTTATTGTAGATATTGTTTTATTATAAACTGGATCCATTTGTGGAGATTGTAAAATACGTGTGGTCATTCAGCAGGTGCAGCCACACTACCAGACTCAGCGACTGTTAACAGTTCTGCAGACTCTAATGTAATGGAAACTAGCGTTAATGTTATTGCAAGGTTAGCAACCACACTTGGACGAATACAGCTGGCACTATGCCATTTCTCTCATCTTATCTGGTGGCAGTACAGGTACTTCTTGATTGGTTTCAAGTTCGAGTTTTCAGGGAAAAAGGTGAATGATACCAAAACAGACTTGGTTGAGTAGCCTACTCAGAAAGGTGATGTTGTGTGCATCATGCACCATCTGATTTAGCTTTTAGTAGATGGCTTCAGAGACTGGAAATACAGTGCTAGAAGCTGTCTGACTGCTAGCACGCTAAAAGATGCTCAAAAAGCAACACATTATGCTGCGATCTAAAGAAATTCAAGAACAGATGAGAAACAAAGTAATTGACATTTATCAGTCTGGGAAGGGTTGCACACTTTTCTGCATTTCTAAGTTTTTGGGACTGTAGTAAACCACCGCGAGAGCCATTATCCACAAATGAAGAAAACTTAGAACAATGGTGAATCTTCCCAGGAGTGGCCGACCTATCACAATTACTCCAAAAGCTCAAAGACGGCTCATCCAGGAGTTCAAAAAAGAACCCAGAACAACATCTAAAGAACAGTAGACCTCACTTGCCTCAGTAAAGGTCAGTGTTCATGATTCAACAACAAGAAAGAGACTGGGCAAAAATGGCATCCATGGGGCAAAAGCCACTGCTGACCAAAAAGAACACAAAGGCTTTTCTCACGTCTCAACATCTTGATTATCCCCAAGATGTATGGGTTTACTTTTTCACATAGGGCCAAGCAGGTTTAGACAGATATTTCCCCTTCATAAATGAAATAATCATTTAAACTGCATTTTGTATTTACTCTTGTTATCTTTGTGTAATAAAACAATTTGTTGACGATGATCTGAATCATTTAGGTGTGACAAATGTGTCTTACAAAAGGACAAGGACTGAGCAGACATGGCTCTTTTAGGGGGCATATGTTGTACGTTTGTTGTGTCCATAGTGCCGATGTACTCTTACAACTAACGGGTCACAGTTTATATAAAGAATCATATCATATTGTTAATTTGAAAATAAAATAATAAGTAAGTTTCAGATTGGACTGAACAGTCTGACAGGTGAGCTGTGATCTGAAAAGCCTCAGATTACACATGCTGCTCCTTTATTTTTCCACATGGATTAAATAGGATATATACTGCCCATAGATAAGCCTTCGTGAAATTTATGACGCCTTGATTTCATATTGTAAGTCAATCTGTTGCCACTGGTGAGGTCTGTGAGTCAAGCTGCAATCTAACCGGGGGCAGACTGGCCAATGAAATTTAAAGTCACCAGTGGCGGCAATCATCATCCACTGAATGAGAGGCAGATGCTAATAAGCACACTACAGCTCCTTCTTTCAGCTCTTGTATACAGTACAGAAGCTCTCATTTCCGGCATGCCATTCACGTTGACTGATTATTAATCTAACCATTTTAACATAATTGGTTTTACCATATTAGTTAGTCAAAAATAGTCTAACATAACTTGACTAGCCAGTCTACTGAAAGAAATGCTCAATTTGTTTGTTAGAATACAAACATACAGTACCTTTCAAGATTTCAATATTTACTGCAATGTGTCAAAATTGGTATAGTTGGGAGTTCCCTGTGTTTCCCCAGTATGTCTCCCAAATACAAACCATAATGTGTTGCTTAAAGCACATTGTTATTTGACTCTAGCTTGTTCTGTCAGTGCAATCCAGCTCTGTTGGTGCTGAAAAAACATAGGTGAAATCAGAGCCGGCTCGACCCATTTTAGCGCCCTAGGCGAGATTACGACTTGGCGCCCCGTAATCAAGCGCCTATAATTGGACAGATGTAGAGTAAATTTAATAATAATAATAATAATTCATTTTATTTATAGGGCACTTTACATTTCTAAAAAATATCAAAGTGCTACATAAGAGTATAAAACAAGACAAACAGGATAAGATAAAAGCAATGATAAAACTTACATTTAAAATTCGTATTAATATGCTCCTAAATAAAAAAGTCTTTAGCTGTTTTTTAAAACAGTCCACAGTCTGCTGTGCTCTCAAGGTCTCTGGTAAAGCA
>JAUMHL010000018.1:18727163-18761855 GCA_032362345.1 Sandelia bainsii
CAACACGAGAATAATTATTATCTAGCTGTGATCAATGTTTCCAGATCTCACGATAGACAAAAACTTTGAATAACTGTTCACCATCAGGTCTGTTCATCTGTTGTATTAAATCTACATGATGAGTTCATATTTCACACTTGATAAATCTGCAGAATGTCTTTGAGGTCAGATCCAGTCTTTCACTGCCTCTCTTTCTCTCTTTCCCCCACTCTTTAATATATTTGTCCATATTTTCCCCACTTATTGCCGGACATTGTCACTCTGTCAGGTGGAGGTGTATGTGTGTGTGTCTTTGCAGGTGGAGGGGGGCGCGTGCCGGGTCAGGCGGGCGCAGTAACCGAGGAAACGAAGCTGTGGACTGATCCCGGCTGGAAAAGGACAAACTATCGCGTTTCACTTTATTGTGGAGAGAATCATGAGGGGTTCATACAGGGAACAAAGCCCAAATAAGTAACTACACTTTAGAAAACAAGCTCAAAAACCCGCGACTGATGATATTTGCAAGCAATTTTTTTTTAAGGCTTGCAGCTGCGCCCCCTCCAGCAAGTGGCGCCCTAGGCGACCGCCTAGTTCGCCTATGCCAAGAGCCGGCTCTGGGTGAAATTAGTTACTTGATCTTCTATTTGAAGAAATTGTTTAAATACATTAAGTTTGGGCCAGAACTGGATTTTATTTATTTTCTTCATTTAATTTTTTCCATTTCCAGGCTAAACTATTATTATTCCAAGGAATTTCTGGTTATTATAATTGCTCAATTCTGATCTGCAAATAATAGATATAGACAGGAATTTGATACAGAAAGACTGGTGATTTGTAGTCTGTCAAATATTTCTCATCCTATACCAATTATATTTATTGTCATACAGAGAAAAGTGAAGCATGTATAAAATACAAGCTCTTCATTCTGCAGTTGCACATGCTGACCAGAAGGTGGGGATATTGCATTGCTTTGGAGAGGAGTTGGTGTGAGGCAGGTGCAATGCAAACAAAATCTAGAATGGGCATCATGCAAAACCATATCCTTAATTCAATTTCAAGGTGCATGTTCACATAAAACAGCACTGCATGCTGAAAAAGATTCAAATGTCAATGTAAAAAAAAAAATTCAACGACAGCAGACCAAAACTAAATTTGAACACTGTCATATTATAGGCACACATTCTCCGGCCTCAGATACTTTGTGTTAATTATTAATGTCATTCTATGGGGGATGTGCTTGACAAGCAAACCCACACACACACAAGCACACACACACACAGTTACTTAAGGGTTATCTAAAGGTCTTTGACAGACCATTTAGCAGGCTTGCCAAATGAGGCACACTGCCAGACAGAGCTGTCTGCAAATGGAGACTAGAGCTTTAGTCCCTATCTGCTCAATGCTACCACTCATGCATATTAGATAATGCCTGTAGCAGAGATCGCCCTTAATCACAGACAAAAAACAATATGAAACTCGTTGGAGTTCAAAAGAAATATCATCCTTGATTAGGGGCAATTTCTACATTCTAATTTTCAGAAATGGGACAGGACAGGAGTTGCAGTGGAGGAAAGAGAGGGAGGGGCAAGAAAACAGAAAGGAAGAGTAAGCTGACCTAGATGTCTTTTTCTGACCAAGGGAAAACTTGAGTAGTTTACCCTGAGACCCATCCCTAGAGGAGAGGAAAAGAGAAGAGAGACATGGAAGAGGACACAGACAGAGATGTCAGGTATACAGTTATAAATGACAGGAAGTGCAGACAAGTAGAGATGACAAAATGATGGATTAGAACAGCAGAAACAGCAAGAAAGTGAAGAATACAGAGACAAACCCATTCACTCAATGTTCACCCATTCAATGTTCAAGTTTCCAGTTTGCATGAATGGGCCAGCATGCCTCACCTGGACTGCATCTCAGCCTGTGCTGCTTTCTGGGCTGTAAGGGCAGGCGTCCCATGCGGAGATTGGCCGAGCTGGGCTGGTGCGCTGCTCTGCTGGCTCAGCGGAGAGTGTGTGCTCTGGGACTGGGCGTTGGGTGGGAGAGAGGGCTGGGAGTTCTGCCGCTCGGCCTGCTGCTGTTGTTTGTAGCGGGACAAGCTGAAGAAGAGGCCAAGGATGGCTTTCAGATTACCATTCCGAATCTCTGTGGGTCAGGGAGAAGGACAACGTGAGGTGTAACAGGTAGTAATAGGCAGATGAAGAACGAAATAGGCTGACAAAAGACTAAAAGACAAAAGACTACTACTTTTACTTGCATACGGCATATTGATACATTATTGTTATACTGTGATAATGACTTGTTCCTTTATTGCCTATACCTGGTTACTCCTATTTAGATTAATTTAGTCAAAGGTAGAATGTCTCATTTACAGACTGAGGTAAGCTCATGATGTGCTCCTAACAGAACTGTATGTTATCAAAACAAAAGCACTATTGTGAGCTTTCTGGTGCATTAGCTCTATGTACTTTATGGTATAATCAGCCCCTAGCGTACTGGCATTAATGTAGTGTGGTGTGTCCTGGCAAACCAGCCAGCAAATGTAATTCTTCTATGCCATTAAGCTGCCATTCTTAATCTTTTTCCATAGCATGAATGATATTTGTTTAGTACCTAAGGCTACCTAAGCCTAGGTTTGTGTCTACCTCTCTGGTTCCAGTGAAAGGAGAAATCCAGCTTACCCTCTGCAGACAGACCCTGGATGTTGATTCCTTTGGCTGCCAAGAAACTGAGGCAGGCATCAATGTTCTCAATCTGGACAGAGAGACATAGACACAGCTGTAAGACCCTACACCCTGCTCATTTCCATTTAAATTTGCATATTTGTATAATGTGGAGAAGCATGCTGGTTTCTCTTTTGCACGCTTCTCCTGAGAGTGCAGTGTCAAAACTTAAAGTAAAAAACAGAACATCTACAGTACACGTCTGTGCAGGAACAAAAAACAGCAGCACAAAATGTACAATTTAAAAAAAAAGGAGGTGCTGAACAACTGTTTAGACTGACAATGTGGGAATACAGACTGCATAGACCAGTGAAAATAAGGTAATATGACAGGAAACTAAATCTGTTTACATGTATTGGATTATCGTTGGCAGTTATTACAGTATTTCATGCTAGAAAAGCATACATTCAGAACATATGGTTTAGAAAGTACTCTGAGAATATGTACATCTGTCAAGGTCAAACAATGGTCTAAATGTGTTAATAATGTGTTAATAAAGGACGATGCTAACAAACATTTAATCTGGACCTGTATGCTGATAAAAAACAATGCTGACTGCCAGAAACAGATGTCTGGATAATGTATGAAGCTCATTCAAGGATATAAGGGTTTGTACAATGGTGATTTCAAGTGAGTCAATCTTATAACCACTTATTTACCAAATTGTTGTAGCACTAAGTAGATTACAAAATTTCTTTCAGAATTAAAAGCTGACGTGTCAAATAGGCCACACTTTCAATTAGCTACACAGCATGAACTCTAACCCTAACCCTAACCCAAAAACGTTTATCCAAATAGTTATGAGAATTGCAGGAGTGGAGAAATAATTATTTCTGCCCAATTTCATAGAAATTAGTATATTATTTTTTGATATACGGCATAAAGCAAACCAAACAAATTGTACCAAAACAACATAATTACTTTGGCAGACATAAACAGTAGTTGGGAAGTGGTAAGAGCTTTGTATATAGTGTCTGACTGTACATGCAGTGCATAATGTGTGGTGCAAAGCTCAATGAGTAATACTGTCCACATGGTGACATAGTTTAAACAGGATTCAAACCAAACAGACTTTCATCAGTAGAGCAAACTCATTTGCTATGACAGCAGTTCTGACAACCTGAGCAGACTGCTGAGCTGTCACTGGACTGCCAGAGGATTTGACAGGCGAACAGGCTTTGTTTAGAACCCACGTGACCCATTATACATCAAGCCTTCTGGCTGGCACACATAATCACAAAGTAAACCACATAAAGCAAATCACCAAGTGGCATCACTGCAGATGACTGACTGTGTGATCAAAGTTTACCAACTGTTTGCTGAGCAAACACACCAGGTACAACACAAAAGATATCAATATGGCATGGCTGTTGCTCTCACTCATATTGTTTACAGAGGTACACTATAAGTTAGTACTATCAGCAGTGACATTAACAGACCTAAGACCTAAATGTAAAATTAAAAATCATTCAACAGTATGCGCAAAAGGTTAAAGAGGTGCTAGGTTTTTGTTATGGCATTTTTATGGCAAGTAAATGTAGATTTATGACACCCTGAGGCTAATCTGTAACAGTGCACTCACAAGAAGCTCATTATGAAAATACAACAGCTGAAAATATAATCTCACCAAGCCAAGAGAGTATAGATATAGAGCAGTGATATTCTAAGTGGTTCCTAAACTAAAATACATATGAACTGTGTCCTTTGTAAATGAGGTCGGGTGTGGGCTGCAACCGGGAGAGTCACACTCACTAAAAATTAATGACATGATTACACTTAATATGCAGCAACTAAATATAGCTTGACCTACAGCTCACTCTGTGGTTGTCCTGTTAGGAAGTATCCGGCTGTGAGGTGAGAAGCTGGAGTAAAAGCTCATTTAAAACTGTCTCCATTAAAAAATGTTAATGCCTACTGAGTGCAGGTACTTTAAGCATATTAATATTAACCCAAAACAACTAAGCTAATCCACTACAAATATTACTAAAGCTACAACTATACAATAGAATAGAATAGAATCAGCTTTATTGTCATTATACAGAGTACAATGAAATTGTGTATACTTAGTTATAAGTATAGTTTTCTATTAGTAGCAATTACAACTATACTGCTTTTATTTCCATTCACTACTGCAAAATTAATAGTTTACCAAATTAATATTATTGACATGCACATATGTATGCTAGTAACTCAAATGCGGCTAACTAGATTAGCAATTTCTACATCCATCACTAGATCACAATTATTATTAAATTCATGCTCATCTGAGTCATGTCAGTGTGTGAAGACACAGATTGAGAAGAAACAGAAATGTTGACCCTCTTGTCATTTCCCTGACACCTGACCCCAGAAACAACTGTTAGAAGGACTGACACATGCTGTCCTTCAAGGTGATACAGCAGAAAACATAGGAACAGGAGGAATGCAGACTATGGCTACTGTGGCTATCTCTGAATACCACAGGTCTCTTAAAAATAAACCTCCCTGAAATACCCTCTAACCCCCGATGAAATAACCGGAGTCATACACCCCACCGGCCTGAGCCACTGAACCACTCCCTTACTGCCTCAAATTCCTTAGTATAGTTGCATCTTAAATAGCAGCAGCCTGCAGAAAACTGTACTGTATGCTTCATTAAGATACCCAAGTACAAAAGCCAAGCTATTCATACCCCCTGAGATGCACTGCAACCCCACCTCCGTAAATAATGACGACTCTATTTATTTCACAAAAGTGTCAGTGATAATCTACCAAGAGCTCCAGAACCTAAGATCTTACTCAGGCTATGCTTTAAATAGAAAGATCAATATTCCAGCAACACTGCAGAAAATTACTGGATCTATGGCAAGAAGTCACTGAATTCCAAGACTTTATCTTTGAAAAATGCATCAAAGTAATCCCACCTCTGATCATTCTTTATTTATCGATTTGTCTGAGATCCTCAGCACATTTCACAAGTTAGTATTTTCTCAAGAGTCATGACTTTGTGTTTTGCAGAGCACACTAGCAACCTAGGAGTTTAAGATACTTATATGTTCATGTGATCATGTCACCCCTGGTTTGAGTTTGGGCAGGGATCTGCATTACCCCAACTCTTTCTGATGGCAAAAATGAAATTAGTAAATGAAAAACATACACAGCTTTTTAGACATGTCATTAGCTGACATCACCTTGTTCGTTGTGTTTGTACAGGTTATCTACTGTACAAGAGAAATACTAATAAGAAAACACAGAGACCCAGAAATATGTTTCACATGTTTTGCAAAACTGTCAAAGTAGCCAAAGTTCACTTTTAGCCTAATTTTTCTCTCATTATCCTGTTCTCCACTAACTTCGTGTTAAGGCAAGTGGCTGATAAAAACTGAAAACATGAAAAACAATCACTAAATGTTCAGTAATGTATATGACGTACGTACACAAACACACAGCCAAAGTGGTAATGTATTGACCACCAAATCAATAGAATATTGAGTAGAAGCTACTAGTAATTAGAACAAAATAGCTCTAAACAAGCTCAGAGAAAAATCTATAGTCACCAAATCACCTCCCAATAAGCCTCAGATGAAAATCCTGGTGCTGTACTTACACTATGCCTGGATCTGTATGGAAGCTCCTACCTGCCTGAATGTGTGATCTGTCCCTACAGTGTAACTGCTCTGCCTGGCCTCACACCTCCATCCAACTCCACTGTCAGCTCCTCCTCTGCTCCTGCTCCCGGCAGCAGTAGCACAAGGCTGGCCAGCCAACAGCCCTCTGAACAAACACTTCCTCCCAGCACAGTGATGCTATTATTGTGCTTGTGTGTGTGACAGAGAAAGAACTAGAGAGAGAGCTAAAGGGAGGGAAGGAGGGAGTGTTACATGTCTGAAGCAGGATATGACAGATACAGTACGAGCTTTTGAAGACTGACACAGAGGAAGATATTTTTAAACCAAAGTTGCTGATAGACAATATTAAGTGATGATTTTCTGTATTTATATTTGACCATTTTCAGGTCAAAGTATTACAGATAATTCCAGAAGCTTTTTCTCAACTTAGCCGTTGTATTTTAAACATACCACAGCTATTCAATGCTAATTAGGCTCTCGGATTTACACCTTATTTTCTAGTTGCACCTGGTTACCCAGGTTATCTAAACCACTTTCTTTGGAGGTAAAACTGAAATTGAGATGCACTCATAATGTCCCTCGTTGCACAGGTAAGTACAAAAGGTCAAAGTACAATCAGATGTCTGTAAACTGTGATGAGTGTTTGGGATAGTCAGGTAATAAATGTACAGTTTGCCTTTGTTCCCCCTTCCAGTTAAGTTTGGGTAACCTGGAGGTTTGTAGAAAACCTGTCTGATCTTCTGGTTGCTCACCTTTAGTGATGTTGTTGTCTTCTCATATCTCAGCTAACAATATGTTGAGTACAAAGTTATTATACTGACAGAAAAAGTAGCAAACAAGTTGCAAAAAACCGTAGTTATTCTTCGAAAGGTGAACTGATTTCCAATAAACTATTACTGAACAAATAAACAAATCAAAGCATGCAAAAATCCCAATATTGTAGGTGGTTCCAACGTTCTTCTTGAGGGATCACATAGGAACCTCCTTCACACTGTAATTAAACCTCAGTACTGGCTCAATATGTTGAATCTATCAGTCTAACTGACAACTAGCTAAACAATCCTCACTCTCTTAACTGAAAAATTCACGCAGAGGTTTCAACACCTCAGAGAGGTGCTCTTTTTCACAGCTTATTGATAAATAATGATGCACCAGCAGCTGTGAAACACACGCCATGGTGCAAAACGACACACATCAGCTTCAGGCATTTTCTGTCTTACTGCTTCTGCAAATCTATTTTTATAGATCTGCTGTGTTGTTATTCATGTCTGTAATCATACTATGTTCATAGTGTGCATTATCTTTTAATTTATCATATTTTAAGATGTTTTGGTTATTATAATGGTGTTTGTCCCTAATTGACTCTCTCCTTTCACAAACAAAAATAAAAATTTCCCCTGGCTACGTCAGTATTTCTCTGCTGAAAAGCTGCTCAGATTTTTCTGAAGAACAGGTATTGGTCGCCTCTGCGTTTTGTTTTTATTTAAAAGAGCTGAACATTTTTTCAAGGTCGAGGTTTCTGAATGTCTTATTTAGTTTGCAAACTTGTGTTCTAACTCCTATGAAAAGACTAACTGTTATTGCAGCAGACGACTAACTTATGCAACAAATGAGCAGAGCATGCCTGTGTATGCATACAACGAGTGGACAAAATAACATGACCACCTTGTTATGTATCATGTGATCTTCAGGGCCAATTAAGTTCTGACCCTCTGAAATAAACATTTGGGGTTTTTGCTTAGAAACAGTAACTGTGTTTGCTCATTCATTTTCTGACCACCTGACACAGTTAGGGATTTCTCTCTCTGACGTACAGATAAAGTGCCGCTCCCTTTGATCAAATATTAGCCAGCCTGTTGAATCATTAATAAAAAAACTGTTTGTGTCTTGTTCTGCTTACGAGTGTAAAATCTAATCATCTACAAAAACACTCAAATTCATCTGCGTATAATCTGCAACCATCTACTCACCAGTCTGAATCTGTGATTTCGCCTGTACAGACTCCTGCCATAGTGAAACTACAAAGACACACGTATGACTGTGTGAACTCAGGTTAAATATTGGGTGTATTCCGATCATGTAAAACTGTACAGCAATTTTAAATGACACTGAACGTGAAGGTGAAAAACAGGAAAAAAGATATAGTTAATATAAGTTCTATTGTCAGGCCAATTCAACACACACTCAGAGAGTGTCAGCAGAGCTTTATCTTCATTTATTCCTCGAAAGCTATTGATGTTTCCTTCAGTCTGTTTGTCATCAAGGCCATTAAACACCCGGTCCTGCTAGTTTTTGTCAATGTGAAGCTTGATTTATGTTTCTGCTTCTGCTACAGGCTATGCAAGTGGCCTAAACTGTTGTGAGCATACTTGTGTCTAGTCTGTCTGTGTTACTCTGCAAGTACACCACCAAATTGGGGAGGCATGATAGCTCAGTGGGTAGAGCAGTCGTCTTCCAACCCTAGGGTGAGTGGTTCGATTCTCAATCCCGGCAGGCTTCATGTCGAGGTGTCCTTGGACAAGACACCAAAACCCCGTAGTAGCGCTGACACAGGTCTAGCAGCTGTCCAAACAACAATTTCCCCAAGGGGATCAATAATCTATTATTATTATTATTAAAATGCTAATTGGGGAATGGGTTTCTAAGGCCCTATGCTTCTTCACCACTGTGTTGAGGTATTTTGGTGTACTACATACAGTAGTGACTGAAATGAAGCAGGTCACCTTGCACTTAGAGCTAACAGATGCTGAGCAGCAGTTTTACTGAAACTACTGCAACGCACAAAATGTCTGATGCAAGGGTTACCTTTACTTATTTTCATTCAAAAATCAACAAAATCTGTAATTCGCCCAGAGCTAGGTCTATAGTGTATGTAATATGAACTATAAGGACAACTGTATGTTCTACTAGTAAAATAGTTCCTTAAAATCCTGTTCAACCTCTAAAAGTTGATCCAAAGCAAATTAATCAATTTCTAGATTTAGCAGCATGAATGAAATGAGGGTGATGAAATGGTTTGGCTGATAAAAAGAATTATTTTTTAACATCCATTTTCAGGTGAAATCAATTTAATTTCAGAAGCTACTCCTTTAACATGAGATGTTTTTAGGAGATCCTCGTGTATATTTGTGTGTCTCTGTGTGTGGTTTTAACAGCTCCATGTTAACTCAACATTCTCCCTCTTTGCAGAACCCAACACACAAACACACATAAAGTGTGACTGGGTGGCAAAAGAATGACCCAACGATGGGGGTCTGTTTAACAAGGATGTGACAGTTGTAAAAACAGCCACTCACTTCAGCCTGGACAGCCAGCATGCTAATCAGCTGGTGCGAGTCTGAGAAGCGAGTGCAGTTTATCCCGTTGATGGAGCTTATTTCCATGTTTATTCATTTAGAGACAAAGGTTAAGTTAAGTGGTGGCAATTGGCAGCAGCTTTGGAAGATTTGGGGATTTGAAGGCAATGAAATCAAGTGCAGTAAAAGTGGGTTCTCATACTCCTCTAATTCAGTTGCCAACTAAACTCTCACAACCTGTGTATGTCAGTGTGGGTGCTTGTTTTGACAGTACTACAATACTCAAAGCTGATATTTGCATAATGACTGCAGTTGCACCTGCCCTTAGCACTGCTCGAGTCCTTCAGATTTTGTTTTAAAGAAGACAAACTGCTAAGATTATACACCGCACACCATAAATACTCACATCACACACGGACTGATACACATACAGTGAGGTAACATCTGAGGTTATCCATGCAACATAAAAGTAGATTCTGACAGCCACTATCCAACAAACCATATCACTTCATCTGAATGCACACTATAAAAATAATTGTTTGTTTCTGTCTTAAGGGGGAGTATCCAGCAATTTACTTACTGCAACAAAAATGTTATGTTTGTAGATGACAATGGGACTGGATAAGAGGGAGGCTGCACAGGATGTTGGTAACAGCACAACAAAACCGCCCAGACCACTGAGACCAAAAAGCGCAAAACGCTCAATTACAGGCGACTGCGGGGGCGTAATGAGCACTAATAGGAAACGCATAATTGATGGGAGTAGTGAGGGAAGTGAGCCATTTTAAGTGTGGGTAAGTATATGTATTTCTTTAGTGAAAAAAATATAAATATATAGCAAATTTATATTTAAAAAGAGAGACAACAAGAGAAAATCCTGGAAAAGTAAAAATGCATTGGGATTAATAGACTCTTCAATAATGTTTTAGAAGCTATCCTTTAATTAACAAGCAGTTTTTAATACAGTAACAGTAGACAATAAGTAAATGTTCTCCGATGATGTGAAAGTTTGTATATGTAGATATTGATTATTTGCCCTATACACCAAAAATAAATTGTTTTTTTTAAACTATCAAAACTGATTCTATTTGCAAGGATTCAAATTCAATTGGCATTTGCTCATGTTTTCTTTTAAAACCCAGTCTCCAATCACAAAGCTGACTCACTCTTAACAGGGGTAAATCATTATAGTTAACTTCAGAGGATCAAATCTAATCACATGACTATAAAGACTGAGCCATCATTCCTACCGATCCCACCAGGGACAAAAGTAGGGACTTAGAAAAGAATCTAGCATCTTGCAGACGGGATACAGCTTACAGACAATAACTAAGAAACACCAGAACATATAGAAACGTCCAGCGTTAGGGCTCAGTGATGTTAGGTAGCCCCAAGAGAGCCAGAATAAGTTGAATGTTTCAGGCCCCAGCTCCTTAGTTTAAATTGTGATAAGCTCAGAATAGACCCTGACTTACAGAGAAAATTCTCCTTAGCACGATTAAATCAACACTAAAACGTATAGCAAAGCATAGAAACAGACCACCATCATAATGTCAACAAAGAGCAATACTAAATGTTTACAATGCACTAGAAACAGAATGACCTCATAAGTATATAATCATGGGTCCATGCGGGTTTGTATGTTTGCAATGAAGAACAAGGGTTAAGTGATTGGCTGTTCTTCCACCTCCTCCTCAGTTGTTAACTATGGGTGTGTTTCTCTCTCTCTGTCTCCGGTGCTTTGAGAGGCTTCAGTAGTCTGGCTGGAATCCAAAAATAGCCCCCTCAGCTGGCACACTCGCCCAATTTACGACCCTTCACATTCAGTGGAGGTCAACCCTGTCTCAGGACTGACGGCTCATTGCCCACAGAGAACACAAAACTGTGAAAACACTGAAATCCCAAATGTAGCAGTGTTACAAAGGAAATCCCACTTACATATCTGCCAAATGCCAATGTAGACAAACCACATCATAAGTTGCTAAACATTTTGTCATTATTGCTGATGGTCCCTGCCTGCCTTCTAGAGATGAGAGGTATAGTGTCTCCCTTGCAAGTGTAATAGCGTGAGACAAAACTGGCCCCAAAACCAAAGCCTGTGATGCTTTCAACTGAGTCCCAACTGCTCAAAGTCTGAGCCAGAGGTTTCACGGATGACAACACACAAGATCACAGAAGTAAAAATAAATGGACTAAGCCTTCCCATCTACAATTTTTCACCAGGACTTTTGCAACACAGGTCCAAGTGATGGACACATGAGGCAGTGAGATGGGTTATTTATTTAAGTTATTTCACATAGTTCACAAATTTGAGAACGCTGTGCTCATACAAACTTAGAAGGTCACTTACCATCTGAGACCGGCTCTTAGGAAAGCCATTGATATCGTCAATCTTCTCATTGGCTGAGGAGAGAGAGAAAGAGGAAGCAGAGACAGAGGGGAAAAAAAAAGAAGTGTGTTTCAAGATGTGTTTGGTTGATGTAATCTTCTTCTATATAATCCTCTTTTATTTCCAGTGGAGATCCCAGTGTGTGTGTGTGTGTGTGTGTGTGTGTGTGTCTCCCAGACAGTTCCTGGATGAGTGAGGAGAGCAGAGGTGTTCATGCTGGTGACTCCCAAAACCCCCTCCGCTACTTTCCACTCCCACTGAAACGTGAAACACTATCTGGTCCAAGCAAATGGGAACAGGGCCACTGGGGGCCCAACCAGGATGGGACTGTTGTGCTTCATCTTTTCAAAGACAGCATGTGTGTGTGCTGTCAGGGATTCCTCGTGTCCATTAGAGGCCCAGCCTGCAGCAGCTGAGACATGGCCGTCAGCTCACAGCTGACAACTGTGCCAACAGCTCCGTCTGCTTCAGCATCATGAGGCAGCTCAGCTCAACCTCACAGCCAGGTGCTATACCACCTACACCTAAAATGAAAGGGGGTGCTGCCCACAAGAGTTGGTTTTTTTGTTTTGTTTTTTTGGCAGCAGCCGTTTGGATATTTTAAATTAATTATGCATCATAACATTGATACAGTTTTCAGTGTGCTGCTTTTCACAATGTCCTCCCACCAGAGCTCAACTCCTGCCCTACAATCACACACCCTGCCAGAGGTAAGCTCTGTTGCCGCGTTGGCATTGACACACATTTGTCTTGAACATTGAAGCTTTCAGACATTGTCTGACAAATGAAGAATATAGGTGCTTTTCCTTAACTTATATCTCTGACCAACACACATATTCATTAATAAGTTAAATATCATGTATCTACAGTAAACTTAACCTTAATGCTTTTGTGCACAGCAAACAGGTAATCCGCTGTGAAATTATGCTCAGGGTTAGTCCAGCATCTTCTAAACTGACACTGGATTTCTTTTCCAACAATTGTCCAAATACCATTGGTATTGGTATTCCCTTGGTCTTTTCAGTTCAAGAACCAGGAATTTCAGCATTTAGTGAATTAATTCAAAACATATTGTCTGATACAGTTAATTTGGCTTTGCATGTTTCAGTATAAAACATGTCTCCCTCTATCTACTGGGATGTCAATATAATAAGTGCATAGGAGATTTTAGAGGTTTTAATCATCGCTTGCGTACCAGCATGATTTTAACGCAGCATCGTGATTAATACTGCATATTAGCAAAACAATGCAAACAAATGCAATGCAAACAAATGTTTCAGGACAATTAAATGATCAGTGATACAAAACCACTGCTGGTGGCTTTGATTTGTATGCTTCCTGAAAAACTGCACCCTGTAGTCAAGTGACATCTACTATGTTATTTTGAGATGCACACTTAAACTCCAAACATAATAAATGTTCCCACCCCCAAACCCATTAACCAGACACATTTTGCCTGGTTTACAAGTGTACAGCTTAAAACAGCTACATCAGTCAAAATATATAAAGTCTTTACTGAGAAAACAAAACTCTTCTAAGACTGAAATCTGACAATTAAGCAAATATCATAACAATCTACTGATACGGTTCAAATTAACTTGTAAGATCATCTCAGAAAGTTGTCTATAACAACTTAATGATGACCTTGACCAGTAGGTTTTCCCTATTACAAAATCTGACCTACAGTGTAAGTTGGTCAAATAGCTAAACAGGTGCCGTCAGGCCTTTGTCCCAGTAGAGCTGTTTGACACCAGCAGTCTCCTCTGGTTTCTCCAGTGATTGTGTGGTGTGAAGTTTCCCCGCACACAGAAAAGCAGGGCAGAACAGGTGAATGAACAGCTTTGGTTCATGTTGTGTAATAGGAGACCAGAGCCTTTTATGAAACTCAGAGACTTTGACTGATAAAACCTAATTTTACTTCTTTTCAAAAAAGTCTCCTCTCTGGAGGAGGAACTTTCTAATGATCCATGAATAATCAAATTCATACTGGTGAAGTATGGAACATTACTGATGAGCACAATACACCTAAGCAAGACAGACATGACATGAGACATAAACATAATTGCAAGGGTTTTTTAATGAGCCTTTTATAAAGCTAAACTTGCATTAGCAAACACACTGTGCCATTGGAACATATGCATATGTTTACTTGTTAATGTCCTGTATGCTTATGTAGACTACATAAGCGTACACTATATTTCTGATCAATTTGTTTGTTATACAAATAGACTTGTGTTTCAAAAACAAGGACATTTTAAGTGACCCCAAACTTTTGAATGACTGTGTACATACAATGTATAAAATTCCCTATGGTGCCTGTGAGCCTGGTCTACCACTGAAAAAGAATCCCATTAATCAGCTACAGTATGAGAACAGTGAGACTCTTCATAGCATAGGAAGTATAAAATCTGGGTCAGAGACATGGGGGAAGAGCTGGGGGGGGGAGAGGCAGTGAGATGCTGAGTCACCGGTCAACTGGTGTCAGCCTGTCTCAGCCTCGAGGCTGTCAGCAGATGAAATGACAGGCTAAGGACGGCCAGACGAGATGACAAGACTGATGCCAGTTCAGACAAGGTCGAGGGTCAAAAACACAGAGGAACAGCCCTGGTTCAAGTCCTACACTATGATGAGCACAGTATCTTAACAGTTACGTTTCTATGTGAACATATAGTACTGTTTAATTTATGTTGAACAATTACATACAATTCATTCAGCGTCACGATGCACTTGGAAAACAAAAGTTCATATATGTTAAACACTTCTGGAAGGTTGACTGACATATTTTCACCAATCACTGCCTATACCAATAGCTATACCAAATATGCTCTTTTATAGTGAGCACAATTTTAATCCCTTTTTTCTGATATTATTTTTAATGCAGTATTTCATATTTCTGGCCTATCTTCAGTTTAAGATTACTAAATCTAAATGTTACTGTACACTAGGACTGTCCTGATAATTCCTTCTTTTCAGATTTTCAGGTCTGAGAGCCAACTTGAACAAGATAGATTTGACTTATAAAGTAGTGTTTTGTCCTGACTCAATCAGGATTCTATGGTAGACGGATGCAGAGTGTAGGAATAATTTGTTTTTGTTTGATATATTTGTGTAACACAAACTCTATCTGGCAAAATGTCTCTAAAAAAACTGCAACTACTTGTTTCAGTCGTACTTTCAAAGGTAACTAATGATGTGTGATCAGCTAAATTCTCTTCCCAGATTTTGGAATCAAATGTGTACTTACCTACGACCTGTATGATCTCAGCCAGCAGCACTCCGTCTGTGACGTCTGTTTGCAGGTCCTTGATCAGACGCTTGTGTCCTGACTTGGCAAGGTAATGGTTGGCCCAGTCCGTGTAGATCTGCGGTCAGACAAAAACACAGCGACGATGTTCAGTTATGAGCCTTCAAATACAAAATCCAGTCCAAACAGGGGGAACCCCGTCAAGTCGTTCCATGTGCTTCAAACTCCATAAACACTTGAAAACTACAAAAGGTATAAATTGTTGAAACAAATTTACAACTCTAATAAAATAACAACATGGTTGAATAGGAGCAGAGTAGCCCTCTTTCTTTTGTGAAGGGCTCCAATCTGGCATATATCCGCGTGGTATTCAAATTGGGGCCATTGTGCTCAGCCGGGGCATTCATCTCTGAGCGCACGGCGGCTGTTTTCAATGGGCCATGCTGACATCACTCTCTGGGGACAGAAAAGACCCTTCACTGCCTGGGGGGAGGAGAGGAGGGGGTCAGAGCAAGCATCTGAATAATTTGAATAGCGTCCTTCATAATTAGTTGCCAAACTCTTTTTCTTTTACCCCCTCTCTCTCTCTCACATCAAGAGAAGTGAGTTTCTATTTCTGAGGCAATAAAAAAAAGGTTGAAGAGTACTTTCACCGAATATTATTTCTAATAAAGAACTAGTTATTTTTGGAAACAGATCCCTTATGAATCTTGATTTGCAGCACTGTCGGACTTGTCTATAAACTTCAGAATGTCTGTCTGACAAGTGCAACTTCAGAGCTGCAAACCCCCCCCTCAGGGATCTGAAACGTGCAACAGCCCAGCTAAATAAAGACACTTCTCCCTCCATGTCTCACTCTCATTTTCACACAAACTCAGAAGCATTACCAGGTCTCTGATTTTTCAGTTTTTTAGACACACAAAAATGTAGTAACAGTAAAAGCAGTACATCAGAATAAAATACTCTTCCAATTTCATTCAAACGAAATACACTGTAATACTAGTACAACTAAAATTATCCTCTCTTAGTCTAATTGTGTCATTTTTTTGACAAGAGAATGATATTTGCAAAACTTACAGATGTTTTGAGGGATGGCACAACTTTTGTCTCCAAATAAGTAAACTTTGGCTGCAAAATGGTGGGAGAAATCTGCTTACTGGCTTGCTACATGTTACCTAGTTACTACTACACTACACAACTAGTTGTCTGATTCCTGGTATAACCTGATTTCTCCCAGTTATGTGCATGTACAGTTCCTATGTAAACTTTCTCAATACCTGAGTAGATACTCGAACATCAGCATTTCTCTCACTGTGGAATTCAAGTGCATTCATTGGTGCTGAACAAGTGCACAGCATTGTCAAATTAGCAGAGAAATGGACACACAACCTGCAGGGTGAGTTGTGTGACACAGCTGTGACCCTTGTTTCTTTGAGTTTGCACTGTAAACAGACCTGGAGCTTTTCTGCCACGCTACTAACCGGATGAATCACTGCTCTCATGATTGCTCTCAACAGGTGTGAGCACTTCAAAGGCGCGCACCCACATGCACATACGTATACTCATCTTCACACACAAGCTCCAACGCAAAATTGTTTATGAGAGTACACGACCACACATTAAATACAAAGAGACTCACAGGGACGTTTAAAATCACATAGGCTGTATATCCAAACACAAATACAGAGTCTAGAGTGACACACTGAGCTAAAAGCCTTCAAGCAGCAGGGTTAGGCTCTATCCTTTCAATTCACACACTGAGCTGATCGTGGAGAAAAGGAAATGTTCAGAATCTTTTGTGTGTGTGTGTGTGTGTGTGTGTAGGCTTTCTTTGAAGTAGTTTCGGGCAGGTAAATTGAGGGGTTAGGGTTAGAGTGTAATTAAAAACGAGGTGAAATGGGTAGCTGTCAGTCACGGATCTGGAAACCACAGGGGGGTCAAATGGCTTGAGGGCAAGCAGGGAGCCATGGGCACATTGGGAGAGGAAAGAAAGGGGAAGTGGGCAAGTCACAACAGGTTATTGTAAATCCTAAAATACAACACTTTTTAAGACACACTTTGTGTCCAATGTCTTCCTCACTGCCAAAGTATCAGATTCAAACTTTAACTATGATAGCTCAAGTACAGTTAAGTTTCTGAAGGGAGAACTATTATTAGACAACAGAAGCAGCAAAATGCTGATGTAAACTGCAAACATAAGGATTTACTATTAATTATTTTGAACAGGACAATTTCTACTGACATACCCACCGCAGACCAAATGTTACAAAATGGGTCACATTCATGTAAATCAAAGACAATGTTAAAAATGTCATGATGAAATGTATGTTTAATAATAATAATAATTGATACTTTTTTGATTCCCTTGGGGAAATTGTTGTTTGGACAGCTGCCAGACAGTAGGTGTCAGCGCTACTACAGGGTTTCAGTGTCTTGTCCAAGGACACCTCAACATGTAGCCTGCTGGGACTGAAAATCGAACCACTCGCCCTTGGGTTGGAAGACGACTGCTCTACCCACTGAGCTATCATGCCGCCCCTATTTATTGGACTTTTTGTCATCTAAAACTTGCTTGGAGGGCTGAACGAAAAAAGAACTAGAGGTGGAGTGTGATGAGAACAAGTCGTCTGATCTGAGAGACATTTTAATAAGCTGTATGGTTAATGTAGAGAAGTACTGACTCCAAATTGACTCAACATCTATTGTATCTACCAGGCTGCAATGAATGATTAATAACATGGAATCAGAGGGAACCACTCTGCATATTGAACGAAAAATTTAACCAAAAGTCACCAGGGTTGTAAACGAGTGATGAATTGGTATTATTATATCAGAAACTAAATTAATATAATGGAGGGGTGGTGTCAGTGATTAGCAATGTTACCATTCAAAGTAAAATGAATAATTTCTGGACATTTTTGGTTGGCAATTGCATGTCAATGCTTTTATTGTACCAAATAAAATGTGACTGCACTATCAAGTATTAAACCTGTTGGGAAAGTAGGGATTAAATAATAAAGTTTCTGAGTGAAATGTATTTGTATATTTTGGTTTATGCATACTTGAATAGGTTTAACCCATCATAGAAATTACAGTCTATACAGCCAGTGGCACTAGAGTAAAGTTAGGGGATCAAAGTGATCTGGGTTGATGTTTTGGGTCAAATTGATGTGTAATAATAACAATAATGGCATGCTTTATTGATACCCTTGGGGAAATTGTTGTTTGGACAAGAGCAGTAGATGACACAGCTAATATGGTGTTTCGGTAACTTTTCCAAGGACACCTCAACATGTAGTCTGGAGAAACCTAGAATCAAACCACTCACCCTGGGGTTGTAGACGACTGCTCTACCCACTGAGCTACTTGCCACCTGTTTACTATTTAATATTATTACAACTTTACTCTCCAGTCTCCATGTCTATATGTCAACACTAAGGAGGATGTGCTCGAAATGTACAGACACATTTTTTAAGAGTGAAAATCCCACCATTCCCTGAAACAGACAGTAATCCAGACTCCTTGTATGATTGGGGGTCTTTTTTTAGGGGTTGGGTGCTGGGATGTGGGACATTCCCGTCACAAGAGAAAGCAACATGACACTGACTCATTTAAGGGCCTTATGGAAAATGTCATATGTAGCCTGTCAAGTATTTTAACTTCCTGGTTTGTGAATTTGTCCCCTTCAGGAACAAAATCTGGGTGGGTTTAAGTGTGTGGACAGCCATGTATGGTTTAGATTTTGAACTTAAGCTTTAATTTGAGGCTCATATCCATACTGTATCGATGTAGCCCTTTAAAAATGGAGTCATCACACTGACCATATTGTGTGTTCTTTGTATTAGTACGCATAAACTGCATGTGAACGTTCACATAATACTGTCCAATTTAAGCCTCGAAATACGACACAGAGTCAGTTCTTCAAAGTTTGTGACAAGCAGCGATGAGTCAATCATTCAGACAGCTGTGCCTTTCTTCTCTCACTTTAACACACAAATCAGCTTCACATCCAGTATCCCTGCTGCCTCGGCTTGCTGAGTCACCAGGCTGCTGTGTGATGCCAAAAGAAGGGCATGACGCACACAGGCCGTCCCTGCAGCGGTAGATCGGTTTGGTGGTGAGAAAGCGAAAGCAGCCAGTGCATCACGCTGGGAGAGTGCCCTTGAGTTGAAGGGTACTTTTTGAAGAGGGTATGAGTGAAAAGTGAGGTTTCTGTTTGTTCTGTGTGGCTCTGCTGCAGAGGCGGAGGCATAAGTTTAGTAAATGTCACGACACATCGTGACAGAGGCTGATTATACAGTAGGTGGAGCTACGCAGATGTGCTTTTGTTCTTCTTGTGGCCAAACTATCACTCAGCTGGAGTAACCACTTTGTATTACTTTCCTCTTTAATCTCTTTTCTTGTAAAAAAAAAAAAAAAAAAAAAAAGTCTTAGTTTTTAGGTTGATGTTAGCTTTTTTGTTATTTGTCCTGTGAGTTTTGAAACAAAATTCCTACACAAATGAAATTCATTTTAACCATGATGAGAGTAAGTGTTTTCAGGTTCCTCCAACTAACCAATTTCTCATCTGGTTCCTAATGAGCTTGTTGGAAGCAAGAACAGAAACACTAACATTACATACAGTACAGAGTAAATACATAGTTTATCTTTAATTACTTCAAAGAAAATGTGGGCGAGAAGTGCATTAAAATTTGTGGCTGACTGCGCACTCTAGCAGCTGTAAAATAACCACAAAAAGGAAATTCCTGAGTTCCTGCTAAACTCGCAGAACTTATTATATTATGATGATTAGCAGGATTTTAAAGAGGTGTTTTTATATTACCTACATTTTTGGAGAAGTCACTTGAAAGATTTTAGCTGCTGTTTTTATCTTTATGATGTCTGTGCGGTGCATTTCATTTTATGTGTAACTGCTTCATGCTGTTGAACTGCTGAACTCAGAGGCTTTTCTAAACTTGTTGAAGACCATTTAGTCGTTTCCCCGAAAGCATGAAATTCAAACTAAACCAATAGCTACATATTTCAAATTTTCACATGATGTGAGTAACACTCAACACTATAGGAGTGTCCGTCAAAGCACAGTTTTCACATACGTTGACGGCACAGGGTTTTCCAGAAACAATTATGTTGATAACTTGAGGGCTAATAGCCTTATTACTTTCAGGGTTCAGTAAGCAACCTGAAAAAGTGCTGCACTTAACACGCTATTATGAACTAATCTACCAATGTGAGCGAGGACTATAAAGAGAACAGAGCAGGACCAAAGCTGCTTTAAAGTGCTATCTCTCACGAGAAGCTTTCATTGGAAGCCAGGACTTAAGCAGCTCTGACCGGAGTGCTGAGTCTACAAAAGACATGTTCTGATAACAGCCTTTTCTTTAACCTTTTCAAAGGAAATCTAACTCTGAATGTCAAACAAAGCTAAGATGAAGACCTGTTCTATTGACTGCATATGTTTAGTGTCACAGATCGTTCCTGTTCACTCCTGCTTCAAGTTTTAGGACATCCAGGTTTATGAGGTAGAACCAAATCCCAGCAGTGAGCTTTCAGGGGGCTTCTAAAATAATTCCTGGCTGCTCCTGGAGATCTGGCTCTCTACCCCTGATGCTTCTATTTCAAGCTGACCCTTCCTCTTTCTCTCATAACTCCCCTTAAGTCCCCTCAGTTAAAGTCTGTAAAAAATGCAAACATGTTATCTTCATGGTGAATGGATCCCTGTGTCCAATCAGTTCATGCCTGCACACCACATGTCAAAATTAATAAATTACTGTAAAATACAATTATTCGTAGTTCATCAACAGGTGATTAGACTGAGCAAAAAGACATCTAAATAGCTCATTAACTCCACACTGTTCACTATGTTGATTCCCTCCCCTTCCTCCCTCGTCTCTTACCACTTTGTAGCTTTTGCAGGAAAAGCGGCTGTAGCTCCTGGATGGCACCTCGAGACTGCAATACTCTGCCATGTGTGCCCGTCACCTTTATATTGACAACTAAGAGGACAAAACAACCAACTGAGGTCCACAAATTTCTGAAAGAAGACAAGCACGCTCTCTCATAGAGTAGAAGTGGAGCAGGTAAATATAGGCGCGCTGTTTGATGACACTCCTGTCCCCTCCTCACAACTCCGTAAGAGGTCTGTGTGTCTGTCTGGCTTGTCGTCTGTATGATCAGGACATGGTTTACTTCTCTTTATATCTACTCCTCTCTTACCTCTCTCTCTCTCCTTCCTTTAGACTGCTTCACAGTGAAGCCTCAGAGATACTCACACTGTTTTAACCTCACTCACTCTGGGTGTCATTCACTTTGTGTGAGTCAGACACCCTGAGTCAGAGGTAGACAAACATAAAACCTAGGTAAGAATCCTAGTATTTTTGCGCACTCTGCAATTTAGTTAATCAGATGATAAATCTACACCTTCGTGGGCAATGATAACTACATTTTCCAGCAACTTTCTGTTAAGAAAGCCTGTAATTCTTCAGAAGTAGAAATGATAGTAAAAGGTATAATGCTAGATACTGCTTATATAAGATTAGATTCACCAAAACTCTAAACTGCTAACTGTAGTGATCTGCAAGCTTTTAAATCCTCATGGGATTCTTATGGCTAATTTAGTCAGGTTGTGCTGTGGAACATGATGGTATAATATATGATGGTATGTTTCCTCCTCTTCAACCACACCATGTGTTCTGCTATGCTGAACCAACACAAAGTGACACTGTCCAGGAAAGTAGAGAGAAAGCACAATTTTTTAAGTTTCTACTTTAGTGTAGACACTAAAGTGTCTTCAGCACACCTGGTAGTGTACTGTACATTACAGCAGTCACAAACATAAAACATAAGAACACGTGGGTAGTCTCAGATCTCCCTTGAAGGGTTGCACTAGTTTTTGAATCCAGAGTTATTATGTCATCAAGTTAAGGGCACCTTCTTTGCTTTCTCTGCATGTAGTAAGGAAAGTAGCTCTTAAGCAGGGTGATGAAAAGGAAAAACAGTTAAAAATATTACAGTTACTATCATCTGTTACTATCATCTCTGCATGCAAACAATTCCTCTGGTTTCAGTCATAACGAGAGGAACCTGATTTCACCTGGTAAGATACCTGATATTCGCAGGTAGATTTCTTCCGGAGAATTCCAATTTCTCTGCTATGCATATACATAAACAGGTTTCTAATCAGCTTTCTGCAAGTGCACATGTACATGACAAAGGCTGCACTCACCACTCTACTACTTTCAGCAGAGAGGAGCAGCTAGATGGAATAATAATAATCAGTTTTTATTGTCATTGGTCACATTTACATGTTGCAATGAAATCTGATATCTGCATTTAACCCATCACCCCTGGAGAGAGCAGTTCCAACCTTCCTTTCCACTCATTTTTGCCACCTAAAAATACCACAAAGCCTCCAAGAAGACTGACATTATTCTTGAGCTTGTATTATGCTCTTGAACTTGTCAAAGACTGATAATAAATCCTATGAATCTTCCAGTTTTCTCTGGCATATTTGGCCACAACTGTTGTAGTTTCCCTAGGCCTCTTTAAACTAAAATCTGGTATTAGGAAAATACCACTGCCTTAGAAACAATCCTCGTCTCCTAAAAATTATGTTCCTATACAACACACGCAACGCATTTTTGTCCGCCAAAATATCTGATCTACGACATCCTGTTTCTGTGAAAATATCCAATGTTGCAGTTCAGCGTCCAGATATGCGACTTCAGCGTTATTAAAGTGTTCACAGGCATCACAGCACAGGGGTTAGGTCAGGAAAAGATTAAAGGTTAATAAATGAAAATGTAACTGTCGCTTCACACACACAACGTCAGCATTAAAGATTAAACCTTTCTCTAACCCTAACCTCAGTGTTTCTCTTGCCTAAACCAAACCTCATTTGGGGCTTTGGTCTCAAACTCGGGTCTACAACTTGTCAGCCCTGCATGGTATATGCTCACCATCCACCCCAACCATGTCCTTACGACTAGCTTCGTGGTAATAAATGTAGCCCATCATTCATTCAAAAAATTTGTTACCATACAACATTATAATTACGTTTGCTACAAAAATGTAATCACGTTTGAAGTTTAGTTGTATAGGAACGTAATTTTTAGGACAGAGTTGCTTAGAAAACACATCCTCTGGCCATGGTAACTTTCAGTGACACGGACACAGCAGTTCTACATGCTGCTATAAGCTGAGGGTGACATGTGGCAAGACATCCCCTCTGACCCAGTCTGGGCTGGCTAGCAGATGGCTGGTGGGAGAATTATAGGTGGACTGATGGATACACTCAAACAATAATCCAACAGAAGGAAACAGAGAGAATAAAGAGTGGTACATAGGTGTGATGGGTGAAAGTCTCACTTATAAAAAAGTGTGCAACTTTTCTATGACACACCAAACACGTATAATCAACCAAGAGACTAGCTGTGAATGCAGAAACCCCCATCAATTTAAATAAGTCAACACTAGTTGGCACATCATTTGCACAGCTCTCATTGAACACGAGCAGACACAGACAGATGGCTTCTGAGAAATCAGTGTTCTTGGTTCGTATAACGTGACAACAGAGGACTGCAGTCTGCTCCACCAGCTGCTCTGCTGCTGTGATGCCTTATACAGAACAAACAGCACTGTATTCTAATACTGATGTTTCCAATGGTTAACCACAAACAGGACTGACAGTTCACTTGGCTTGAGCACATGCATGTTATGCCAACTCTCTAAACTCTAAACTTCCCAACTGTAGGACAAAGGACAAAAAATATTAAATGAAAAAAGTCAAAGTGTTTATTAAAGTTTGTGTCATAATGTGACAGCTGCTATAACAATCACAGCTCTACTGACAACTGAAATTACCAGCATTAAGTAGTATTACCTAATGTGAATTGACAAAACTTAGTTTCAGGAACTAGTCTCAGAAGCATATGGACATTACTGACAACACAGACCTGTGACCTGTTAATATGATACTTTTATGCAGTGGAAAGGGGCTATTAGGAGTCAGTTGATGTCCTGTTATCAAGTCAGGGGGAACAAAACAGATTAAGAAACTAAACTGAGCCAGTCAAAAGTCAGGGGATGTTTGACAGACAGAAAGAGTGACAGTGTGTCATCTGGAAGTTGAGTCAGCGTGAGAAATTAATTCAGAGTATGTGTTCACAAGCTCATGACATGAGTTGTGTGCTCCTCGTACAGTAACCATATGTGGCCACCACTGCAGCTGGAGGTGCTTCTTCTCCATGTCTGCCCCCAGCAGGATGCACCATGGATGGTTCTTGGTCTGTGGGACCCCTAGCAGCCACCCCTTGTGCTCTGTACACACACAGGCCTCTCAAGTGGGTTTAGCCCACAGAAAGCTGAAACAAGCCAGCTCTAAACCAGCCCTCATGTCTGTGCTTGCTTTCTGTATGGCAAATGAAAGACATGTGTCTTTGTGAAGGATCGAAGACACGCCAGGCACACTGCAGACAAAACGACTTGGTGAGAACTCTGAAGTTTAGAGCGTGGGAAAACAGAGTCATCCATCAGAAAGCCAAAAGACTGAGTGTGCATGTATATGGTACACAAACTACAAACTGGCTCCAGAGGTAGCAGCTTGTCACTAGTACTGTTTCAGTGAACAAGCCTTATGCAGTGACAGACCTTATTTCCCCGCAGTCGGTTCTCAAAATCTACTCCACTCTGCATTAGAGGTTTTTTAGCTCTAAAATGCTACAATATCATAACTTTTTGGGTTGACTCAACAGGATTTGAAAGAGCTTGTATAGACACACAGAGAAGTGATTTTCCCTAAGGATGATGTAATCTTTTAATTGCCTTATAATGCAGGTATGAGTATCATGTTGCTTAGTAATCAGATCTTGAATTCCACTGCAATCTTCACAGTTCATATCAGGTCAGAGACCTTTGATTGCATGGTACCCTCTCTTTTTGGCCAAAGTTCAAGTGCTCTATGGCTAAGTTGCATCTAACTGTGATATCCTGGGTTTGACTACTACTACTGGACATACAGTATTAAATTTCAACATGCTCTTCACATGGAGCTATAACATAGTTTTTTTTATATTTTATTTTTTAAAGCAATGTTCAATTTAATAATGGACTTTCAAAACACTTTTCAAAACAGGGCTTCAGCTTCCACAAACCTTGTGCCACCTAGATGGTTGAGATGAACTTTTACAGACAGCAAAACACTGAAAAAGATCATCAAAAAAATAACTGAAAAACAAATGTTAAAGCATGAAGAAGATAGATTGTGTCTGGCTACTGTACACACAGCCCAGTTTCACAGCACTCCACATGAGAGCTATATGCCTCCACTAAAGACAATTACAGTTCCATCAATTATTTTTTCGGTCTGTGTACTGACATGAAGCATGGCTCATATATTGCCGTATTGACAGGGACCATAACACTGAAATAATCAACAGACCTGTATTAAAGCAGACAGGGATATAGACATCGACTATACTTCATAATAAAATAGAAGGTCATTTTAACATTTTTTTTGAACAGTGTGTGTTATTTGTGCATATCTGTATTCCTTTTATCATTCTCACTCTCTTCACACAAACATACACACTCTGACCCTGTGGCCCACTGGGCTCCTGTCAGTCACGCTGTGTGGAGGTTAGCAGTGTGTAATTAAACTAGCCTCCTTATCAGCTCATCTCTAGACTATGGTAATAGCCTCCTGCTTCCATCTCCCCTTCCTCTGTGGATTCATAGCAGATCCAGATAAGGACTATAGCTGAAAGAAAAGGAGGGACACGGAAAAAGACAGGGAGAAAAGAAAAAGGAAGAGAGAGTGTGTGTCCCATCCACCCATCTTATGTGTAAACTCAACAAGGCGCTCACCATACAAAATTACTTATTTAATCTATTGCATCCTATTTTTATCCAATATATCAGCTATTACAAATGTCTTTTCATTCTTATTTGTTTGCACCACAAGACATCTTCAAAGAGAAGCTCATATCAGGTGAAGGGAAAACTGGGATACACGCCTTCAAGACTTCTCTCTGATATTAAAATGACTGATTTATTGCAGGCCTGCAATTCAACACCAAAGCTACCATAAGGCTTTGGGATGCTGAGACAAGTATTTTCACTAACAAACAAAAACCCAGTGGAAAACAAATCTGAGACAGTTATAAAGTTGCAAAGTCATGAGAAAAAAGCAGAATATAGGTTTGAAGACTGTACTGAGTAGAACTGAAGCACAATCCATTTCTTAGCTGTCTCCTGGTGTTTGACCTTTGTGAAGACCTGGAAGTGTTCAACCTACCAGTTTCATGGTGAAATTGTTCTGCTCCCAGCGGCACAGCATCAAACTCATGTTGTTTCTTACAGCTTCCCTCCTCAGAGACACCTGCCTCACATTGAGGAGGACTGCCAGTTGGCCAGCAAAGGCCAAATATTGGCCATCAGAACCAGTTCTAGAGTAAGGTGAACCCAACAGAGCTGCAGCAAAATACAAAAACCCACAGAGAAAGAAAAATTAGCTGAGGGGGTATTTGCAGGTTTGAGAAAAATGCCCTGAAGTGCAGCATATAGATCCAAAGAAATGGTAGAATTGCTACTTGCTCAAGCCCCAGCAGGTCTCTGTATGCCTGAGGGGGGGAAGCTCAGCGCCTCCAGCTTCTCTCCACCCACTCTGAGAAACAGAGGAGGGAAAAATAAATGCAGGAGACTAAAGGCAAGAGGAGCTCCGCAGCCTCTGCTGCTGCTCTGAGTCAGCCAAACCAAACGCACCAAGAGGAGGAGGAGGAGGAGTGGATCATCCTTCCCCTCCTCCTTTGCCCACGGCAACACATTGTGCAATTGCTCTTCAATAGACCATTGGTCATATGGGAAGGACAGAGAAAGAGAAAAGGACAGACCTCCTAACCTTCCACTACCCCTCCCCCGATAGTGAATCTCCTCCATGACAAAAAAAGTGAAGAAAAGAAACAAAAAAGGGATAACCACTGCACCATTGATAACAGGAGAGAGACTAAATATTGGGAAGTGCAGAGTACAGAAGCCATACCACACAGACCTCAATGCTTTTCTATTTATTATTTCTTTAACCAGCTCCTCTGCTGTCTGTTAAAAAAAGCCTAGTTTTATTTTCTCCAAACTGAGACTGACAGTCCGGTCTCTGATCAGCCGTCACCCACATCACATTGCAGCAGCTGCAAGTGTGTATTTATGTGCATGTGTACAGTGGGTTCATAACCTAAGTATTATGTATGTGTGAGTATGTGTTAGAGAGTCCACAGCACAGGATGCACTTTGTTTGAGTGTGTTCCAACCCCTGTGCACACACACCCCACCACCGACCACAAATTACAAGCCGAATTTGAATTTTGGGAAAGGCCCAAGATTTACAGAAAGTTCCCACAGTAGGGGGGTGCCTGATCACTTCCAGCAGGCTGGACAAAAATGTCTTAAGCTTTATGAAGCAACAATAATACTGAAGGCATTTAAACATGTAAAGCAATGACCAGTGAGAAATTAATGTCTGTTTGCGAATCTACTGACAAATACTGAAACAGAGACAACTTATAGCCAATTTAAGAAAGTTTTAACATTCACTGTTTGGACAGAAATTATATATAATTTTTTTGGTCTAAATTATTGGTCAAACAAAAAAATGACCTGGTGATGATCATACTGAAGGCAACGTAAATGACTGCACCAATCCAGTCAAGACAGTCCAACGAATAGCTGTCTTAGACACTTCACTATAAACCTAGCTGAACCAGGGATTTCTGTACAATACTTGCATCCCACTTCATGTAGATGTTGAGATATTTCTCTGGATAAGTGAAAGTTTTGACCTGCAAAGTGGCAGACCTGCAACCATTACCATGCCAAGAGCCACAGCACTGCAAAACACTCCATCCACAGTGAAAAACACCACAGATTAAATCCAAGTGTTATAAAATGTGGACCTAGCTAGTTACCATCACAGAGTTACAAAATCAGACGTTACTACTGCACATTCTGTACTTTGTCTATACTGTATTTTATCAATGTCGGACAGAGCACACAAAAAAAACAAACAGTGAAACATCAGTCCCCCATTGCTCTTAACCAGCATTGATTTAATGACATTCTGGCTCTACAAGAAGAGTATATGTCAGCATTTAGTGCTTGTATTTAACAGTTTTAGTACAGGCCTTCAACAAGCTCATTAAGTGCAGCTGCAGTGAATAGGCTGAGTATGGTTCCTTTCACAGTCCCAGATAAACCTCAGTGTGTTGGGGACAATGGGGGATAACCCCGCCACGGAGGGACCTTTGTTTTGGGGGACCCCCACTTCCAAGCTTTCATGGCTAGGGAGGAAGGTCCGGGTGATGGTGGGGTGGTGGGGGGTTGGGATAGCTCTGCTGCCTGGCTGTTCCATTCTCGGTGAAGGTGAGGGGGGACTGAATGACATGTGGACTTGCTGGGAATGAAGAGACACACACAAAAGCAATTGGACAGGGGTTGTCTGTAGTGGAAGACTGACTGCTTTATTTGTCTTTTGATTGACTTCTTCTCTTTTATTTCAGACATCTTCCTTTGCTTAATGTGGTATGGAAAGACATTAGAATCAAAAGTTGGCAAACAGGCCACACAGAATGTTTAGATTAATTCATTAAATAAAACATAAATAAAGTAATAAAAGTTGTGTCACAAATTAATAGCTGGAGCTAAACATCTGATAAGGGTTGTATAGTTCTTGATGAGTCCCTCAAATGTTCCAATGAAATCATTAGACAATTTATGACAGTTAAATTGTTGTCCTTATTCTCTGCACTGTGCTACACTCAACATAGTGTTAAGCTCAACTTGTAGTTTGTCCTGGGAAGACATTATTTGCTATCCAATTATAAAACTCATTAGAACACCTTGAATGCATCTGGACATGTTTACTGTGGTTACCAGTTGAGACCACCTCACCAATCAAACGACATGTACGGACAGCAGTGAGTCGTCACACAGTTGAGTATGTAGAAGCACCTTCAGAAACAGTAAAGCTGGAACATGCTTTATTTGAATACACTGTACCTTTAAAATGTGTCTTTTCAGAATACATTTTTTAAAAAGTGAGCTGTTTATCAAAATCTTTAGTCAACTTGACTTACATATTTCAGTTAATAAGGTGGCTGTATCTGCTTTCCTAAGTTTTTATGTTTTCATCCTGCTTGATGATACGTATTTATTCTCTAGGCAGCACGATGTGACTTTTTAAAATCATATTTATGAGTTTCGTATGAGTATGAATTGTACATGTGTGGTGATGTGTAGGAGAGGGAGAGACTAAGTGTATTTAGAAAAGCTTCTTGAATGGCAGATTTACAGCCTCACTTTAGGATTCAACAGTTATCAGGGTAGCTTAGAGAGTGCCTGTGTCAACTGAGCAAGCGCAGACATGCAGAACACTCACACACACACACACACACACAAACTGCGATTCCATTCAAGTTGAAATCAGAAGAAAAAACTGCTAGGGAAACTCCCTGAAGCTGCAGGAGAGCAGAGCGGAATGAAGAGATGTGAAAAACGCACTTATCTTTCAACAACCAGACAGTTCTGGTGAAAAGCTAAGAAATATTGCGTAGTTGTATTCACATCTGTTTACACTGAATAGAAACAAACAAACGATTACGGTTAAATAAATATACCGTTTTCAGTTTATTACATACACCCAGCTAAAGTAATTCTAATATGACACTCTTCCAAAAAATATTCGTTTGTGAGAGGTGTCCTGTACTGCATTACACAGAGAGGTGTTGTTGTTATTTAAACTAGCGTCAATGGAATAAAAAAACTGACACAACAGAAAACTGCAACAAAAACCGAAGCTTAAAGGCTGGAACATGTTTACCGCAAACGGAGACACATAAGCTCCTCTGTAGGGGGGTGCGCGTGGTCCATAACAATCAAAGTGTCCATACTTGTGTGAGCCCCGCTCTCATTCACGCTGTTGCTTTTCAACACTGTAGTGGGCGCTGTGCACTAGTCTACAGCAGCACACAATTAGGCTGCTGTAGAAGAAAAATGCAGGAAGAGTCAAATGTTACAGTTCTGTGTCACGTCTTTACCGTTTTAGTGTGTAAATGTGCTACAACAGCAATGTTGAGTTCTATTTGATTGTATAATGTTTTTGGTCTTTATAAATATGTAATCACCTTATTATCCATGTTGGAAGGAGGTGGAGAAGGAAGTGCTTGGGTCAGGGTCACTGAAAAGGAGTTGCATGTTTGAATTTCAAAAATCTGCAGTAGTTACGATGACGTAATCGTAAGCATGCAGGTATTTTTCCACCCTCTGCTATAAGCATGAATTGGCCCTGACAATGAACATTTACCATTTGGTGACCTGCTCTAACTGCAACACTTGCAGCACCAACTGAAAATACTTAATGTTTTCATCATACATAATATTTCTAGCAATGTTGCCATTTTAAACACTAAGAAAGCAGCGATGTTTTCCAGCTCTGTGCAAATTACTTATTTACTGTACTAGATTAGACTGTCTAATTCTGATTTGTTATTTTGTTTTGAATCAAATTGGTCCAGCAGACATTGGCTCATTGTCTCTCTGCTGGCTCTACAGAGGTTCTAAAGTTGTACGGTCTACCTTCAGGCTTTGGGTGACTGGTCTCAAGCTTTTGGGGAGGTTTATTTCACCCCTGCTGACCTTTACCTCTTGGATTCTCCTCCTTTTTCCACACTGCCTCCTATTTCCAGACAGAGATGGAGCTGATTGTGTGTACTCTAACCGCCTCTGCAGTGCTGATTCCCCAGGGGGCGCTGCTCACAATGACGCATTTGTCTGCACCAATGGACGTCCTGTGAAAACTAATGCCAGGAAAGCAGAGAAGGAGAGAAACTTAAGGGAGGAAGGCACTTGGGGGAGGATCAATGGAGGGATGTTCACTCAAGAGAAGCAGATGTCATTGCCTTAATTAATATGGTTATGTCCTCAGCCATGACCTCACACAGGAAGGCGTGGGGACAATGGCACAGGAAGTGGAATCTGATCGAGACGCATTAGGCAGAGATGAGGTCATTAAATTGAGCCAACTGCTATATGATCACAGAGTGCCATTTTGCACTAAAAGGTAGGTCATGGGGCAAAACCTGCCTCTTCATCCTTATAAAAGCCAGAGAACACAGGCCTGCTGCTATCTCATTACTGAACCGTAGTCTGCCTGTGTATGAAACCTGTGTTGGTATCGTAGTTGCTGAGCTGAGGTGTGTTGTTACTCTTATCAACAGCAACACCAGCTTGCTCCTGGCTGATGCTGATAATACACAGGTTTGGACACTGTTGGTTGGAAATATCTCATATACAAAGTGTCAGCTTGAGCAGCTTGAAAAAGGTCTTCACACTTTCTGATGACATTTCAGTTCAAAATTTGTTTTTTACATAACAGTGACAGGCACAAACACAAAATGATAAAGCACAAAAGTGAAATGCATGAGGATCACACAAGACTTAACAAGACACGTCCGTCTTTCCTTTGCCTTTTGTCTGCACTCTCTTAAAATGTGATTCTTACTTTGAACAATGAACTCTCCAACAATAAAATAACTAAAACATCCATTAAATCTGGCTTTAATTTGCAGCACCTCCTTAGCCGACATATGGCTATGTGTGGCCTTTTGTCATGGTAATAAAGAAAGAGGCAGCAATATAGTCACCCAGTGCCCCCACCCAATCAGTCAGGCAGAAGGGCATTGGCAATCCAATGCAGCAAGACGGTGCTTTGCCTTTCACTCTCACTTGATGGGCCAGGTCTTCAGGAGACTCAGGCTGGACGTCATAAAAAAGAAATTTCACATGAGGCTGAGGAGGAAGGATGAGGCTCAAGACATGAGAGAGATCTCTTTAAACAGTCAAGTGAGATTTTACATTTTGATTCTTGATGATGAGATATGTAGACTGAAGATGCAGAGATTAAATATTTTGTGCCAGTATTGAATTGTTTTAACTTGACCTGTACCATGCTGAAAGCTCTTTTTACAGTCTTTGCTTCACTAGAATCAAAAGGTAGGCATGGAAATGATCTAAAATATCATTTTGACCATCACAGTATCACTTAGGACTGCAACTGAAGATTATTACCATTATCAGTAATCTCTCAATTATTGCCAGAAAATATCAAAAAGTATCAATTACATGTTCCCAAGTCACAAGCTTAAGTCTTCAAATTGCTCATGAACTTGAAACGAGCAAATGTTTACCAAGCGAAGAGTTCATTGTTTATCAAAATTGTTGTTAATTTTGCTCTTTTGTTGGTTAAAAAACTAATTAATTTATATGTATCCAATATTACGGAGAAAATGGGCATTCGATTTGTGGCTTTATTTCTCGTTTTAACCTAACTTATACAGTGTCATCAATCAATAGTTTTCCATTAAGGGTAATTAAATTAGCTGTGAACGCATAATAATTAGATGAGTTCACACATATCATTGCTGAGTGTGTGGGTTTTCAGTCAAACCAGTTCCCGAAACGATATTACACCCAATTTGAATAATTCAAATGAGCAAAATCATAATCTTGGGCAATTACACATCTTCAAAAACAGAGACAGTTGAATTAATGAAGCTCAGCATCACTGATACATTTATCTCACAGTATAACACTGATGATTTAATATACAGATACTTTTTATTTTCTTAGATGAGGATCTGTCTAAATTGTGTATTTTGGTTTCTTCACAATAAGAAGATCTATGTAGTAAATATTAGGTGAGGTGGCTAGTGACCGCTTTCACTGGTCCCACTATGTTTTTATGTGATTGGGATTCAGCTCCCAGGCCGAGATGAGCTTTCATAATGAGTTTAATAAAGCCAGTCTTTACACAAAGCCTGAAGCAGGCTTTTATCTGGAAAGATGCTTATTAAGATAAGAGCTTCTTATCACACTGGCACATGGACACGTCTTTCTGTGGCTGTGTTGTCATGTGTGAACGAGCATGTGGCTCTTTGACTCTTCAATCGACAAAGCATCAAAATTTATTTTTCAAGGTCTCCTGCTGTGAATGTGGCTTTCCGACAATACCAGATTAAGACATAATCAGTTGGCAACGGTGAACACTTACACCGACGAAAGAGTGGTAAAAAAATAAAACAGAGAGAAAGTGAATGTGGGAGAGGATAAAACTAAGGCATTAAAAATGAATAGAGACGCTAGCCTTCAATCATGCTCACACACCCCCACACACATATTCCCTCCCTCTCCTCCTAGTTTTGATGAATGAAACTGAATGTAGGGCAAAAAGCAGCCACTAGAGGGTAGCAGAGAATGTGTGCAAGGATTTACTCTCTGTACAGAACAGCTTTTCATTTCATACGGCACCAACGCACACAAGAACACAACAAAACAACACTCACACACACACAGAAAACAGCTTCAAATACCATTCACACATTTCCAGACTATCACCTTTTCATCAGGTTCAGCAGATTGTGCCAGACAGACACACATGCCCACGCACACACGCACACGTGGTTTCTCTCAGCCTCCTGCTGCTCTTGTTGCATTATGGATTAACTCTTTGTTACAGGTGTGCACAACATGTTTGTGCATTTAGTGCCAATTGGGCCATCCAACATGATGTTGAGGAGCAAGAGACTTGGCTACTGTCACTCAGATAACAACTAATGTGTGCCATTTGTAGTTCCATCCAATAAATTTGGTGTTTTGACGTTTTATGCTATTTTCCTGTTTTGTCATATCCTCTGCAAAGGTTTCTATATACTGTACCATATTATGATTATTTTCGCTTTTGTTGTGTTAGTGTCTTGTTTGTTTAGTTTTGGCCTGGAGTTTTGAAAAATTTAGATATCAAGAGATCATCCTTATCAACCAAAGTCAAATAGAAACAAAGACGGACAGCAACAGAGTTTAAGCTTTCTGATTTGTGAAAGGACTCATATTTCAGCCCACTCTTACAATATGACTGTACTAAATTGTCTCTCCACCTCTTCTATGATGGTTTTTTTCTCTCTGTATGATTGTTGAAGCTAAAGCAAAATGTCAGTTTCAGTAAGAAACTTAATGCCTTGAAAACCTGATGTGTAGGGTGAATAGACATTTCCCCCTTATTAGACCAAAGGAGTGTCCTAAATTATTTGTCCTCTTCAAGAACACAGCCAGCAGTAAAAACAATGAAACACAGGAAACATAAAGCTACCACTGGAAAGCCACGACTCATCTCATTCTGCCCTCAGAGCAGATTGGGTTCACGCTGAGGACTAATTGCGCCTGAACATGACATCCACCAAGGGTTAGACTCGCATTGACGGCGATGCAGCATGAAGAGTGCAGAGTCTTCGCCAGCGGTTCTGCCCTTCCTCCAGTTCTGTCAGTCCCACGGGTATAACCCAGCAATGGTGATTTCCTCATCTCAAACAGTTTATTGAAACAAAAGCCAACAACAGTGGTGAGTATACCACAACAAAAA
>JAUMHL010000018.1:18761955-18773210 GCA_032362345.1 Sandelia bainsii
GGAAGGTCACATTAAGTTCACCTGTAAAGGTTATAGTGCATTTTAGGTTTATCCTGAAATTTCACCCGAAAGCCGAACATCCCTAACTTTTTGTGAGTAGTGTATATATATATATATATATATATATATAAGTTTTATCATTTTGTCTAGTTTAAGAGACACTATGTTGCTTGGTGTCTCATGTTGATTTCTCTAATAATGGAAACATGTCTAATAAACTTGCAAATCTGTTGTAGGAATCCTATTTATTACACTTTAAATCTTTTTGCAGCAGGTGCACAACTGAAAACTTCTCTTTTACGCAGATGTTGACTTAACTCAAGTGAAGCTTCATTCAGTCGCCAAAAAAGTTCTTAGAGTAATGACTTGTATTCATTATTTTATAAACTGACAACATATATTTATGCAATTACTGCCTTTTAAAATAAGCTGACATATTGTACAGTACTGAAGGTCAGTAGTGTAGTTAAAAAGAACAAAAGCGACAGCAGTTTTGATAATTTTCAATACGTGACTGCAATATCCACATCACTGCTGCTAGTCAGGAGGGTCAAAGGTTAACCTAGTTGAGGGGTGAGGACGGCTGCATCATCAGCACCACAGGGATGGAGAGAAGGAGAGAAAAGGGGACAAAGAGGAGGGAGAGAAAGTCATGGAAAGTAGGTCAGTGAGAAAACGTGATTAGCCACTAAACAAATGTCACCAGCAGCACACTTGTGCCATGTCCAGTGGCCCACGTCTCCCGTTTATTCTCCTCACACGATCAGCATCACGCTGAATTCAGATTTGTCTCCTAAACAACAGCACGCTGGACGCCTCAGTGGCTCTGAGTCACACTTACTGTAAAGACAGGTTGCCAAGCATGCACTTTCTGGCTCACATACACACATACACCTCCTTCCCCTCACTGCCTTACATGGTGTTAGAACGATCCTTCTTGCTGTTGCAACCGTCTGCATGGGGTTGCTAAGTGCAGCCAATATTTCACAAACACAGCAACACAGCCACCCTGATATCCTGCTACACTGCCATCCTGGACAGCAGAGACACAGCCTGGTCTGTCTCCTTCCAGGAACATACTAAATTTGGCTTTGTTTTTCCATTATGCAAAATTGAGCCAGAGAAAGCATGGTGAAAATGAAATTCAGTGTATTGAAAAAACACTAACATAACCTAAAGAAGGAAAGAAAACAAACAATTGAACGGATTTTGTTGGTAGAACAATCAAAAACCCCTCAGCAGGTGAAGGTGAAGATGACTGTTTAAGATCCTGACCTGTGCATTTCTTCTAGTCTCTGACCCTGGAGCGTTGCTTCTCAGGAGTCCTGAGCCCACCTGCTGTCCCAGCAAAGGGGTGTGGGTCTTGAGTGGTGTTGGAGGCAGAGCTAGAGCTGATGGCCTGCTGGGATTCTGGGGGATAGGAAGGGCACTGTGCACTGGTTTGGGTTTGGGAAGTCCCGACTTCATCTTTGAGGCCACCAGCAGGGCTGGCATCTTCTCCCCAGCTGCCTGGTGACTGTAAATGCCCTCCCCGTCACACTGAGAGGGATATCCTGCTAATAGTCAACAAAACTTCTTAAATCACATGTGATCCACATATTTCTGTGAGTGTGAATGTGTTACTCAGCTGAAGAGAAACATGCAATTTGCACTTGATCCACCCCTTGGTTGAAGTAATGTGTGCAATCTGTGGGTGTTCAGGTCTTGGCTTTTCCTGCTGGATCTCAGCAGGGGGGCGAGTTGAGCTCCCCACCATGCAGTGGAGGAGTTTTAAACCCACCGATGCCACCTGTTTCCTGGTACCAAGTAGTTTCAGCTCTTTATTCTATGTAGAAATACCTAATCCTTTTCAGAGTGTTCAGTTAAAAATGTGTCCAAATGGAAATGTAAAAATCCATTCTGCAAAGTCCAGGAAAGAAAATCAAAAATCCTACTTCAAATTGTGAGGAATCCCAAAATGCCTGGTGGCAAGCAATTGTATCCATCCATTTATTTCCAGCAGTGAGTGAGTTTCAGCGATTGGCCAAAAGATTCATCATAAAGCAGAGCACTTACTCTCCCACATTGCTTCAGGATGACAGCAGGAATGATCAAGCTCCATCGGAGGGAGGAGAAAGCAGAGAATGAGAGATGGAGAGAAAAAAAAGAAGAGGCAGCAGCAACACAGCGACCGCTCGCCTCAGCGACTGCTTAGCCCGTGACTACACAGCCTGAAATGTACTGCACTCTACTGACTCGCTCCCTCTCTGGTAAGTCATGGTTAACAGCAGGTGTGGCTTAGATCAAGACTGACATATGTGGAGAAAAGCTCAACACATCTACTCAGTATGCTCCCCCAGCCAGCCTCTCTCTCTCTCTCTCTGCATATTTTACGTCCTTTTCATACACAAATGCTTATCTTGGGAAGCTACTGTCTATAATGCCATATTGAGTTGTTACTCGGGTTTTCCATTTAGTTTGATCAATTTATTTGCTGACTTGAATCCCATGAGCTCATTCTCACATAAGCAATAAGTGACAATTTTCTAAAATTTCACAAATGTTCACAAGTGTCATGTTTCATGCAGGTCACATTAAATAATGTCATTTACATAGCAAGTAACAATCACATTAATCTATCATTTGTGACATAAATGGTTTAATGACTTATTAAACAAAAAATGTATATTTGCAAGGCTGACAGTGCCATAACATACTGTCTAAACAGACATTATATGTTTGGACACACTTTTCTGGTGTGGATTTCTAAATGCTAAATTTTGTCATGGTCCCCAAAGGATGTATCCCAACAACTTTCATGAGCTCTTAGCTTTTCTTCTTGCACTATCATGAGGTTCAAATTTGCAGTTTTGACTGAAAAATCTTGCCAAACATGGCAAAGAATTGCCAAGAAATTTAGTAGAGACTTGTCTTGAGACTGTCCCTCCCAGAGAAAAGTGGTGGTGATCACTTAATTTTTCCAGTCAAACTTTAACTTTGTCAAATACTGTGGTTTATGACTATATACTAGCAAAATTAATGTCAATACAATCAGCTTCACTTCAGCGTACAAATTATGTTATTAAACATAATATTATTAATACACAGAACAAAACAAAAACAAGAAGGAAATGTGGTGGTAAGACATTAGCTAAGGAGTTAGTGCTAACTGAGAAAACGCACTCAGTTTTAAACCTTCAGTGGTTCCAATGCACATAACAAGTGGTGAAAGTGGCATTTTTTTCCTAAAAAGGACGATGAATCAATTATTAAAATACTACAATAAATTTCCCGTTGATAGACTAAAAGGGTAATCGACTTCTGCTCTACTTTGTATAAAATTTTATGTCAATCCATCCCATGGTTGGATTGACGCTTCATGTACAAGTCAACAAACATCAGCCACATGGTGGCAGTACATTCAGCAAAGTCAGTAGGATACATTGTCAGAGAAGTATCTAAAAGAGACACCTGTGTGCTAGTGTTGAAATATTTAGCTGGAATCAGTCCTTTTCAATGAATTCCACTAAATTCAGTGAAAATGCATCCTGTGTGTATTGACCTGTTGGTGGCACCAGATGAGAAGTCAGAGAAGCAACAAATTCAATAGGATTCATCCTCTGAGGACCTTGAATGCATGTACAACATTTTGTGGTAATGCACTTACTGGCACACGTTTGGCATAGTCTTATAAGAGCAATAATTTAATCCATCACATGATCTGCTTAGTATGTTAATCTTAATCCTGTTACAATAATATTAAATTATGTAAATCCTAATATCTGATTATGATTTAGTGTGGTTTTGTGTGTGTGTACACAGAGAGTAAGACATGTAGGAATGTTCAAATAGTTCATCTGATTAAAATTTGCATGTTTGCATCTTTGATATTTCTAGTCTGAAACCTCCAACCCTAAGATCATTAACAGTTATGTGACCTGGACTCATTCTTAGCAGTGTCTTTTTCTTTTTCCTAGAATTTCTGCATGGCTTATTTAACTTTCCAGCACCGGATGTACCACAGAGATCATCTTAGGAAAAAGTACTAGTAGGGTTGCAACACAACTTATTACTGACTAGCCAAAAAAGACAATCATTTAAAATAAATTACATGTGTTCTTCAAATTACCCTACTGCCTGTAAAAAATATTCATCCCCTTGAAAGTTTTCATTGTTTTTTAAACAATATTGAATCATGCTTGATTTAATTTGGCTTTTTTACAGCAGAAAATGAGCCTGAGTAGTTTTGCAAAGTATGGTTTTGGAAAACTTGCATTGTCCAGATGTGCAAAGCTGACAAATTGCTGCCAAAGATGCATCTACTAAATACTGACTTTAAGGTAGGTGAAAACTTATTCAATTTTTTCTGTCTCATATTATTAACTAATTTACATTTCTTTGCAGAAACTGTCAGTATAAAAAGCCAAATTAATTTGACTGTGATTCAATGTTGTAAAAATATAAAAGGTGAAAATGCCCATACTTTTATAGGCATTGAATACTTTTTTTACACACTGTAATTCTTTATCTTAAATGCTGTAGGCCACACCAAGGAGGTGTTGGGTAAAATGCACAAACTTTTTTAACATAGATAAAATTAATATAGATAAATAGATTAATTTAAGTTTGTGGATATTTAATAAGTGCAGGCCAAAGATTTTCCACTGTGTCATAAACTACTCACCATGTTGTTACTGGTGATGACAGAAAAGCCAGGCTGCCTGTCTGATTGAAAACATACGTGTATCCTGCCATGAAAACACACCAGAACTATTTGACAGACACATATAGGAAAATACATTAACTCCACCCTGCTAGCCTCAGATGTCATCCTGTGATTTAGAAAATGGAAAAAAAAAAGGAAAACATACACAGCATAGCAACATGGGAAACTTTCCTTTTTTTCCTACTACGCTCTGTGATGGTAAACATGAAACAGACCCTCAGATCACAATGCAGCAGTTCACAGAGCAGGAACAAAAACTGTCATATGTGATTTATGAAGCAACCTTTGAAGATACCTGATGACAGTTCAGTGCAGTCTAATAATAGAGCTGGTTTGGCTGTGAATGGGCAGTATTGACAGTAATAACTAGGACACCCACTGCCTTGCTCTGCTTTGTGTTTATACTGTATTTCTTCTTAGAATAATAAACATTCGTGTGGGGTAGATGGTGGGTGTTTGCTGGGAGCTGTGCAGCTATGTCAAGAGATTAGTGTCAGCAGAGACATACAGTGCTATGAAAAAGTATTTTCCCCCTTCCTAATTTTTTATTTTATTTTTCTGCATATTTGTCACACTTTAATGATTTAAATCATCATACTAATTTTAATATTACAAAAAAACAAACAAAGTAAAAACATAATGCAGTTTTTAAATTATGATTTAATTTATTAAGGGAAAAAAAGCTGTCCAAACCTGCCCGGCCCTATGTGAAAAACTAATCTTGCTAAATTATGAATGTGATTAATCAAATTTTTCAAAAGCTAAGTTCAATTTCACTTGCCACACCCAGGTCTGATTACTGCCAGACTACTTACTTGTTTAGCACAACTTATCTCAGTGTAAAGGTCTAAAATTCTATTTATCTTGATGCAGATAGATGCTATATGCAGCTATATAACAAATTTAGAGGACTTATGTGTCAAAAGGAAATTAATGAAATTTCAAACACAGACTAGACTTTCCTGCATCACATCTTTGATAATTGCTCTTCCACAACACCAAGACATGTGTGAGGAGATCTTAATCTGAATTTCATTATATTTGAGAAGCATATAAATTCAAAAATATTAAATCAATAAATTGAATAATTCTGTTTCAAAACATTGTTGTGAGGGTTTTTTCAACTGATTTATTTTTCAAATTCTTGTGGTGCACTTTAAACTAAATTGTATGTATTCACACACTGACAGTGTGCCACTTCCTTAGTCTTCATCCAAACAACACTGACCCTATATTTCAATTTATTCATTGTAAATTAAATGCAACAGTGCACACAAACTTCCTTCCTTTGATGATTGTTTTCATTAGCAGAGTAAGCAGAGCAGAACAAGAGGGATCTCGCTGACAAGAGCTGTGCTAACTGGAGCAATGGTCTGACATTTCCACCATCACTACACAGGACCTACAACTTGACCTACACACTGCTCTCACACACACTCACATACACTTACACACAGAGTCAGACACAGAGTAAAAAATGAGACAGAGGAGACAGCAGCACCCAAACAACACTCTCCCTGCAGTAAACTGGGGTGACAGAAAAGGAAACTGGGGCGAAATGAGGATGGCTACAGCTCAGAGGTGTGTGTGTGTGTGTGTGTGTGTGTGTGTGTGTGTGTGTGTGTGTGTGTGTGTGTGTGTACATTGGGAGGAAATCTACACACATACAGCTTCTTAATGAAATCTAAATAATTAACCAGACCTAACCAGACTTTAATAATTCAGTTAATACCTAATAGCTAATGGTGAAATCACATATTAACATATTATGCTGAACATGTTTTTAACTTTGTAATTAACTGCACAATAGCTATGACTTCTAGGAATTCTCACTATTTGATGTTAACGTTTTCAAACGTTAAGTACTGCTTTACCTTGACAAAAGAGGACAGCAGTGAATATTTTATGAATGAATGGGGGTGAAGGAGAGGACGATGCCTGAGAGCATAAACTAGAGCTATGAAACAGCTTATCTTGAAAATGCTCCAAATCATACAAGGGTCCTGGCAAAAAAGAAAAAGTAAAAAAAGAAAGTAAAGAAGAAGAAGAAAGAAGAAGAAAGTCACACACTCTACTAGACATTGTTTTGATAAGCTTATGTTATGTCACCACATTTATTTCCGTCAGGAGTTGCATTAATTTCTACCCAAGATCTTGTATTGATGATGTCTTCTCCAGCACATCCCAAAGATTCTCAGCAGAGTTAACGTCGGTACTCTGTGGTGGCTCCCTGAACCATTTTTTCTCAATGTGAACTCGATGAATCCTGGCGTTGTCATCTTGGAATATGCCCGTGTCATCGGGAAAGAAAAAAATCCATTGATGGAAAAACCCGGTCATTCTGTAAATTCAGGTAGTCAGCCGTTCCTCATTGTGTTGCCAGCTGAAACATATTAATCACTGCAGTAATTATCCAATAGGAGGCTCTAACCTATTTCCATACTGAAATCCAGGTTTTTTTTTTGCCAGGCAGTTTATATTTAATGCTCATGAGTCAATTTTAGCTAAACTGACCTTTGTGCATTCCTCTGTTCAGAAAATATACTGAGACATACTGAGAAGCTGATTCATGGCCTAAATATCAAAAACATCAGCCACCACCCACAAGCAAGTGACATTTAACTACATCACACTCTATTCCTTGCATCAGAGAAACAGAATAATCAATACGAGTGAGATTAAAAACACTGCATCATGTAACAGAGCAGCAATAAACCAGCTGGTGTAATGTGAGCCCCGGGGCTTAAACAGCAATTAACCCCAACTGTTGTGACACAAAACCACTTACTGCTTTTCTTCTCAGTGATGAAATAGGACTGAAAGTCAGACAGACAAGAGCAGAAATGCTTTTGAGAACCAGAGAGTAAGAATGAAGTGAAGTCAGTGAGAAGAAAACGAAATAAAAATATTCATGGTTTCAGGACAAGTAGAGAAAGACAGAAGAAGAAGAGAAAACTGGCTATTGTTTTAGATTTGTGTCCCTGACCAAAGCAAACTACAAGTGGACAGATTCAAGTTGTGCAAAAAAAAAAAGATCCTGACAGAAATAGCATTTTGGAAGCTGACAGAAAGAAAAAAAAAAAGCTTCAGGGTCACAACTGTCCTAGCAACAGCTCCATAGTAAAAGGGACTTGCTTTTATTTTTAAAGTTAGTTATTGTGGCCTGATAAGATCCTCGATCAAGTATTTTTATATGTATGTAGTTTCTCTGGTATTAGGCAGACAGAACGATGAACAATTCTCTCTTTATCTCTGACATATTTGTGTATTCTCAGGTGAATACACAGCTCATTATTGACTCAATATATCCAACAAAGCTTCGTAAAGCACATTTGAACAACTAATGGCTCATTAGTTCAGCACTTTGGAAATTAGAATTTGAAGCAAAAAATAAAAATAAAAATACAGCAGATCAAGCCATTTGACCATTTGATTCAAGTTCAACTTTCCTTCCAAAGCTATTAAACAAGCATTAAGCACAGCCATGCTGTACACACAGAACAGACAGGGTTAGGGTTATTCAGCAGAGCATTATTATTAGAATGTCTGTTGCATGTAATCAAAATGTATTTGATCTACCAGATAACAGACTGCATACAATTAAAACAAAAACATAAAATACATGCAGAGTTAATAAACTGAGGTTTCTACATATTTCAGAGACCTAAGCGTTTATTTCCTGAAACATATTTACAGAGAGACTGGAGCAACTAAAGGAAACTGCGATGCTTGCAGAGTGTAAGCATGAGCTGAAGAGATCACGGATTAGTGGATAGAAGAGATAAAAAAATGCTAATGGGATTCACCAAACAAAATGCTGGAAATTTTGTGTGGGTTTATTGAGGTGATTGTTGGCATTGATGCATTATTCATTGGAGGAAACAGAATTTGCATGTGGTACAAATCCTCAACACTGCTGGAGGAAGAACGCACTCTGCTTCTGCTTCGCTCTGTTTATAGATGTGAAAGTGCAATGAGTCTGCATATACTTTCTGCTATGATGCTGAGGATATTTGAAGTAGTTTTAGTTATTTGTAGTAATTTCTAAGTACTAGAATACATTTCCATTGATTTAACTAGACATTTGACCTTTACCAGTCTATGGAAGCAATTTCAATATTCTAGATCCAAAACTAAACACTTGTATATCAGCCTATAATTTATGGATTAGTCTACACCTAAAATCAAACCACCCAATGTCCCTCCACCCTGTAGTCACGTCTTTTTACCTGTTCGACATAACTTCATGTTTTAAGCAGTTTCTCAATCTCAGTTAAATATGTGCTGCTGTGTTACAGGCTAGTAAAGTTTGAAGTGATACTCCACCCAAAATCTTTCAAATATCAAACACTTGTCGCATGTAGGCATGAAAGGTGCCTGTAAAAAAGTCGATTGTTCATATGCTCAGCTTGGATTCATTTCAGTTACGATGGTTCCCAGTGATGAATGTTTTGTGTGGTGAGAAAAAGTATCAAATTGTCTTCAGAAACTTCTCAAATGAAGCCTGAAGCATCAATGAAACATGAAATGACAAACTGAAGTTTCCATCATCCACCTACATTTATGCAGTATGTTCCATCAGAGTCATTGCTAATATTTTTATTGTGGTTTGCACAATTATCTGTTGGCAAACATGCAAGTGGCATCAAAGCATAAAAAAAGTATTCTCAGCCTCTCTAAAACTCTTCATATGGAACATAGATCATATGTCACAGAACAAAAAAAGTATCAGCCGACATGCAGGCAAAATCAGATTTTTCAAAGTCCTCCCAAGAAAAGTGACAGCAATAGTAAAGTTTATTGTCAGATCAGACAACAAACAGGTAAAGAAAGGGAATAAGTGAAGTAGGAACTGTGTCAAAACCTTATATCATTCTGTACAAGTATAGGAGGCATTTAGTTTAAACTTGGCAAGTAAAGGTAAAAAGGTGAGAAAAATCAAGGAAGGTGGTTGGATGCTCTACAGCAAATTCAGAAAATACTCCATTGCATGTGCACACATGCTGATGCACAGATGGGTGAGTCAACGTGTACGCACATATGCTACACAAATAAATTTTAAGATTCATCTCACAGCACCTTCTTACTGTGCTCAAACTCATCTGGCATACATATGTGAGCTTCTGCTGAGATACCCAGCATTTGACAGAAACTCACACACAGCTTGAATCTAAAACCAGTACACTGCTGAGGAGGCATGGGACAGGGAAACAAATAAACAAAAGCACTTCTTACCTGCATCAAGAAGGTCACAGCATCACACAGGAAGGATGAATACGACCAAAAAGAAAGAAAAGGGGAGAAAAGACTTTAGTAATGGTCAGATATACAGAATGAGTTTTCATTATAACAGAGAATTCTTCTGAATCTGTAATATTTATTCATTTTACTCGTCTCATAAATGTAATGCCCTGAGATGGCTGAAAGACATTTTTATCAACTCATGTTTCAATATCTTTCTAAGCCTCTAATCTTTTGCTGTTGGTACAACCAAGTCATAAAACAACTGAAACATATAAAAATACCTGCAAAACAATTATGAGGGATGTCTGGAGTTGCAGGATAGCACACTAAACATTATTAATATGCAGAAGCAAACAAGGGTTACAAAGAGGACAAGAAGTTGGAATGAATTAATCAAAACACCTTGATGTGCTACTGATTTTAACCAACATTTCACAACAAGGAGGCCATAAATAAGAAGCTGTGTTTGGCCCTTGACCAGCTGAAATCATTGGGGGAGCCACCCGTCATGTTTACGGCCTGTTTCTGCCTGTGGGGTGCCAGGGCTGAAATGTGCTGCCAACTGCTGCCCACCCAGCTTAGCCCCACTTACTCACAGCTTCCATTCAGTAGGTAATACTGTTTACATGGTGATGTAAAGCCAATAAAACCTGTTTTCCTGCAGGCAAATTCTAACTAAATGTGAAGTACTCACTCACCTGTTTTAGTAAGGAAAACATGTGATCCTTTCACATATATATAGATATTGAGGAGTAACACAAAACACAAACTGTGGAATAGATAGAATGTGCTAGTAATGACCATGAAATGCAAATTAACACTACCACAAATAACAGTCTCAGTGTAAACGTACTAGTAACAGAGGGAGGAAATAAAGTGTAAGGCCTCATTTCCTGCCTCTAGGCTTTGATGGAAACTCAAGGGTTACAAACTGAATTTTATGAAATGCTGTAAAAAATAAAAAAAAAATCTTTGTTTGAAAGTTTGAAAGCTTGAAAGCAGGACTTTTAAATGTTCAAAGTCAAAACAGCTTGGGAAGAAGAAACACACTGACTCCAAAGCCACAAAATGGAACAGCTATTAAAGGCTCTAATTTGGCAGAGGTTGGCAGGGATGTTTCTAATAGACGGGCTGCACCACAAGCTGCTGAATAAAAAAAAGAGCACCAGCCTGCCCAGATACTTAAAAACCAAGCACTATTCAGCAAACTATTTATGAACCCAATGGACAGAATATACACTACTCACAAAAAGTTAGGGATATTTGGCTTTCGGGTGAAATTTATGGAAAACGTAAAAAGTTCACA
>JAUMHL010000018.1:18773310-18797909 GCA_032362345.1 Sandelia bainsii
GTAAAAGTTATAGTGCATTTTAGGTTCATCCTGAAATTTCACCCGAAAGCCGAATATCCCTAACTTTTTGTGAGTAGAGTAAATTTAGTTTGCATGTGTGACATGAATGCACATGTTGTTGTTGTTGTCTCTATGAGTGCAGTTTGTAAAGGGCACAGATAGAAATGGACGAACACCAACAAACACAGCAGCACTTGGCATTCATGCATCAACATCACCATTCGGAGCAGCTAATTGGCCAAACTCTACTGATGGAGGCTGTGAGCGGAAATCCCCCAGAACAAAACCAAAAAGGTCTACAGCGCCTTCACCACAGCTCAACATGATTAATCTACCTCCACACAGAGACCCATAGGTTACTCTATTCACATGTGGGTGTTTTCTCCACCTTTTCATATGGGTGCACTCCATAGACAACTGCATTTAGTGCTACAAATGCAACAAGAAAGTCAGTAGAGTACTTATCATTTTGTTTTCTCCCTAAATAACTCACATTTCCTGTGTATTAAGAAAGCTTGATAACCCTGACATTGTTCAGGATTTATGTTGTCAGGATGGATGCATAGATGGACAAATTGAAAGAACACACACACACAAGTGAGTGAGATGCATTAAAATACTGACATTCCTGTCTTAACTTGGTTGCAAGGTAGCATATTATTAAAAATCTACTTAAATCCACTTAAATCCACAGTGCTTAACCTAGAAAATGTTCAAAAGTAAAGGTTTAATATGGTATAACATGTTGACAAATTAATTTCAGTTATAGGAACTAGTGTTGTTTTGCCTATACAATGACAAACTAAAAAAATAAAAACAATCACACTAAAATATAATTATATGTAAATCATGTATTCACATGTATCTCCTTTGGACATTTAATGTGGGTTCTCTGTCATTCAAAAATATTAAATGTGATGCATTTAGTAACACAGAGATCAAAATTGTTCCACCCTTCCCTCAGTACAATACACAGCTACTTTCATTAATTTGCAAAACATTAAAATAAGATTAGGAAAATTGAATCTAAACCTGAATAACTGAAATTGGCGCAATTAAAATCAAACTCTATAATGTATTATTCACATTCAAATCCTAATGACATTGTCCTTGAGTACTCATTGAACCTAAACTAATAACTCCTTGGCTGCTCAGCACGCCAGTGGTGCCTTTCTAGAAGCAGATGTCATGTTAAATGCACCTATACTGTTTCTGACAGTAGCAATCTGGAGATCAGATTAAAAGGTGTGCTCTTTATCAGTAAGCAATCCTTTAAACAGCTTAGTGAGTGGGCCCAGTCTGCCTCTAACAGCGTGCTGGGTCAGGATGGCACCCGCTCACCATTGCCCACTCTCTGCTCTGCACTAATCCTGTCTTCTGCAGAGTATTCATGCCAAACCTGAAACCATTCAGCCCCAGTGAAAGGGAAAAAAACACAAAGGATGAGTGAGTTTATCCTTGTGATGACAACATGGGACAAAGGATTGGACAGGTTTGGGCTGAAGAGACATGATCAAAGTGGTGAAGCAGCATTTTTATATTCTGACAGGTAAAACCATGCATGTTTTTGTGAATGCTGAGTAAATGTTGATAAAATGAAGAAAGCTGATACATGTTAAAAATCACTTAGCTTTCACTTTTAATTTAAAAGTAAACAAATGGACTGATGTACAAAATATATACAGTACATTTAAAATGTAAATGTACACAAGATACTTTTTTTTTTAACTGAATGATGACAACTGAGCTAATCTCCAAAATACTGAAATGTTAAGCATTATCACATGTAGACATTTCAAATGTGAATTGTCTCATTAACAACAGAATCTTTTCCATCTATTTATATCTTTTTATAGTAAATACTCATTAAAATACTTTAAAGAGGAGCTATATGTTGTCTACAAAAGGTTAGGCTTTGTTGTGTTTCTATGCAATAGCAGATATCCTTGGTTTGCCTTTACCCACAGCAGATTTACTCAGCAGTGAAGTGACTGTGACAGATAAAGAGGTCAGGCCTGCACCTTCTCATCACCACACAGCAGTCACACCAGCTGACAGCAGATCATCATTGTAACTATAGAGAGCCAAACAAAAGAGGAATCCAGAGAGCTAGAGAGAAAAACACACTCATGCCTGATCTGATGAAGACACTCGTCCTAAATAGCCATGAATTGATCCCGCAAGCTGGCTAAAAGGAAAAATGCCTAAAGAAAAAAAAACAGGAAGAGAGGATAGAGATAGACAGAAGGATGCTATGAGGAAAAGGAAGGAGGAGTGGGGTGGCTGGATCTAGCTGGTCTGCACTGGGAGCTTTAGAGGCCCCAAGCATCCTTTACAAGCCTCAGCCATGTCAGATCACATCAGTGTTGCTGTCAGCTTCTTACCCTCCCTACACACTTATAGACACACTAGCAAAACACCAATGCAACAGCATAAAAGATTTACATCATAGAGGTCTGTGAACAAAGACACACACACCTTGAAAAACGCCTTCATGAGCTTTACTTGTACCCTAACTCACCCCCCAGCCCCTGTGGTCCAACTTAACAGTGAAGCTGCGCGTGCGCGCGCGCACGCACGCACGCACGCACACACACACACACACTCCACCCGTGTTAAACATGGATATGAAGAGGTAAGCATGTTTAGTAGCTGCTGAGAGTGACAAGTAGCCCATTCTCTGAGCTCCCCAAGAATTTATAAATACAAATACTCTGTTACCATCCTCCCATCTCTTTCTATTGCTCTCCCCCTCTCTCATTTGCGTCATGTGTGGCCCAGTTCATCTCTCTTTCTATTTCTCCATCTTTCTCCGATAATAGGGGTAAACTTTCCTGAGGAGCAGCACTGGAGAGCAGCAGTATTTACGCTGACTGACTGGCTGCCTGAGAATGACTACACTACAATAAAGCTAGTGTAATTTAAGTTAATCTGATGTCTTGACCCTATAAACATGCTCTGAGGATTTGGAATTGAGCCACAATCTCAGTTTTGATTACATTATGATATTTTGGTTATTTCAATATTTATGCAATAAATTGTTTTGAATCCTTTTAAATTGTTTGTGGTAAATGTAGCACACGCACCAGACAATGTTATTTTATTTTGATAAGACCCAGTTCAATAGAAAAGATAAATTACTTTTACAGTCACTGCCAGTATAAAAAGAGATGAATTTGACTATAAAGGCAAACTGAATGTCTTTTACCTTTGAGAGCATACAGGGGAGGCATTGGTTCTGATGACCACTGCAACAGTTTCGATGAGACAGCAGAGGACTAGCTCACTATCAAATGCCTCTTTGACATTTGGGACCATCTAGCATCCACTAGCAGTCACCCTGAGGCAGTTCTGCAGAAAGCATTCTGCTGACAGCAGAGGAGCGTGCAGCAATTTTAAACTAGAGGAACCAAATGTTTCTCTACAGATTGAATGAATTTATTTGGACAATGATATTACCCTATTTCAAAATTGTGCTAAATCACTTGGGCTAACAATAGATTGGTTCATTCATTGGAGGGTTAGCTGGGGACACATTTTCTCCTTCCCTCACTTTCTATTTCTTATTGAGCAGCACAGCCTGCAATAATTGGTTTCTCTGCAGAAGAGGAAAGTGTTCCTAGAGGGCTTGATGGTAAGAGAGACTCCCACTGTAGATTTTCCTGATGGATGATTCGCCATCTTCACTGTAGTATTTGAAAGTTAGGAGTTAATGAAAAGGTTTGACAAGTGAAATACTCTTGTCAGAAATGTATTTGATGGTATTCTAACCAGGAAACTGTGTGTTTAGTCACATCATTTTCATGTTGGCCTGCAGCGTTAATCTGACACCATCTGAGGGGCTCGTTTATCTGCCTTCTGCTCAGTACATGCTGCTGGGACAGGTTCCACCCCACTCCCTTCTATGACCCTAACTGGGGTTAAGTGTGTGGAGAAAATAGAAGAATTAATGTCAACTTCAATGTGATCAACTTTGCAATTAACTGGTCTGTTGACCGGTTAACCAACTAAGCCAGCTCAACAGGAACCACAGTCAGTCATTCACTGTTCACTTACATGAAGCTCCACTAGAAAAAGCTGTTATAATTGAAATTATTTACACACAACCCTAGGCTAATGACATCAACAAAGGTTACCTGGATAATGTTAATTAGGTAGAACATAGAGTTTTCAGAGAGAATAGAGCTACCACTCAAACATTTTCAGTTTGCTATTAAGAAGCATTTGCTGATGTGAACCATGCCTCACAGTGAGATCTCATAATATTCAGATCAAGAATTTAAACAGATTTACATATCAATCTGTCCAAAGTCCGCACAAACAAACTGTCTTTTAATGGAGAAAGTTTAGTACTGTGTCAACTAGCCCTAGTATTGAGCGCCCAGCTAAGATGGCTCCAATGCCACAACGCAGAAACCGCAGTAAGGTGGAAAAGAAGCCCAGAGTAACAACTAAAAGCTTAAAGGGATTAGTAAAGCTTGAACATGTTTCATGTTTCATGAGTCTACCACAGGGAAATCATGGTGTATGGTTGTATGGACCATGGTGTCTGACGGTCTCAGAAAACCACAGACCTCCAAAGAGCTGAGTTTATTTAGCGTATATTGGATCATAAAATAAAGATGGTTTAACTGAGATCCAGCTCATTGGTATGACACTAACTCCTGGACAGCCCAGGATATTACTCCCAGCCTGGAGAAGGTTCATCTTTCTGCTTTAGCCCTAAGGCCAAATAAGAGTGACACCATCGTGACCCCAGCTTTGGCTGAGTTCTGGACTTTTTTTATGCTCCAGAGAGATGAGAAATAAAGGAGTGATCTCAAAGATACACAGAGATATTGAATTAGTGCTTCATTCTAAGCCTTGATGCTTTGTCACCTTTATTAGTTTCTGACTTAAGGCCACTTTGCTGGACAGAATATTAGTCTGAAGAAGTTACCTTTTCTTGTCAGTCCTTCAAATTTACAGCAACATTTAACAGTTATACACATGGACCCTGTGGGCAGTAGTCAACTAGTTGTGGACAATGTGCTTTTACCTATTATCACCAGCTTTTCAGCAGTTAACTTCTGCAAAATATAGTGCATGTATGCTAGCATATATTTACAATTATTTTTTTTATGATTTGTAGTACTAACATATTCTCTCAGTTAATGCAAATTCACAATATGTTTTACATTTTTTGTGACATTGAAGCATTGAACTGACTGCATGCTGGTTCCATTTTGATTGTCAGACACAGTTTAGTCAAAGATTGGCGGTTGAGTGATAAACAAATTGACGCCGACTCCAATTTAGACTCTTATGCTACATTACTTGACATGAAAAAATGTTGTCTATTATAGGTTTACAAAAAATGTAATAACTCAAGTTGATTTAATCTAATCCAATTTTTACTTGGAGGTTTGGAAAGAAAAAAAAAAGATTTGTCCAATATCCTGGAGTACTTTTATTTTGAGATTTGTTTGAGTGAGAGTGACAGAAAGAATGAAAAATGTAAAAAGTTATTTAGTAGTCAAGTTTTAAAGTTACAATTAAATTCTTCATTAAAGAAAAGTTACAAAAATGTTTGTATATGCTGTCAACTACAGTTCTTAGAAAGAAAGGAAATGTGAATCAGCCAAAATCGGAATCTGCATTTATAAAAAAATTCTGAATCATTTGTGAGATTTTGCAAACTTCACTGACTTCACACATCTGAAGTGTAACACATTGATCTTGATTGTTAGGAGAAAACTGTGCATGTTACGTCCAGCTGTTGAATTTCTTAAGCAAATACAAAGCATACTATTGTAGGGTAAATACAATGCACAACATATTACTAAGTGATTCTGAACATCTTCTTGACCAATTTTTGAGAGGCATTCTGAGAAATTTAGGAATTAAGTAGACCAACAGATTATAATACATCATTATAATATACAGGATAAATCTATATCAGGAATTAAATGGGGCAAGGACTCACTAGGAGGTTTCCATATAGACTTAAGCAGGTTTGATACTGATATTGGAGCAGGTCCCAGACTGCTGCTGGCTGCAACCCCACACTATCTCTGTGTAGCTGGCATAACTCCACTGGACTCTACAGCCACTAATAGCTGTGCAGACCAGGGGAGGCTAACTAAATGCTTTCCAAAGCTTTCATAGCTGCCTTTAATCCATTCTGTCGCAAAGACAGGATCAATTTTTGGAAGGGAGCCTAACTTGGTGACTACTGTATGGTTTAAATGTTGAGAGAGTCTTTTTAAACAGACTGAGATCAGAGTTAACACCTGTACACAGCACAGCTAGCGCTCATTGTCACTCAGTGTAGCTACTGCACACGTCTAAAAGCATGTGAACATATCATCCCTTCCTAAAAGCCTTAGATTTCTGTATTTAACCTCATGCCACCAGTTAAACAGTTTGTCTCAAAAATGCCAAATTTCTTAGCAGATGATCAGCAAAACTGTTTCTTAAACATTCCTTAATTACCAAATGAGATACAAAGGTATTCAGTGAAAGTCTGGGTGATATATACATTACTGGAAAAAATGTTCTCACTGGTCTCTCATTACAATGCCTTTAATATCTGCTCCCATGACTCTAATCCAGTTATTTAATTTAACAGGTATTTCTGATTCCAAAGTTTCTGGAAAATCAAATTAGACCAACGCCATTTGGAACAAGCTAATCAAATTAGAGAAGTTCCTTGATGATGATGTCACCATGTGGCTGTCAGGAAAATGGGTGCAACATCATACCAGCTGAGAGGCGTGACTCAAATCAAATTTAATCAGCACAGCTCTCCTGCTGATGAGAGCACCATCTACAAGTGAGCCACATGGAGAAATAACATAGCAATTACTGTAATTAACATGGAGACTGATGAACATGATCTAGTCAATCTGTACACATCTCTGTCACAGCTTATGACATATTCTGTCTGTGGGAGCCTCTGAAGGAATGAGAATAGTGATAGTGATGTGGTAAACAACTGAAAACTCATCTGCTAGTCTTTCCAACCACACAGCAAAAATGTTTTTCTAGGTCCATCAAGTCAAGCGTTCAAGACCCATTAATATTTAGACACTGCACTTGCTATACAACTGTATTCTCTCCTCTCCCGTTTTCTCTTTCTGTCATATCTTTTGGCTGAATTTCTTCTTTACTAGTGTGTGATGAGGCCATTCCTCCTTCTCTCTGTGGGCCTGTGCTGATTAGTGTCAAGACAAGGGCCACTGTAGCTTATAGAGAGTGATTGCGATGGGTGAACCAACCTAACTAAGAATTCAGTCAACAGAAAATGGGACCATTTCCACTCGCACACGACCAATCTTAAAGTACACCAGACGCCTTGACTATGACTAGACAGGAAACAAATTTCATCATTTTTTCACCTACTAATGTCAGTCTTTTGACATGTTTTACTTTTCTAATTTGCACTGGATTAAGGTGTCCAGTTTCTGAAAATAATTAACCCTCAGGCGTCACTTTAATTTACTACCCTAATGAGTCATGAAGGACAAAAATGTCCATAGTGACGCCTGAGGGTTAAGAACAAAATTTCATCTGGAACATCTCACAATAATAAAATTCAATATTTATCAAATGAAGAATTTGTACTTTTTCTCCAGTGCTCCAGTGATACTTGGCTGTTCTGATTGTTTTTCTGTTATTTTCTGTGATATGTAAGATAATATATACGAAAACATCAGTCTTGTGTGTGCTGCTTGTAAATGGTGTCCCTAATGTGTATAAAAGATGGAAATTATCTAAAAGCTGCCAGATTTTATATAAAAAATGACATTCAATTGTTGGAGCATCATATATGCAACAGTATGTTTTTTAAAATGTCCAGGTTCACTTCTCTATAGTCTATTCAGCCTGTATGTTAATATGTACCAGCATGTAAACATTACATGTGTAACCTATGCTGTATAGGTCTTACTGTTTTGAAATTTCACGAGCAAATCTGATACATATGTCAAAGACATATTTTGCATATGAAAAGTAAAATTTCACATATGCCTTTTTTAAGGGATTTGATCATTTAACATCTTCATGCCTCTAAAAACTAAAGTCATTCTTCAGTCTCACTGCTCACAACTCATACATACAGTAAGCAAGAGTCATGTGTAAATACACATTTGCTTTAACAAGTCACAACCCGAAAACATGGTCTTATTGTGTAAGGAGGAGAGGTTTGGAGTTGTGGTGTGTATCTTCTGAATTGTGAATTGTACAGATGAATTGAGAGCTAGATTTATATATGTGATCAAATAATAGAATACTGTGTTTTTATGTCAACCAAACAAAATTTTCCAAACAATAGTGAAGGAATAATTTGGCCTGAAATATGAATGAAAAATATTTCTTTCAGTTCACTGGGAGGAGCATGTGCTTATGGCCAAAATGGTAAACTAATTACTTTATATTCAGTCACAGCATGCTCACATTGAGCTTATCTTCAAACTACCAGCAGACAACAAAACAAATTTAAAATCCATCATGTGAAAAATCTTACAATATGTTCTATTTATTGCTTGTCCATCAGAGTAATGGACAGATTTTGAGATTTGTCTCACAGTACTGTTGTCATATGTTTTATGGGTTGGTGACAAATAGAGAAAGGCATCAGTGGTGCAAGGAGGATGAATCTCTCCACAGACAATGATATAAATATAAAAGATGGTCCTGTCTCATAACGGTGGCACCCTCTAATAACATCACACCAGGAAAATAAAGCTGACAGATGGTCTCTACTCTTCTGCAAAGGTCTAGATATACAGGACTGCTGTATATCACCTCCATATCGTGTCCCCTGATAAAATACCAAGGAGAGTGTCCACAAATTGTACATTTCATGAAAGGAACAAACATAGCTGAAAGAGGAGCTAAGCTCCATATCAGTTCCTCTGACATTGAGCTCACGATTCATAATGCTAACACACACACACACACACACTCACACACGTAACTCAAGGGAGGTCTCTCTCCTGCCTGCAGACATCAATGTTCGTTGTCTTTGCTGTTTCCATAGCAACATGCTGCCTCACTCTGCAGCATATTGATAAAATGGGTTGAAAAGCGTAGAAAATAGCAGGAGAGTTATTTCTGCTCATTAGGTGCTCAGTGTGGCAGCAACAGACAGAAGATGTTCACATCCTTAATATTCTTTCAAACACGAACTGTCCAGTAAGACTAAACCGACACTGAGACTAGTCCTAAAGTCAGCAAGGAGACTGACTGGTACTGACCGCAGGTTGTATAACTTCAGTACAAATTTGCTGAACTTAGTAGAGAATTAGTAAATGCATGTATAATATGATGTAAGACAAAGAGCAAAACTCAGGGCTTTGCACTACACTCACAGATTTAAATTTTAAATATGGCAACATTTCTTAGTCTACAGGAAAGAAGCCTTAATGGGGTGAGATTTAAAATATAAATGTCCTTTACCATGACTAGTGGGAGCAATAACTGCCTCTTTACAGGGGCAATTGAGTTATTAATAAAAGCTGAATGCACTGCTGAAGTCCATTTAGGAAAATTAAGGGCTCATAGTAGTCAAAAGGAATCTTCTAAAATCCTGCAACAGTCTGTTTTTATTTTGTACTGATTTATAGGGACACGTTTTCAAATATAAAGTTTATGACAGTGCTGAATACGCAGTAGGATTATACATTAAAGGTAAAATAGAAATCTTTTTTCACTGCTCTGGAGAAGCATAAACCACATATTTCTTATTATACATTTATTATTTATATTTTACCTTCAGTGTGGCAACATAAACTCTTGACCTTACACACATTAAAGTGCAGACTAAGCACAGAGTTTGCACTCTATTATGTTTATCCTCTTCACAAACAGCCAAAATCACTAAATTCAAGCACACAGACACGTGCCAGCAAGAAGGAAAAGAAGTGGCTGTCATGTTTTTATTAGAGCCTGAGTGACGCATGTGCTGCTCATATTGTGGTTGGAGGTGTTGCAGAAATTGCTAAACTGAAGTTTCAGGGACCACCAAGGATCCCTGAGTGGGGTCTTCAGCAAAATGCAGGATAATATTGTTTTACTATTACTTGAATATGTTCTGAGCAAAAGAGGAAGAACAGGATGAAATGCAAACAAACTTCAGTCACTTGCATGGTCATGTTGGTTTTATACACAACACAACTGTCATGTTTCATTAACATAATGGAGGAAAGATGGCCTAAAAAAACTTAAAAATGCCATTTTATTCAGCATTTATTGGGCACCTCAGTTTAACCTGATTCAGTTTTTCCTCTTTTGTGCACTTTCAGTATAATTTTAAAGAAGCCTGCAGTATCAGGTTTTTGCCCAAAAAATTTGGAACATTTTTTCCTTAAATATTGAAACCTATCATACAAATATTCAGCAATAAAATCTTAAATTCATGTTGACCACATTGCTTGTGAGGTACATGTGTGTCTTAGTAGACCAAAGTCAGTTGACTCCTTTACAACTATTTAGGATCTTGTTCTGTGTAAGATTAGATTTGGCTTCTCTCACTAAACATATTTAGCTGAATTTCCCTTTAAGAGAAGCAGGGCAGAGAGGGAAAACCCAGTGAGGGCAATAAGAAGGAGTAAATTAAAGACAAGCCAAAGAGGAAAGTTTCTCTGATCAAACTTCACCCTGCCTCGTAGCAGATCTGGACTAACATACAAATGAACTGAGGAAAGCTGTAAGCTGTCCTTGGTGGTTAATCATTCTCAGTAGTTAGTTATATTCTATTTCATTTTATTGAAAATTGATAACTACTTTATTCATGTTTAGTTTCATTTAACACACATCAGGGAGCATTTTTTTGACAACAGCTGGCACTGCACATATGACACAGTGATTGGTGGCATGGGAGACCTGAGACAGAAAGAAAACTAGTCCTGGCAACATGCCATGGCATCACATGAGAGTAAAATCTATCACACAGACACACACACACAGAATGAAAGCCTGTACATGGCCCAGACAGAGTTACTTATTTATATTAAACCCATGACGCAAAGTAGAGTCCTAATTTCTGCAAAATGTCCCCAGAAACCACTAATGGAAGACTGTGAGGTGGGAGGACGGGAAGCCACATAAAGGGAATCAACCAGCGTCACAACTTTGGTTCCACTTGGGCTATTTTCCATTTGAACCATATAGCTAAACATCTGGTGTTCCAACACCCTCATCCTCCACCGCCTCCTTCTCCTCCAATTAGCCTGCTCCCCTCTCCACTATGTCATTAACAGCATCATTTCCACAGCAGTGAAAGAGGTTCTCGCGTCTCCTTCACCCCTCAGCCTGACCTGCTTGCTGAGTTTCAGCTTTTACAGATATGTCTTAACCCAGTTTAACTTTAAGTAGCTTTCAAAGGCCACCGCTGATGTACCCATTGTTAGACTTGAGTGGAGAGGATGATTAATGATGAAAATATTGTGAATCTGTACTTTAATAGTAAGGTGAAAAGTGTTTGATGTGTTTTGCACTGCTGACCATACCCAACAGTGATGTCACAGTAGATTGACCATATCCTGGAGTACCCTTCCACATCGGTGAGAAGTGAAACCACTGAAATTCAACCATACTTGTCCACGTGGATCCTCTGAGCATTGACACCATAACAAAACCACACTACATCTAAAGATTAGTTTGATTATGGAGTCATCTTACTTGTTTTGATTAAATGTCTGATCAATAGAATGTCATAAAATTATGTAAAACAACCAACATATATATATTTTTTAAGTTGATGAGAAAAGCAGTATATCCTCACACTGCAGAAGCTGGAAACAGAGAAGAAGTTTTTTCATTCACGCTCAACATATTACTTAAACAAATGACTTATTATAGCGCTTTCATCCGCAAATGGCTGGGACTCCCACAGTGCTTTTCTGCAGCGGGCCTATATGGACGGAACATACTCCACCTGCCTTTGAAATCCATTACCCTTGGATACAGACAAGAGAAGGCAAGGCTGGTGCTGGAATTAAGGGACTCCTCCGACACAGCAGTGCAGGACCAGTGTGCTCGGATGGTGACGGGAAGGAAATGGAGGGCAGAGGAGGAAGTACAGAGGGCAGTGAGCAGGTTACAACATCAGGAGGTGGTGGGCAGGGCCCAGACAGGGTGGACGGGCCTCGGTTGGAGCAACCCACCCAGACTGTGGTCCAGAGCAAGCAAGAAGGAGAGGAAGGACCTCATTGTCACCGAGGTCGCCAACATGGAGCAGGAGGAGCTCAGAGTAAAGGCAGTGGCACAGGGACAACAGGGGCGCTGGACAGCATGGGAGGGGGTGGCGAGAAGATCAATCAGCTGGTCGGATTTCTGGAAGATGCCACATGCTTGCCTCAGCTTCCTTAGCAGGGCAACTTACGACACCCTACCTTGCCCCCGCAACCTACACCAGTGGCTGGGGACAGAGCAAGCCTGAGACCTCTGTGGGTTCAGAAATGCCTCTCTACAGCACATTCTCACAGGCTGCAAGGCAGCGCTAACTCAGGGGAGATTTAGGTGGCGCCATGACCAGATCCTGAGAAAGCTGGCTGAGATTGTGGAAGGAAGAAGGCTGGAGGTGAACAGAGAGGGTATAGCAGAGAGCCAACAAAGCATTCACTTCCTCAGACAAGGGGAGCCGTCGGCCAATACCAGCAGGAGACCACAGTCCAAACTGTTGAGCCAAGGGAGTGGGTGGAGACTAGCGGTGGATCTGGGCAGGCAACTCCATTTCCCCAGGGAGATCTGTAGTAAAACCCTGCAGCCAGACATGGTGTTGTGGACTGCAAAGGGAAAAAAAGTGCTGCTGGTCGAGTTGACAGTGCTGTGGGAAGAGGGGTTGGCAGTAGCCCACGAGAGGAAGAGGGCAAAATATACTGACCTGGTGGCAGAGTGCAGGGAAGGTGGATGGAGCACACGTCTATACCCAGTGGAGGTTAGGGCTAGAGGCTTTGTTGCAGACTCAACAACCCACCTGCTGAAAGACCTGGGGCAGGAAGGAGCTGGATTGCACAAGGCAACAAGGGAGCTATCCGAGGAGGCAGAGAAAGCAAGCTTCTGGCTTTGGCTGAGAAGGCGAGACAAGGTATGGGGAGTAAACACTTCCAAAGACGGTTAGCTGCAGGGGGTGTCATGAAGATGTCCCTGTTCACTGCCCCGCCACCAGGAAATGTTCTGGGCTCAAGGGCGAAGCATCTATGAGCGGTGGTCCCCAGCTGATGACCCTGCAGCTAACAAACAAGGCACTGGTGGAGGTGCGGCAGGCCTAGAGCGGAGCAGGAGAACACCTACCTGTATTAACAAATAGTTGTTGTTCATTTTCTTTCACTTGACTAAATGATTAATCAACAAATTATTTCTGCAATTAATGAGAAATGTTTTCAAGGCTACCAGCTCCACGACCATTATTTAACTCTGGTGTTCAGTTTTCTTATATTTAAGTCAATTCTAAGTTACTAAAAATATTATTCAAAACAGATCACGCACAAATATTTCCGGTTTGAAACTGTTTCTACTGGCAGCCGTGTTCACATTGAGTCCTTCCCATTGTGTCAGCTTGAGTAGGTCAGCTGCTTACATAACCAGCTGTGGAAGACAGAGAGGCATTGAGCAATTCTTCCAGGGACTACGGCCATGCCCTCTGTGGAGGCCCAGGGCGGGCATTCTTTCCCGGGCTGGCATCACTCAGTGCCTGCTGCCAGGAAAGCTTCATTCACGGATAACAAGGTGTATAAATAGACCTCCAAGCAATGAGGCATCAGGCACAGAGGAGGCAATACAGGCACAGCAAGGTGTCCTGTGCACAGTCAAGCTGAATAAACGGATCCACTCCATTCTCCTGAACAAAAAAAGAAAATGAAACAAAGTGAACATAGTGAACTATGTCTATTTCAAAGTAGTTAGTCCTCTCATAAAACCCAGGGGGTGCTTTACTTGGCTGCCACAGCAAGGCACACTGATCTGCAGTGAATGACAGACTTATTTGGTTGTTCTGGTATCAACCTCAGTTGCCAACAAAAGCAATAAGGCAACACAAGGAGTTAATAATCCTGAAATCTGTCACAGCCAGAAGCAGAATGCAAATAAACTGCAATGGTGAGAAAGAGAAAGAGTGGATGCAAACTTTCATCACATTACCTGCTGATTTAAAGGCAGCGCAGCAGCAGTGTTTGGAAGAGAGTGGGCTGCTTGTTAAACAGACGACATGTGGGTGGAACCCCCCCAGAGGTGGAGGGACCACCAGCAAAGACCAGCACAACATACACACAAGCTAACACAGATGAAAGACTGGATCTGAGCAACCGACAGGAGCGAGTAAGGTATGACAAAGCACAATCTGACTGTTGTTTTCGGGTGAGTCAAGGTGAAAGAAGCATGGTGCAAAATTTAGAGTTTAATAAAGAAAAAAAGGACAAAAGGGCTTAAACACCGCTAGAGTGAATTTTAGCAAAGTAACAACAACCCACAAAACAAGCAATCTTTCTCAGATTCATGAATAATACGTAACACTAAAAACAAAGTAAGCAATATCAATATATTCTTTAAGCTCTTTATACGTGTGTAGTAAATCCTGCATTCACAAAAGACACCTTCTCTTATCCTCTTGTGTGTAAAGTACACAGACACGTGACTATTTAGTGAACAGCTACTTTGTTTTCATTAGCACTTCAGGGAATTTATTTTAATTTTCTGAGTCTGGCACGGCAAGCTGTGACAACAGAAGGACAACAGACGGTCCCTGGGCATCTTACACTAAATACAGTATGACTTAGAGACACACCAGAATCTGAGCTGTCACATAGCAAGATAAAAGGCTATTTTTATTAGAGACTATTGCACTTAAACACAACTGCACACAGCCTCTGCAGCACAAATGCCTGTGAGTTTGAGTTTGACTGTCCTTCCAGTATCAGAAAGATTGAGAGCAGAAGTAGAAGTAGCAGAAGTAAATTAGAGTCACTCCACGTAGGCCAAATAAAAGAGTCCAGGGTATCTAGACACTTCTTAAAGAGTGCCGCAACAGAAACTATGACATAAAAAAGAATTTAAGCAAGATGGAGCTGAAGAGTAGAGCAACTTTTTTAAATATCTCTCAGACAGAAACTGCTGCAAAATTATCAAAAGTTTGCAGTCAACAGTTGAGTTATACATTTAAATGCACTGTCAACGTTCAAACACATATGCAGTCAAACAGACAGCAGAGTGACTAGCGCTTCACGATTGCCTGTATAATTATATAACTGCAAAAGGCTGCAATTAAACTAAATAGTATATACAGCACATGTGCGAACGTGACAACATATTCTCTGTTTGTGTGCAGTTTGCTCGTCATCTATGCACCAAATTTCTGTTTAAACAGTGGAGTGTGTTCATGTGATTTGCTCTCATCAATTTCACTCCTGTGCTTCTTGATTTAGTGACTTTTCTGAAAACCTTTAGCAACTTTATTTTCAATAAAACGACTGTCCAGACATTAACTACTCTCCTTAAGGTGTCAGTAAATATTCTCCCCTGTGGCTGTGACTGTCTGTGTTCAGCATCTGTGTGGCAGCAGAGCAGCTACAATGAAGTGTGCAAGTTCAGGTTATTATGTATTATGTTATAAGTAGGAACTGGATAAACAATCCTCTTAGTTAAAATTCTGATTAGTCACTTAGAGTTTTAATTGTCAGTGTCCGTAAATTACAACAGAACATGTTAACAGGGAAAAATCCTAACAAAACTGTTAATATGCAATGTGAGAGGTTTATCTTTGTCTTGTAAAATTTTAAGCTTTGCTGTTCTATGTGATGTGTTTGTGTGTCCTGTGCTGATCGCACGGTGTAGTTTTGTTCCACAGTGAGACAGAAAAACATCTGTATCAGTCTTACAAAAAAAATGGTAGACAGAACGCGGCCTTATCAGTTGAAACAGGGTGAAGATTTACACTACGCCACTTACTGCAATTACAGGGATGGTTACACACACGCACACACGTATTTACACACTCACTCTCTACTTAAACCCCATCTTGAACTCCAGCAGACCCTGATCAACCTTTGAACAAATTAGAAAAAAAGCATTTGAAGTTGCTGACTAAAAAGACCTTCAATTTTCTTGGAAGAGAGACCTTAACTGAGATTAAGCTGATTCAGCTAGCACGTGTGATACTAGCCTGGGGACACACACACACACAAACACACCTCATCTCATCTCTTTATCGTTGCCGTCAGCTTTTTGGACACTGACCTGCTCTCAGTTATAGCCAAGATTCATCATGAGGCCTGTCTCTACTCTTCAGACTGTGATGTCCTTATGTGCTGTTTGCTTATATTGGATAAATCAGATTTTTATTTGTGTTACACATAAATGAAGAAGTCTTTGTTAAAGACAAAGTTGCTTTGATAATTTTAAAGGCTGATGATTGGGGAGGACACAAGACTGGCAAGAAAGCTCCATAGACCTCAGTATGGTAAATAAACAGTAAATGTACTGTATATAAAGTAAAGGTATTCTGTTTCAAAGAAGAATATAAATTATTTGGTATTTTATGTGAAACAGAGAAACACAATTTAGTCTGAGAATCAGCTTCAAAGATATGTTACTTAAAACAAAGGAACAACAATATCCCTTTGCAATTTCCATAAAAATATGGCATTAATGTCAGTTTGTTCAAGCAGGCTGGAACAAAGAGCAGTGAACAAATCACTGCACCAATAACAAGAACCAGAACATTCTTTAAACAAGTTCATTCATTTGGAAAGTGGTGAAATAATCTCACTTGATGACCAAGTTTCTAACCTGTTTTATGTTAAATAACTAAAAAGTTAAAATTTAAGTTAAAAATTTTTCTAGCCCATAAGTAAAAGCCAAATATTTATTAAGTTGACAGTGGTCACTGTTCATTTTATTGACTCAGGGACAACAGAAATAGATTGCAGTGGCCTCCAGTGGTTAGTTAAACAACTGCACATTTTTCATGGACTGCGCAATCTTTAATACAATAAAGAAAAAATTCTATCATTTAACAATTTAAAAAATGTACTGGCATAATTCTACATTAAGGAGTAAATAAGGGTTGTTGACAAAAAAAAATTTTTTTCTTCTTCTTCTTTTTCTTCTTTTCTTTTTTAAATAGTAAAAGAGAAATTGTAAGTGTAGTCTCTACTTTAACTATGATTCTGCAACTACTTTTAGACACCATAAAATCTTTATTCTGCTGCTGATTAAGTACATACAGGATATTTGTTGCACACAAATATCTGTGACTCTATACTGGCTGGTTAGAACTTTTACAAACTTTACTAGTATACAGTAATGTATGCAGACTGTCAGGTGAGAGATGGTGACATCTTGGGAATGCATTTGATATTCATAGTTCAGTGAAAAGCCTTGGAATAATAAAAAGCTCACTCTTCATCACTGAATGTCCTAAAGATGGCCTTGTGGCTCAATACTAGTTTACTATGTTTATCATTGCTCTTTCAACACTTTCTCTGGCAGTAGTTTATTTTTCATTTTTAAATGTCATTTTTAATTGCAATATGATCCGTTTAAGCAGTGTTGCATCTGTAATTAGTTTGGTCAGTTTTGAGGGTGGTGAGTCATAAACAAATTATATTTGGGAAACAAAAACACAACCAAGTGTACATTTATGTAAACAAGATTATTGGAAGGAATTATCTGTAAAAACAATCATGTAAACAGCTTAGCCAAACTCCTTTTGCAAATAGGGGCAATCTGTTGCGTGTAAACATGACCAAATCTTAATAAATGCAACTTGGCCTGACAATCAAAGCAACCACCAAATTACAATAACACAAAATATTTATGTCATGTTCGGTTGTGTTTCTGTGATTGGTTGTTTTTTTTAGTACTGATGTTTTGGAAAGCGAGGCTTTTTTATACTTTTAGATTGCAATAGCTTAGACAAAACAGAAAATTCTCTCGCGCTTGCCGCCACCACCCAGCGGCAGGAGGTGCCCAGCACCACCACGACAAGCCGAGATCCAGGTAGACATGTCACCCTGCTGCCCGGTAGATAGTTCCACCGAAGCACGCAAAGGACATGCCCCCCCGACATCCTACCTGTGTGCGTGGCATGTTGTATAGTGAGTGAGGGGGGAGAGGGGTCAGGACTGTGAGACTGGGGGGCAGTGCTCTGAAGAAGCACTCTCTCTAGAAGAGAGCCAGCTGGGCTGCTGGCTCAGTAGGCACCCCAGCTCCCCACACCCCGCCACCACACACGGGGCGGGCCCCGAGCCATGGGCAACAGCGCCCCGGGGCATCACTGGCCACCCCAAGGCCAGGCCTCCGCCCCCACCACAGAGAGCAGTCCAGGCACAGCTCATTCAACAGCGCAATGAGCAACGACCGCCCCCCCGCCCGAAGAAAACCAGCCACCCCTGAAAAAGAAAATAATTTAATAGTACTAAAACAATTACTAATGAAAATAAAACTTTAAAAATCTTCCGAAAGGAGCAAGTTCTTGTAAACACAGGCGGAAAAAAACGCGTTGAAGAATGTGGACTGACCATTTCTCTGTTTCTCACGTGACTTCTGCCAGTTTAATACAACTCAGAGTGGAGTCAGTGAGCTGCAATCCAAAACAAATATCCCCCCGCAGACAGTCAATATTGAAGTCTGCACCAAACAGTGTCTATCGTGTGATGGTCTACAGCACTGAAGTATTAAAGTATGTGTCCTCACCAACCAACTCCTGCCAACAACCAGCAGCTCCTAAACCAACACAGTACGTGTGAAAAGGGCTGGAGAATGTGAACTCAGCCTCACTTCTGTGCAGCTTGTGAATTCAGCCAATCATGTGTCAGCAATAACAAACAGTCATTTAACATTTAAAATACACTATATGTCAGGAGTGTGAAGAAATGACTGCAAAGTTTTACATGTAGGAGAAAAGATGGAATAACAAGAGCATAACAAAAGCAAAACTCTGTTTTTTTAGTCCAGAAAATGTATAGAAATGTGAAATGAGAAAGCTATAAGCACCAACACTGAGAGACAGCTCGAGCTATCATCATATTCAAGCAGACCATGCCTAGGGTTTACTTTAATTCAATTAACTCGTTTCACAGCACATTCACAATAACATTGTTTTGTTATTGAGAAAATCTGCACATCTGTAGATTGGGTAAGAAAAAGCAGCCTTACAGGGAAATTGAAGAAAATTCCCTCATTTGCGTAAATCTTCCCTTAATTAAAACATTAAATATGATCTCTTAAATATGTTTCTATTATTCTGCTGGACACATTGCATGAGCACATAGCAGATGCATTCACACATTCAATTTCCCCCTTGAGCATGTGGGCCTGTAACAGGATTAAAGGCTGCCTGAAGACATCCGTGCACAGCGTGATTTCACGCTCATTGTTTTTGCAGACAAAAAGGATTAACTGCCCCTGAGTCATGCTCGTCTCTGTCACATCAGCAGAAAAAGACAAAAATTAAACAGCAGAGCCTGACGCAGCTATATGCCCAATGGCACACGCGCACACACACACACACACACACACACACACACACAGAGTTCAGAGATATTAAATCCTGAAAATAAAGGCTTAATCCCACCCAAAGATACACTTACACAGTAAGATACACCAGTAAGTTAGGTCAACTGATTCCATGATGTTGTTTTAATACACTTTATCTACACTTTCTTTACACACACACCTGATTGAGTTGGTACATTGCCCTGAATGCCTGTTGTCAACCTCAAGATGATGCACAATATTTTTGCAGCACAGTTGTATTAAACCAGGAGAAGCTACGACTGAGTTTGAAAAAAAAAAAATCACCTGCAACGAATGTCTTTAATATATGCTGAGAATGAACTGCCACTAGGTGGCAGCAAATAGATTGATAACTGGCTGGATTTTAAGTTGACGGCTGTTTGGACTGAAATTTGTGCTGACTGGATGCTTGTTTTTGATAACTCTTGTTGTTGTCTTATAAGCAAACACTTTATAACTGTAAATTAATGCATTTAACCGAGACAACAACACCAAAATCACAAAGAGAACACTGTGAATGATTATTTGGTTATGAAATGAGACTGACTGACAAATAAAATAACATATGGTGACACCAGTCACCAGCAGGAGAAACGTTACATGGAGTAAAGGTTTGTTGTAAAAAGGGATAAATAATGTAGGGGTCTCTATACCCACACCCTCTCCCGACACATCAGCATCTCCGCTTCGACAGCAGAGCACACAGAAGAAGGAGTGGGCACTCAAAACTGAATGACACAGATGTGCACGCACGCACAGACCCAGCACAGGGTGAAGTCTCATTTACTGTGTAGTGGAGTAGGGCGGACTAGAGGGAGGTCACGCTTCAAAAAAAGAAGATAACATAGCTCGATCCATTAGGAGGTCTGTGGGAAATAAAACAAATGAAAAGGGCTTCCAGCGGAGAGTTGTTCAAGCAGCCCATTACCTCATTCTAACACACAGAGACACACACACACACGCACACAACCCTACTGACGGCCCCTCTGCCTCTCACGTCAGTGTTCACAGACAGACAGGTTTTTTTTTTTTTTGCAGAACGGAGCCAATTAAAGAGCCCAGGCAATGTTTTAGTACCAGTACACTTGGATAAGCAACAGACAGAGGAAGAGAGAGAGAGAGAAAAGATGGAGAGGGGAATCAAGGTAGTCTTGGAAACCTGAAAGGGGGCAGAGGGGCTTCTGGGAGCTCTAACTCTCAAGTGACTGCATACACCCTTGTTAGCCTCCCTTTACAGTGATCGGGACATAGCGGGGCTCATACAGAGCTAAAGCATGTGGTATGTGAACAACACACAATTAAAACCGTCCATGTGTTTATTGAAAGCACCTATTACACATGCACAGTGCTAAATTTAACAACTGATTAAACCTTGATTTTTTTGGCATTAATAACCTCAAACAAGAACTTTCTGTAGCTGTGGTTGAAACCTGCACAACATTCAGATTCAGAACATTCAGAAGGAATTTTCTACATCTCTGAGCATTCTGGGTTGTGTCTTTGGAGCCGGGCACCGACGGAGAGTCCAGATGAAGAGTAACCACAGTACTACTAAAGATAATTTATTTATGCAAAGTGTCTTCCTGGTTGATTTGATGATACATGTGATTACTGGTCAAGAATTCTGCCTTCAAATGCTGACCTGCTGTCTTACCGTTTCAGTGGTGCTAGCTCTCAACCAGAGGTGGTGGATTTGAGGAATGACAGCAGAAATGGACAGTTACAGGGCGTAATTGTGGGGGCTATGCAGGATACAGTATAGCAGGTTTACTGGCCACTGCTGCCTTTCCTCTGGGAATAAGAAAGGCACATGAGGTCTGATCTAATGACACCATTACTGGCCTCCCAGTGCCTCAGGGAAGTGAAGCAACACAAATACACAAGCGCATGCAAAGGGATAATTAAGTTTTATTGTACCACAGAATCAGGAACTAAACTGCAGAATAAGAAGTGACTAAATTGTTGTTCAATGATTAAAGGTTTTACTACCCTTTCCTCTGCTGTTTGCCTCATCCACCATACTCAGAACCCATGTATTTTTTTCTTTCCTGTCATCATCTTTTTCCATTATCTCTTGCTTTTTCTCCTGTCTACTTTTCATCTGCCCTCTCTTCCCTAAATATTTCTGTGTCCTTTCCTATCTAGTTTTCTCCTTTTCATTCTATCTTCTGTTCTGCTTGTGTCCTCTCCTGTATGGATTTATCAAACCTGTTCCTTATCTTAACAGACAGATGTACAGATAGTCAAATGTGCAAATCTGCAGAAAAAAGAGACTATTATACATGACGTGTAATTATATGGATTGAGGATGAATGTGCAATAACAAGAAATAAAGTCTGTCCCACTACAGATAGTTAAACTGTCGGAGCAGAGCTCTCTACTATCATAATATAGTCATTGTACAAGGTGATGGCTTTTGGCAGGAATGACCTGTACCTTTCCTTATCACAGCAGAGCTGACTAAAGCTGCTCTGCTGTTTGACCAGCAGGTCATGGTGAGGATGTGTTGCAGTATGTTCAGCATCCTGCTCTCCACCACCTGCTCCAAGTGCTCCAGTGAAGTCCCCAGCACAGAGCCAGCTGTCCTGATCGGTTTGTTTCTATAATGTCTTTTCAGTATGTATATTTGTGGGGGGGGTTTGTATTTTTGTTGTAATATCATTTTAACATTCAATTCAAAGCTCTCTCACCTTAGCAGCACTTTCATTGATTTGTTGCTTAAATTTCACCTGCACTGCACCAACAATGTGAATTTTTTATGAACAGCTGTACCACACAACGTATATCACACACCAACCCAAACTAACAGTCATGAATCTGATGTTGACATGCTCTGAGAGCAGTGGTGAGCCAGTTAGCCCCAAAGCCTTCTGACTTGCATTAATCACTGGCTGCTAATCATCCACATGTGAAGAGGTAACCTCAAGTTAAGCTGTGTGAATACAAATACATGCTTCTACACATAGTTTAGTAGCAATAACACAATCTGAGAAAAGTACAATCAAAGATCAGTTGTACCATCAAAAAGGAGCTGTGAACAGTAATAACCAGAATCTACAGACACCGTATGCATGGTTTGAACATTCAGAACTATAGTCTAGTTATATTTTTTTGCTATGTCAGTTGCTAGGGTTGTTTTTTTCCCCCTTTCGTGACAAAGTCTTCCCATGCACCTGAGCACCTAATGGGAATCTGCTGGCTGGTGCTGTTGACATGTCCTCTGCAGACGGCTCCCTCCTTCCCCATCTGTCTGCTGTCTCAGGCTGCTCACTGACAGCTCCATAGCAGTGATGAACAAAAGACACAGCTGGGACACACACACACACACTTCTGCAATACAAGGTATTCAGGTCCACAGTAATGTACAACACCAAAACTAAACATATTAATTTTATTATTTACTTAGGTCTGTGTCAACCTAACACCACCCAGTCATTTGACTGTATTATTTTGCAAAAGTCTCTCGTCTTTTGAGTTTTGAGTGTCCACTGGGATGTTTTCTTCTGTAGTGCTGTTGTCTGAGTTTCCATTAACATTTTCTGTCATAATTGTCCCTATTGTCTCACTGCCACACTTCACGTACTGGTGCGTATCGACCAAGTTCTATCATAGTAAAGTTATGTTGCGATAGAGAGTATCATTATCGTTTATTGCCCAGCCCTACTTAGACATAACTGTGAGAGTATGAGAAAATTCAACATTCCTAGTGCTATATCCGTTTAATCGTGAATTTGCAGCTGCAGTACCAGTGCCATGAATCCTCCTTCTCCTTACTTTACCTCCCTTGTTTTTTTATACAATCTTTCAGTTGTGGGGCAGTTTGTTTAGAATTTCTCAACATTTTCCTCTTTCCCTCTGAGTGTTTACTTGCTGCTTCCTTATTCCCTCCTGTCTCTGCAGCCATCTCCATGTTTATGTCAGTGAGGATTTCCCTGGGAGCAACCCCTCCATCCCAAATAGGATTACATGAAATTCCCATTGCACTTCTCATTTCACCACCCATCCTCCCATCCTCTCTCCTCCAGGAAATAACACAACATGCATAAGAATAAAAAATAAATCCAGTTACTGGTGTAAGAACTTAATCATATTTGACCAAAACATGGCTTCTTTTCACTCTCAAATAGAGCAGGAATACCTTTCTGCTTACTGATTGCTTGCACAAAAGCAACTGATTCTATCTGGTTGCTTTTGTGTTATTAACTCAGTGAGTAGTGAGAATGGATCTCCTCTTCTCCATTCTTGCTGAACGCTCTGATGATTCATCCAAATGAAATTCCATTTCTCCAGCTGACAGATTAGTCCTCAGCGACTCCTCTTCCTCCTCTTTGCTCCCAGCCTGCTGACAGCCAGCCGGCCGTTAATGTACACAATCGATTCTGTGGCCTTTCTGAGCTGCAACAATATGAGGAGCTAATAAATAGGGAGACTTCCACAGCGAGCCTGTGACCCCAGATGGACGACCTCCTTCTGGCTAGATAAGAGGCAGCAGAGGGAGGGACAGCAGGGTTCAAAGCTGGAGTAGTGGGGAGAGATTTTCAGATCTTTGGTCATGGAAAGTGAGACAGAGGTGCAGGAAATAAGGGCAGAATACGACAAGAGAACAAGAAAAAAAATGCAAGGAGCCTGAAGTTTTCTATTCCAAAACCTTAGAGATACTCTGGCCTAGTTTACTATTTATACATGTGTGTAGAGTATTTTGGTGTCTGACTACATGTGTGTGTAATGATGTGGACATAATGAGAACAGATGAGGTCATTGTGGCAGTTGGGGTGGTACACATGTACGGGTATGATGTATGGAAGCTGGGACGGTGTTCTGATACTCAGCACCATAGTGCCATGAAGCCCGGAACAAAAAAGTCACCATCATCACCATCATCACAGTCATCATCATCCACCATCCATCATCACCTACATCACCCTCGCCAGCATTATCATCCATCATCCATGTCAGCAGGAGGAGGAACTGGCTGGGTAAATATAGGCAGAGTAAAGTGGATCAGTAATTTTGTTTCTCTCTGCTCAAACATACACTACTCACAAAAAGTTAGGGATATTTGGCTTTCGGGTGAAATTTATGGAAAACGTAAAAAGTTCACA
>JAUMHL010000018.1:18797978-18841089 GCA_032362345.1 Sandelia bainsii
GCATAGGCTGACATATACATATATATATATATATATATATATATATATATATATATATGATGTATGTATGAAAGTACAAAGTAGAGAAACGAACAGAGAAAGAAAGGGACGAACACTGCAAATTCAGTTTGAATGTACTTTACAAATGATATAGGTGCACAGTGCACATTAAATTCAATAAATAAAAAAACAAAACCACTCAAAACACTCTTCGTAAAAACCATAATCTGCTAAAAAATACACTTAAATATTGTCCAAATACATGTAGCCAAGAAAGAGGTCCCGGAAAAAGTTGGGGCAAATTAATTTCGATATCAAAAGTCCCCTCTTTAATGTTAAATTCAACTTTTACATTAAAATCATTTATAGGAATAATCTACATCTGAGTCACCAAATCATCAAGTGTAAATCAGACAGCTTCTGACCTAGAGGAGTCTTAACATCAGTCACTTTCAGAGTAGTACTGTACACTGAAGGTGAGAAAAACAAAACAGACAACAGGTAGGTAAAATATTTAACATAAAAAGTCAAGAAATTGTGCACAAGACCAGAGATGTGCCTGCTCACCAAGGACAGTATTTGCAATGTAAGCAGTTTTGCGGAATTTTCAAATGATGGTAAAATAAACTGACTTTTGTTCTCTAGCCTCCTGCTGATGTCAACAATAAAGTTGAGTTTAGCATAATGCAGATTTTTCTGGTTGCAGCATCGGTGTAAAATATGTCTAGATGTCCTTCAAAGTAACATTTCCACTTGGATTGCATATGACTGCAATATGGTGCAACTGCACTGACACTATGAAATACCAAGTTTTCCTTCAGTTACTCTTAAGGAGAAAACTGGTGTCTGAGTTACAGCCCACTCATTTTTGCTTGCATCACGTTTATGACAACATTGTAAAATGCTTGTCATATATAATAAGCTTTCATTTGCAAGTTATATCACAAACATATATTTTATAACAATTATTCTGAGGTACTGATGGACAACAAGGACATTGTGCAAAACCGTCCTTGTTGTAATCAACTGCAACTGACTGAAGCTGAACACAGCTGCTGTTCACTGTGACAAAATTCTCAACAACTGAATTACAAATCAGCAATGATACTAGCTGTGCAGTACCACCGTAAGGTGTCAAACCTAGTTCCAAATTACCTACTGCCTCTGACATCAGCACTAAGTATGATAAAGTGACCTGTGGGGTTGGTGATTGACAGAAAGAAGACTATAAAATAAAGCAACAAAAACAAAAAGGAAAAGAATAAAAATTTGTCTGAGACAAAATGCTATGTTCATCAAAATACGCTGTTATCAAACCTCCACACCTACTTCAACAGAAACAGCTCAGCACTGCGAGGGTACATCTAGACAGTCACCAGCCTGACACTGGCTCAGACAACTATTCACACTTACAGCTAAAGGCAATTTAAAGATTTTAATTCACCGTATATTAATATTGGCAGTAAACATGCAGACAGGCAGGCGGCACTACAAAAAGACAGCACATCTGCACTGATGGAGCAGGGCACAGTGACAACAGCCCTAACAGCCTCATAATATCATGACTGGCCTCAAATGGAACGAGATGCGGTGGTGCACAGGCAGCCGCCTGGTGACAGCACTAATCTCTGGGGAGCAGAGCACCTGTCAAAGGGGACAGAGGTGGCCTCCATCATTGCCGCTGCAGCAGCCCTTCCAGCTCAACTCTCCAGGCCAGGAACATCCACCTATGCACACCCCAACACGATGAAGGAGGTATAAATCACTTGGCTCCTGGCAGCAGGAGAGGAGTCACCTTGGGTGGAGATTGTAGTCTTCTGCACTGGAAGAAATTCACTTACTATTGAATTGTTTTCTTATTCTAACTTCCCCCTCCCCAACACACACACATAAACTTGCATGCGGAAATCTCAGTGCAGCTGTCTCTATATTTTCCTGTTCCTACTGAGGTGGCCTCCTATTTCATTACAAAGCTAAACTTAGCTTTAGGGTTGGGTTGCATTTAGTTGTTATGGTTCAGGCTAGGAGAAGGGGCGATGCATTAATGTGTGCTTGTAGAAAGGGGCTAGGGAACCAACATCACACTGAATGCTTCCATCCCTGTCTGACAGGTTTTGTACAGCTTGATGCCTTCTGTTTGTCAAACACCTTCTGTCACAGACCAGTGAGGAAATCATAGTTTCAGAGAGTGTGTCACTGTCATCACCTTCCTCTTCCCACTGCTGAAACACATAGAATCCTGTTTACAGGGTTGGAGGAACCCAGCATGTCATGTGATGTCGTTTTCTGGTCATGGTACACTGGATGTGTTTCTATAAGAGTAGGAGCATTTTTCCAGTGCTGCTGTTAAAATGAAATACGCTCTCTGCCAGTTGCAATTCAGAAACATTCCCACCTTTGACTCAGTCCAATTTCCACCTTTTTAACTAACAACCTTTTAAAAAACCATGACATTTTTTATGTTAATACAGTGACAGCCACAATTATACATATGTTTTTGTGCGTTTTCAAATCACAAAGCTTTACTTTCAACCAGAAAGCAAGATAAAATGTCCTTGGAGCTACACAGATCAGTGTGTGGTCACAACGTTCAGGCATGAATATTCAACAGGGAATAAACTGCAAGAAGGCTCAAATGTAAAAAAAAAAGCTAACATTAGTGTCCCTGACCAGAAAGCACCTCTTCATGTTTTTCTGACCTAGTGAACTACGTGCTTCTCTTTCTAACCCTTCCTCACTAATTCATGAGTTTTTGAACAAAGGTTTGGCATTTGGTAGAATGTACATGTAAAACAAAGACAGCTCACAATCTTTCTGCATATTTCTTGACATGTTTGAAAAAAGCTGTCGTAACTGCAGACAGCTCTGGTCTATTATTATGCACAATGTCAAGTTGTTAAGCTTTCATATATCTTATTTTCTTTGTTTGTGACACACAGAGAAGGATTTTTTTCCTGAGAATGTTTTAGAAGTGTCTGTGTTTATTAAACCGTCATGACAAACAACAAAATAATTCATTTCACATGATACAACAATGTGAAAGACATCAACAAAAGGCTGGAGCACCTGCCTAAACTATTGTCTGCAGTTGTTCGGTGATAAGTGTAACTCTGGTCTGTGATCAGCTGAACCTATCTAATGGCTTCTTATAGTATAAATGCATTTCCTTATCTACATTTTAAGTTACACTGTTAACATCCTTAAAATATTACTTAAATCCTGTGTGTTTCCGGACGTAAATGCTCAAGTACAATTCTGCAAAGATAAAAAAAAATAAATGTCAGTAGAAAAGGACGTTATATTTAACCATAAATCGAAGACCAACCAAATGTGAGCATGTTGTATCGCCCTAAAGAGCCACCATTCTCATAATGTTTTTGAACCATGCAGTTCAAAACAAATTACAGAAGACATATTTGCATTGTAACTAAATATTTACAATAATAAAAGAAACAGCCGGACAAGTACCACTGAGTGTATTCACTGTTGTTTTTTTTGCTACTTTACCTAGTTACAAATGTTACAAATGTATGTAAGTAGATAAAGTACGTACAAATGTATGACGTTTTCTCCAAACAATGCAGGTGACGAGTTGAAAATCAAACACTGAACTACTTGGACTGTAAATTGCAACCAGCTATTTTGAGGAATTGCTAAAGAAATCACATGATGTTACAGACAATGTGCTAATTTGTGTAAATTAAAAACTAAAGTGTTGCATTGCTGTAAGGCTTTCATAATACCATCTCCAGGAACCTCTGACAAGTTTCTCACATCATTAGTCTGCGTCTTTACTGTGTTTTAATTAAAATGCAGCCACACACTGATTTTAGCCACAACTGTGTTAACTAAGGTGAAAATGGAGGCAGTGTTAGAATAAATTAGAAAAGAGAAGAGTAAGAACAGAACATCACATCCAGTGATTGATATGCTTGATTTCTTTGTGTTTAAAACTGGTTACAGAATATTTAGTCATTTTGATATTAGCTGGTGGACTGTGGTCAGACAGTCAGACAGTATGTAAAGGCTAAAAATATATCTTTAAAAATATTTTAAGGCTCCACTGCTTGAAGCAGAACACTGAAGCAGATTGTTCTTTGATATCTGACAACAGGATTATTTCTATCCTCCTTCAAAAAAAAAAAGTTTAGTCTAAGATCTCTGTTGGTTATTAATTTTAGACTCTACGCTCATTTTGTTTGTTGGTCTATTTTTATTATTCTCAGAGAGCCAATACTCATATTTTTAGCTGTTACAATCACGTTTCAAGATCTAAAATATGCAGTTTTTGTGTCACTCACAGTTTATTTCTGGAACTGACATTTTGTATAGAGACTTTTCCTTTAATTAATGTAGTTAAAATAAATTCCCACACTGGGACTTACTGTAACATTTATATAGTCTTTTATTTGACAGCGTGCACAGTTTGCATTGTTTCTGAGATGCAATAAAACTTTATTATCCCTGTGTGTTTGAATGTTTGTGCATATATAGTATGTGTGTGTGTGTGTGTGTGTGTGTGTGTGTGTGTGTGCCTGCCCTTTCTCACTGTACTCACTAATTACTTTAAATTAAACTGCAGGCTCTTCCTTTTTCAGAACTTATTGGCTTCTAATGACATTGGCTCCTCCCTTGAACTATAGCGTGTATTAAAGGACAATTCAGGAAAGTATGCATTTATGCTGCGGCTTTAAAGGAAGCATTTGTTTCAGTTTGCAATCTAGGAACTGTACTGAAATAATATATACCATATAAAGTAGGGCTTGATTTAGACATTTCTAACTCTTCCCATGAGATTTTACATGAATTACAGAAGAAGAAAAATTGCAGAGACAATGCAGCCATGAGTGAATGTGTTCAGCTAATAAAAGCAGATTTTCCCTTCACTATTCCAAACAGTTACAAGGCTGAGCTGATACTGTTGTAGTATGTGTGGATTGATATTAGGTCATTCGTTGGTCATTTTCTGCCTAATCTGTATGTCGTGCACTTTACTGTCTCAAGGAGAAAAGTATAAACAAACAAAAAAATTTACTGCAATAGAAAATAAGAAAAACAAGTCAGTGGAACTGAGTACTTTTCAAATCATGATGTACACAAGACCTCCAAACACTAGTACAAGAAAATACACAGAAGACAAAGCAGTTTCACCATACAGACACACACAATGCAAGCCTCTGTTACCATAGAGACAGGGCACTCTGGACATATTGAGGATTTATTAAAAAAGCCTCCCTGGCAATATTATTCCCTCTACACCCTGAGAGCAGAGTCGCAGGCCGTTAGCACACTGCAGCACCAGGAGACACACCAGAGCACAACGTCTAACAAATGTTAAAAGAAATAATATTCAGTATCCCAGCAGCCTTCCCTATCTGGTTCCACACTTGTCATGATGCTAATGATCAACTTGAAGCAAACCGCTCAGCATGTATGGCAGTGTTATCATTACACGTAGTGAAGCCATATGGAACTAGCCACAGCTTTCCTCTGGCTCTCTGATGGTTTCTGAAGGAGAGTCTGAGCTAACACAGTGGCAGACATGTCTAGTCTGTGTAATTGGACAGCACACTGGCTTAACACAAGAGCTCAACTACTGTAAACAGGTGCTACAGTGAAGTTACAGTCAACAGGCAAATTAATTTTCCCTATCCAATTCTAAGAGTAACTGTTTTTGCCATTGATTTACTATATATTCTTCATAATAATGCATGTGAAGTCACTAGGTCTCTATTCTGTGCACCTTTACAATATAATGCATGCATAGCGGAACACAAATGCACTAAGACGGGCCTGTTTTGAGCAACTGTACAGCAACATGTGAATGTGTTACAACTTATTTTAACAAATCAAATAAATCACTGTGTTCAGTTCAAATTATGTTAAAATTTGATTGTTTCATATGATCTCTTTTTCCGTTTTATTTTATTAACAAAATGTTACCTGTTTGTGGATTTTACTGTAAGTAGCCACTATCCTATGCCAATGGTTAGCTAAGAACTTTTTTTTGCTCTGCACACAGTCTATCAGGTAGCATTATTGCTTCCTGTCCTGCCTATAACTCTGCAAGAACACTTCATAAAGAAATTGTAAGTTTAGAGTATTAGATGTACAGTTTTGGTAACTTTAAATATAATCAATCTAAGAAACGTGTTAGGGATGATACATAGCCTGGGCACATTTATTGCCTGAAAAATTAGTTTCAAGGAAAATTTAACTCAACCACAGCTCAACTAATTTGTCGAGAAACTAATTATTTTTACATAGAATACTGTGGTGATTATTGAGTTTCTTCCTGCTGACCATTTTTTATGAAAAAACTGCAGGAATTAGTTGAATTTGTACAGGGTGAATCATCTACGTAAATGGACTTTACAGTGAAGGCAATGCACTCAAAACGAAACCCTCTTGCCATCACCGTGTCCAGAGAATTCAAGAGACACCAGGAGAAAGAAAGATAAAAGCAGAAGTGATAGATGATGGTTGGATGGTAGGAGCAGCAGTGTCAAAACTCCTCATTCCAGGAACTGAAATCAGTCTCCTCTTGGTTTCCCCGAGGCTGTTCCACATGAGAGATCCATCTCCCTGCCGCCTGCATCTACAAAGCAGAGAACGTCCGAGACGGAAAGCCAGTGACATTTGACACAGAGTGAGAGAGTGTATAGAGACAGCAAAAAAAGAAAGACATGCCGTCCATTATTTCATCTACACAGTGCAAAACATCTCCCTCCCAGCAAGGAAAGATATTACACTTGCATGGGGAAGCATGAGGATGGCTGAGTGTCAGGAAGAGAGTGGCACAGGGAAATGGGAAGTAGAAGCAACGTGAGATAAAAGACTGTCATTCCCTTTCCTGAAAAGATCAAATATGACTTATAGAGGACATGAGAGAGATGACGAAAAAGGGCATCGAAAAGAAATCTGAAGACGCACAGAGACAAAGGGAAAGCAGGCAGAATTAATCTGACTGCCGGTTCCCATTTGTAAAGTGTTCAACACACACGAGAATTTCTTTGTGACCCCCCTTTCACTTTATCCACTCTTCCTCAACCTGTCTATCCTCAGATACACTCATCATGTTGCACACTTGCACCTTTGAAGTTGCTTTGCCATGCTGAATCCTTTTATAAGCACTGCCAGAGGTCCCAGCCAGGCAGCCAGAACGTGGAGAATGGGACAGGGAAGGGGTGTCTGGGAGGGGGACTGATTTATATTCAAGATCACACAGGACGCTGAAAGCTGAAATTGAAGAGAAATCCAACCAAAAACCAATCAAGAGGACCGGCAGCGAGGAAAAAGAGCACAGCCTGCTGATTTTGGCCAACATGGGACATTACTTACACAGGCGCACCAGCTTATGCAGCAATGTAAAAATTAAATACAAACACACACCCTCCAGGCTGAGTGTGGGAGAATGTGTAGGTGTGGGAGGCAGGGGAGAGATCATACTCCTTCCAGGCAGAAGCAGCTCTCTAATAAAATTAGCTTTGGTGTCAGCTTTGTCTGCAGAAATGAGAACACAGAGGTCCCTCATTACTCTAACTACTGTGGAGCCAGACATTTTTAAAACTGTGTGAACAGCAGGGGTACAGGGGAAAATCATCAGAGGAGCAGTATGTCTGTTCTTCATATGGTTTCTATACACACACCGGTCAGTGTAACAGACAGGTGCAATACAATTTTACAGTACTACACACCATACATATTAGGCCAAGTCTGGAGGAATTAAATGATGAGTCAACTGTAAAAAATCCTGATATACAGTAGCTGCCCTCTTTTGTGACATTTTATCAACAAAATAATTAATTCACAATGAAAATAATTATTAGTTGTAGTACTCATTTGTAACTGTGTTTGGTTGCTTACAGAGCTGTATGTTTCTTCACTGAAGTGATGGTTGACTGTACAAGGAACTCAATATTTAACTCAGTGTCTGCAGCATTACACAGACGAAATTTAATGTGGCATAAGATAGGCAATGCCTGTCCAATTAAGAGTCTTCATGACCTCTTAGCAATATTACACTCAGTTCTTGTTGCTACTGTTTTTCATTGATCCAGTCCACTTCACAGGATTGGGGCCACGGCATTTGCACTGTACTATTCATTCTACCTCTTTTTGACACCAGCACTTGCTCAATAAACTTAAGCTGTCAACTGGATGAGCAATCAAAATATGAAAACCTTATCTAAAATCATCACGAGGCAGTGTAGCAGTATAGTATGTGGCAGGTTTGAAAATGTGTGTCAATATATTATGAACTGTGTTTATTCACAGTTTAATCTGTTTTTTTTTCCTCTCTCATTTTTGGCTGTTTGAGTTTACTTGAAATGAAACGCACTATATAAATAAAATTGCCTCGGCTCTTCTAACCTTTCCCTACCTCTCGTTATCGGTTGACAGTACAGTGAAGGCTTCAGCATCACATAAAAAGGCAGCCAGGTGGGGAGATCAAGGTGATCTCTCTCCGCTTTACTTTCTACTTCCTCTTCTATGAATTACGTATTTATTCAGTTTCCATTTCCTTTCCTCTTATTTCCCCTCTTCATCAGTGTTCACCCTCAGCCAAAGGGGGGAAATCAACTCGTTACAAGACCCAGATGATGTCCAGACATGACCATTAAGATCGCGCTTTCTCTTTCTCTTTTAGACAGACTGAGCCGCTCTGTGCTGTTTGAGATTAAACAAAACTACAAAGCCTTCAAAGACTGTCCATCACTTTAGCTTCTCACTTGCTCCTTTTACATGACAGTGACCCTCTGACCCCCGGGATTTCCTTTTTTTCCCCACAGGTGATAGTGCTGCCTTGGGACACTTAATTAAATCTGTGTGGGGCACACGCAGCACATCCAGTCAAGCAACGGCACTCAGTGTCACAGCAAGAAAGAAGACAAGTAAAAAACACACACACACCCTCTTCATGAATCCAAAAGACAGCCCAAATTAGCTTTTGTTAAGTGACACAGAGGTGGCCAAATTCTTAAATCCCATAAAAAAGACAGTCTGCCAGTTATACTCAGGGAACAGAAGCTTCCTTGAAGTGTAATGAATCCCTGTGAGTTCATATAGTAGCTTCAAAAACACACAGCAGCCAATGAACAAACGGGATGGAAAACCAGAAAAGCTTAGAAAAAGAAAATGCAGCTGCAGCTACAGCTTACCAAACTCTGCTTCAGTCTTTGTGGGAGCAAATGTGGTGAACAAAGTGAGGAGATTAGAGGCTTGAACCTCACAGCACCTTCCTGGTCTGATTAGTGACCTCACTGTTTAGATTAAAAACTTTACAACCAACCAACCGTGAGCAGCCACCGATTTGAACTTGGACCTTAAAACCCACACCTCTGCAAAGCTACTTCCCGTTAAACAGTCGAGTGTAGTGTGACACGAGTTGAATATTAACAAGGATGATGACAGAGGTTCGATGGAAAATGACATCATGCAATAAAATGGCAGAAGGAAAACAAAGTCAAATGAAATGACAGGCTGTTGTGTGCTACTGTAAAGCAACACTCACTGACCTCGACTCACCTCAAACAGCATTCAAGTTCACCAGCAAAGTCAGTCTTAGAGATACAGTTCTCCTCAACATTACTCGTCTTTGTAGAGTGAATTTCCACTTGCTATACAGTACAGGTCTCATCTTGGTTAATGCTCTTTTCTGATTGATTATAATTCTAATGAGAACATATGCGCAGTGTCAGTTTAATTACAGGGTAACTTGCTAACACCTGTTTATCATCAGTGTTTGTATTAAGTGTGGATTATAGCGTCAACGCAAAACTAAGTATCTCTAGGTTGATGTTACATATGGGAACAAAGTCATTTCTATTTTTCCCCAGAGAATAAGCAGTCTGCAGCTCCTCAAAAACACTAAGCCAGAAGCTGAGCAATCTGGTTCAAGTGTAAAAGACTAGTAGCTAACATGAGGTACATTATACACCACATAATTAAATACATACTTATTTAATATTGATGTCTTATAATTAAGGGATCATAGGCTTAAGAGGACACTGCCTATTTCTCTTCTCTGGTGCTTTTATCTTTCACTTTCTCACTCTTACACACACATGCACTGTTACACACATATGCGTATACACCAGAACATCTAACCTGCACAAACACGAGGAATGAGGTCTTTAGTGTTTAATGAGGACTCTGGTGCATTCACTGTATGTGCTGTAATATGGCTTTTGGGTGGAGGAGCAAAAGAGCTCACTGGAGACTTCATTTACAACTAATTGATTTCATTTGCAGTATTCTGAGACTGATAGCATACAAATTTGCTCTACAGGCGATTACAGACTGAACCATTTATATATGTCAGAAGATTACTGGTGAGAAATAAATGGTACATTTTACAGCAGGGGTGGGAATAATAGATATGGATATAGCCCAAGATATTACAGTGTTCAACAAAGGGATTCACTGCTCCCTAATTCCCTGACTATCCACTCTTCTGTTCCCTCTAAATCTCAGATTAATTGAATTAGAGCTGTTTGATTAGAGTCTATATGGCACAGTGACAGTTCCAGTCTTCTTCATCTGTGCACTATGAGGCCTTGGTCGACTGAAAAAAAGAGACTGATAAACAGTGCAGGGATTGCAGTGGGTGATTCATAAAATGATCAAGAAAAGATAATGAGAATCAGAGTAAAGCAAAAAAAACAAAAAAACAACTGCTGGCAAGGACACAACAGTTTTCCAGCATATATTGAAGTAACCAGAGTGAAAAATGAAAACATGCTGAAACAGAGCCAACAATTCTTCTCTATTATGCAGATCAACAGTGGCTCAGAGATGCTGCATGTTCCATTCATTTGTGCGAGGTCTGAGTGAAGCTGCAGCCATAATGACCAGAGCTGTGACTTATTAGCCTGTTAGGATCTAACATAAAGCAGTTCGATGGCTGAACGGGAGCTGTAGACAGACTCGGCCCCGCTGGCCTCTGTGTGACTAGGAAAATGACCTTGGACACATAAATCTCTAGGGAACTCTCATTAGCCCATGACAAAGCCACAAAGAGCCATCACACAGCTTTTAAATGATTTGCACTTTGCCACCGGCCTTCACATAGCAATGCAGTATAGTCATTCACACATCCAAGTGCGCTGACTGGGAGGTGGTACAGAAGGTGATTGCCTCAATTTAGCAGCTCTCTTCAGAAAATGACCAGCATGCTAAAAGTCTGGCCTCTTACAATCGCTGCTAATTAGCCAGGATCCTAAGGTGATTTCTCTCATTTTAGATCTAGCATTGATCTGAGGTCTGCGTTGATCTGCCAATAATGTGCTCCCTATTTCCACTGAGCCGTCTCACAGTTCCGCAGCGATGGGAACCCAAAGTAACAACAGCTGTCAAATGTACGTTACCCCAGCAACCATTGCTCTGGCAACTACAGAAGCAGCCACGCCAACATGGTAGGAGTTATTGTGCTGCTAAAACAACAATAACTAGATGGCTAAAAAAGACAACAAATCAAGAGTGAAAAGTTCAAAGAGAGAATCCAAATATGCAAAGAAAGACAGTTTTCTGTGTGTTTATACCTACTTTCATGCCTTTTCATAGATTCCTGTGAATACTGTTAGCAGTAGCAATTGTACTGATGCGCTGAATTACTGATATCTGGGAACACAATGGACCTGAGAACCACAAGCAGTGATAGAATCAGAAACCCCCTTTTTACCCTAGCGCTCTCTTTTTTTTTTTTTTAACACCACCACTAACACCGGGTATATTACACCCGATATAATAGACTAATATATTATATCGGGTATATTCTAATATTTCTCATCAAAATATATTTAAGTACTATACAATACAAGTGAAGTATTGTACTTCTATGAGGAGTACTTTAATCTGAAGTTATTCGTGTTTTCCAGCTCCTATCCCCGTTTTTTATATCCCTGTTTTTTTCAACAGGTACCTGTTTGGGTGATTTTCACCGCACATTAGTGATAGAGGCTCTAAAATAATGAAACATTAGGAAATCGTTAACAAAAGAATTCCTAAAAGGAAAAAAAAACAACTTATGGAGCTGGGAACTTGTTCTTCAGTCCACGCGTTCCTGGGACATTTCAACATTTTCAGTGACATTTTCGGTGAAAGAACAGTCTCCTTACGTATGAAAAATATTGTCTGTCAAGGTTAGCAAAACACTTCAGAGAGACAACCATAAAATTACAATCCAAAATGTTTACAGATTTCTCTGTCTATAGTTTGTAGACAGCTTCCTGCATCAACTTTGATGTACCACGCAGGCCATAGTTGTATGTTCACACAGTTTTCCAGTCAAATGAGAAATGACCTACATGTCTTGTTTGCTCATGTGTGGTTTTATCTCCAAACAAAGTAGTTCATGGGGTCTTAAGTTAGAGAGCAGGAAGGCACACAATGGACAAATTCAGAGGACACAATCCTGTTACTATCAAATCTTTGTTTATTCTCAACACTTTTGGTTTGTTTCCATTTAAAATTAAGTAATGTCTACATGTGACACCTGTACTGTACGTGTATGAGTCAGGAGATGTTAAAACGAGGACATACTGGGGCAAGTTAGGAAAACAGTTGTTTGTTAAGTGCCGTAACTGTATCCATTGTTGATTTATGGTTTAATCTTTGGAAAAAGTAAACAAAGTAGATTTTTCTTTACACCTGAAAAAAAAAACTTTCTGTGACATGCATTGACCTCTGCATGAAACTACTGCGCTACCCGTGAGCAGAGCACTGGCAACTAACCTGACAGGGTGGGCTGCACAAAAGTACAGTATATATGTAAGATCAGAACATGAAAAGCATAAAATGAACCCTCACAAACATAAAGTTCTATCTGTTAAAGACAAACAATGATTCACTTGGACTAGCAGAAAATATCCATCTTACTGTCAACTGCCAATCTTTCCCATTGTCTTTATCTCAGTGTGAGGTTGTCTGTGAAGATTGATAAAGGTCATATCGTATACTTGTCTTGTCTCCAACCCAAGCTGCCACCTCCATGTAATAAGTCACTCACCAACAGGCAGGGTAATGAGAGCCCTGCTCAGGCTGAGAGGCCAGTCACCATTATGGCTGCACAGCCTACTGCTTCAGCATTAGCCTTTCTCACAGACAGCAGCTCAGCCCTTTTCAACCGTTCTGCAGTTTAACACAATCTGCTCTCAAACCGCAGAGAAATGGAGAACCAGTCAAGATCCCTGGAGAAAATTGATAGGGGACAAACTTAAACCCACACTTCTCACTTACCGACTGCTCTCTAAATTATGATTAATGTTTAAGGGGCAGTAAGTGAGAAGAATCATTTCATCGGTGGCTGAAATTTTGCTGACGCCAAACATAGTTGACTGACAGTGTGGTGACATATAGTAAAGTAAGGTCACAAAAATAAGATCTGCATGTCTTTAAGCCATATTTATATAACATATACTTTATTTCAGGAGGCAGAGCATTTTTGGCAGGGTTTTAGATAATACAGTAATAAAAAATAAAAAAAAGAGTGCAAATAATTTCTGTATCATAAAAGTGAAGAAACATTCACTGAAAAAATGTCTCTGTGACAAAAGCATTTGTCCATCAAATGTTCAATTTATCCCGAGACAAAGATTAAATCTGACCTTTGATACGAAAAGTATGATTACAGTTTTTGGCTCCTGGGTCTGCTGCCTCTATGCTGCTTGATTATAGTTATATTATGATACAGTTCCACAGTGCGATGCATGTATGAATCAACCAGTGACGATGGATGATGTATTTTCACTGTGCATGCTGGAAGGTACAAAAAACTCAATGTGTTTAGTCTTGTTACATTTTTAAGAATATGTTATTATCTCAATTAAGTATTTCACTTTCCACCTAGAAGAATGTAAGGTAGGCATCTCAGTTTCACTAACCTGAACCTTCTGACCACACATTCTTAAAATACAAACAAATGCTATGTATTAAAAGTGACATGAACGAATCGATTTCACCGCCACAGAATAAATTTATAAAATATTCTTATTCTCAGGTAGAACATAACCTGGTGTGTTCTATAAAGTAGAAATCTTCTTCCCATATTCTACTTACAACTAAATTATTTTAGTTGATCCTTTCAGCTTAAAACCACTTAACATACCAATGCCACTGAATCCACATCTCACTTTGAGTTATCTGAAACACACACACCTATATCATTTGTCAAGTGTCCATTTATTCAAGCAACCTAGCATGTCACTCTTGCTCCACAGAACACCATTATTACAATAAAAGAATATCTATTTTATAAACGCTTTATACGGTTTATGTGTGAAATCATAATCTGTAAATACACAATATTTACCTTGCAGTGAAGTGAAAGTAGAGTGGCATGAAGTACCTCAAATGTATACTTCAATACATCACCGGTGATGTGATTGTACTTCCGCCACTGTCTTATCCTGTTACAGGAGGCCTGCCAGCCTCAGGCACCAGCTAGAGTCATGGAAAATGCTGCACTACCATAAAATTTGTATTAAGACTGTTTAGGCAGCTAGGACAATATATTTGGGTCACACAGAGTTGTGATGTGAAGGTTTAGGCCTCAATAAACAACAGTACTTCTTTACATGAACCAGACAGATATACTGAGTTTTAGAAGAAAGAACAGAAAGTTATTAAAAAAAAAAGTGTCACAGTCACAGCCTGTCAGTGACTCAGTGACCACAGAGGCTGCTAATCACCTGTAACATTAAACGTATTCTATGGAAACCTTACATCCATGTTGCCACATTAGTGTGCAGTAGCTGAGCCAATCACCACAATCTGCAAAGTATCTCTGCCATAACTCTAGCAGCAAATCTCCCAGAGCCAAGCAATCATACATAACTTCAACCAAAATACTGACATCTGCCAACTGACATCACTGTGCTGAACATGACAACACCACTACCACCATCACATTTGTGTTCTTATGATTGACACTACTCCCATTACACATTTGTCCATAATCAATCAAGCCAAAGCCTTGTATTTTCACGTTTCACATATGTTTATATAAGTAAAATAGATTAAAGAATTATTTGAAGTTACTGTATGTTGTGAAAATTACAATGACTAAAGCACTCAATTAAACCCAGTGCATTCAAATGCAACAACCAGCTCCACTTTCTCTTGATCATCCCATAGTCAGGAAAGGAAGCCTCCTTCCAGTTTAAACCTAATTTCTGCTCATCAGCAACAGCTCCACAGGAGAGAACAACCCTAATGATGTCTATGTCTGTGCCAACATGTCTCCATCTATCCTGCACCATTTCCGAGCCTTCAAGCTTACAATTCCTACAGGGAGAAAAGTCTTTGTTTTGGAAAGTGGATCTCGAGATGAAAACTTACCTTTCCAGCCAAGACATGACTGATAATGTGAGTGTAATCTGAGACATAAGCTTTACTAAATGAAATAAATTCCATGATCTACTCTAATCTATAGCAGTTAACATATACAGTATATACATACACAGACACAGCAACGGCAATGTCATGGAAGAATATAAACCCCTGCATGCACTGACATGTGACAGTGACTTGGCATCTCCCAGTACACAAACACTGAACATTAGACTTAAGAAAAGTCCACTCTTACATACAACATACAAGTGTATGTTACTTAAGAAAACAGCACAGAATTTTATACTGATATTCACTTGTATAGGTCTTCTTCATCCTCTAACAGTGAAAACAGTTAAGTTTATGTTTAAATTAAAGGACGATTTAAAAGAAAAGAACCTAGAAATGTTAAAGGTCCTTACAGTGATTAAAAAGTAAATATTAGTGAAACATATTTTCTATTTTTGCACAGACCTGAGTCTTGTTTTACACTAGTATAAAAGTATTAAGGTTTAATGTCAAAATAACATCGAATGTGCTAATGTGTGATTTTTATGATAATTATTCTTCATTACATAAAAATGCTATTTCACAAATACAAATTGAGAGACATAAATATCCATGACACATGGTCTAAGTTTTCCACCTCGTTATCTCCATGCCACGGTAAATGGCAGACCTGCCATCTAAAATGTATGAACACATTATGCAACACACAGCAGTACCCATCTCCCTCCTCCTGGTGCATCCTCCCCCAGAGCACCGTGATTGGCATTCATGGGCAAAGTTATGGTCACATACTCAATTACCAGTCTCATTACAGGATGAGAGGCCAGAGGTCGTAACCAGGTTTGGATCGTTTTTTTGCAGTCAACCAGGCAGATGTGTGAACACGGGGTGAAGAGAGTGCTGGGTCTCAGTTTCAGACTGAGGACAGCGCAAGCGAGATTACACCACTAATCCAATGTTTGTCTGACACCAGTACTGATCCCTTAATCCAGACTGCTGCTGCCTAACCATCTCCAGCCAGCTAGCCTGTCAACATCCCCCACCCACTCACGCCTCAACACCCAAACACACACACACCCCAGGATATAGACACCAGCTGCTGGGCTCAGCTGTGTCACAATACCTGGTAGTGCATGTTTGTGTGTGGGTAAAAAAAATGTGGACATACATTTATGCATACACAGATGGCCTACGTGTAAATAGCTGGAGATCATCAATATACACAAACATAAAACACTACCACAATGAACAATAAACTATTAAAATGCACAGAACATACAAAGAGAGCAACGCAAATAAACCTCAGCTTCTGTAACACAACAGCTCCACTGTATTTTATGTACATTAGAGAAAAGAAAGATTGCTCAGCTCTCTGTGTGGGCTGGAAAGACAAAGGAGCAGAAGAGGAGGTCAGCTTTCTGATTATCCTGACTGTAACAAGGAAAGGGGCTTTGCATCCACACCACCAGAAATATTCTTGCTTTCAGTTTGCCAAAGTTGGAAAGTAACTGTATTTAAAAACAGGATTCTAGTTTTCCAGTGTCAAACTGTGTTTAACAAATAAACGCCACTATAACATAAGAATGTACACACAAAACATGAGGTTTTTAAAATATAATAAATACTTTTGTAGATTATACTAACAAACAGCATGAAACAGTCCAAAGTTACAGGCCAGCTACTATATTAAAATAGTGTTTACACCTTAGAGCAAAAAGCAATAATAATACAATAATGAAAGAGGCATGCTAAATACTTTAATATTGATACTTTCCTCTTTTACTTTAATGCCGGGTTCTTAGTTTCACTGAGAGTATTCATTGGTGCTCTAACAATTATTTTGCTAATTCAGTTTAATACTACTACTAACTGCCCATTACAGGTTCATAGAGCTCCAAGAAGATATTTTATGTTGTGGTGTTGCTACTTAAATAAGGGACTTCTTTTACTACTGGGAACTGCACAGAGACCTGTTTAGCAATTCATATTCTGTACCTGTAGAAAGGTATTTACTGTATTCCATTATGTATAGCAAACTGGGAAATGTAAGACATATAACTAAGGGTAGATCACAGAAAACGCAGCATTTCTGGAAGGAAATCACGGGTTTCATGAGGAATGTATAACAAACGGGAGGTCGTCCGATGAGGCTGGCAGCAGTGTAAGGGCTGTAAAGAGTCTCTGCTGGTGATATGCATAGTCAGCAGCAAGAGGAAGCCTTTGTAGTTCCCTCCAGGTATGAAAAGAACCTGTCTCTAATTCCAATGGATTGCACCATGCAGCTTCCAGCATCTGGGCAGCATGTGTCCTCATGGATCTGAACGTACATGTACATATACTGATCAAGGACTAGCACATTATCAACTAAAATTGTTAACTTTAGAAATGACAGAGCTAAACTTTTATCTGAACTCTTAAACATGTAATTAAAAATTTCTGTTTTCTCAAAGCAAAACTCAACTTTTCAACCAACATTCCAGCTGCAGTTGATCACCTTGTGACCTTAGTGTGATATGTCACCTGAACCAGCTTGGTTCACTGAAGAAGCAGCTATGAAGACACTGGCAATATTTGAGCTTATATCAGTTTGTTTACTAGTAGTACTGTTTGAAACTAAATATTTTATCGATTAGCTATTTTAAAATTAATTCATATAAATGTACAGCTGAGAAGATGGATAGATGGACAGGTGGATGGACTGATGCATAGTTTTATGGACAGACAGAAGGAGACAGAAGTAAAACAGAAGCTATACTTTACATTCAACAGTCCCAAGGAAGTCTCATCTCTCCTTTTTCTACTTCTACTTCTCCAACTCCAAGCCGGCGATCCACATGGTGAGAAATACCCGCTCTGATATTTTCCATGCTGTCTCATCAACAAGGTAATTAAAAACAGCCACCATGGGTGGGTGATTTCAGCTGATGGTACAGTATATACACACACTATGTAGGTGGCCCTCAAACTGTGTAAGGCACAGCTTTCCTTTTAATAAACCACAGGCACTGAGGCTAAGAACAGAAAAAACCTCTGTGGTCTGCAAAGAAGGTGACATGTTCTCAGAGTGGAATCACCACAGCCAAACCTAAAGATATTGGTCCATTATTCTTCTTCTGTGGTGCTAAGTAAACTTGCAGAATAGTGGAGCAGCAAGGATAACAACACTATTTTACAGCATATGACATTTTCATTATTAGACTTTCACAAAAGACTTGCCATAAAACACACAGTACATTACTTTTAGGAGTTTTGGAGTAAAAGCCTCCATGGTAAGTGGATGGAAATTTGAATTAGTTCTCAGTTTCTCCCTGCACACATTCAGATCAGTATTTCCATGCAGCGTTGACCTAGAGAAGGTGTTGACAGCAAGGCAAAATTAATGCATACATGCTGCTAAAAATTAAAATGTCCTCATAAATGACTCGCTGGTGGAAAACATCTCTTCTCCTTCAAAACACTACTTTTCTGTGGACAGGCCATCTGCACTGGCTCTAGTGAAAAATAACAGCAAAGCCATGACCTGATCAACACAACATGGTGCATTTGAGTGAGTACGTACTGGGAGCGCACTTCTGCTTAGCAGTAAACACTTCTGGCTTTGTATGCGTTATTATGGCTTGTCCCGATTAACAGCAGCCGTATTCAGTTTACATGCAGTGAGGGAATCTGTGGAGCGTATGTGTATGCTGCGGATTTATCAGAATCCAAAACTGCTATGAATATCTGTCTGACACTAGATACATGTAAAAACACCTTTCTTTTCCATTATGGCTTTTTCTCCACACTAATGTGGGTTTTTTCCCCACACAGAAAGTGTTGTTTTTTTTTTTTTGCCGTTAAGTCTTCAAAACTTCTCTCCAGAGAATGATTTTATATCAAACACACACAAACAATAATACTGTTCTTTAAGGCTGTCAGTGCCTACCTTCACATCAACATATCTTCTGTTCATCCCCCCTCCTCCCTTTCTAAACCATCAGAGCCCCATAATAGCCCCCCACCAGGGACAGTTTATTTTGCACCCAGAGCACAATCATATAGTTCAGATCTTCCCCATGTTTATCTCCCTGTTGCCTCTATCGAAACCCTCATCCATCCCTCTGGCCTGACTGGTGCCGTCCCTCTGGGGGATGCTCACCTGTCACCATTAATGAGGGCTCCCTCACTCATGAAGGGGACAGTGGGAGGACTGGGAGCCACAGAAAGGAAGAGGGAAAGGAGGGAATATAATGGTGGGATGCAAGGTCCTGACAGTTTTCCTTATGATGGATTATGAATAGGAGATTACAAAACTCAGAAGCAGAACGATTTCTGCTGCTGCATCATTGGGCTCTTGAGGATGACACGAAGATCTTTGATATAGCATGCAAATGTAATTTTAACCATAACATTCTTGCAGAAGCACTGCAGGCATAAAAAAGATGCAGCAAACACAGAAGACTTTTTGTTGGTTTAATTCACAGCATTGATCCACGGTATATAATTAAATATGCAGATGTCCATTGTCAAACATTCTCTGGTTTCAGCTTTTCAAATATGATTTGGTGTTCATGATTTTGGTGTTTTCCTTTCTATCAGTCTCTGATTATCTAACATTTCAGATTTTGGAGTTATTAAAAAAATAATTGACAGATTAATCAATAATTTAAAAAAAGCTGCAGCCATATTGTAGGTGTGATAATCACTGTAAGCATGAACATATCAAACTACCGACATGATTGTGGACTTCTGAAAAATGCCTGCACTACCTTGTAGCTGTAGCTGGTGTAGAACAACAAAAGATATGAACTAAAGACATTGAAATTGAATACAGAAAATTAATTGAAAGTTCCGGTGGCAGACACTGGAGATGCAGACTATTTACTACAAAGATTATCTATGCCTGGCCTGTAACCCCTTTTTTTAGTTTTGCTTGTTAAGTCTGTAAGATAAATTTCTGTGGGCATTTGGAACTGGTGAGCTGCTTTTATTTTTAAGCTGAACCAGATAGCAATTATTTTCCCTGTGCATGTCTTTTTTTTTCAGTTTTTGTAGTGAGGTCAGGAATGTTTTGCATCTCTCCAGCTCCAGCATATACAAGAACTGAAACTGAGAAATGAACAATAATGTATTTCAGGCAGCGTGAGGCTCACTCTCAAATTACTGCAAATGTGTGGTGCCCTACCCTAAGGTGTACCACCTGCTCTAGACCCCCCACCCAGGAGCCCCGCACCTACACTCACACACAGACAGCTCAAGGGCATGAAACAAGTACAAAATTCAGGGGACACAGTTTGACATCAAGACGGGTAAGAGACAATGAAGCCCCGAGGACATCTTTAACGGCACATCAAGACACAGACCGAGACAGACAATATACACTGACAACACCCCACGCATGGATCAAACCACTCAGTGCACTGAGCACAGCTGGAGATGAAATGTGTCTATGTGTCAGTGACAAAAACCAACAATTAGCCTGACAAGAGAATAGTTTGTCAAATGAAGGGTAAAGGGAGACAGGGAAATGACAGACAGAAGAGAAATGGGCATTAGATTAGAAGAACTTTCATCAGATCTTGACAGGTCTTCCACTGCTGTTTTTTTTAATATATTTTTTTGTTTTAATAATGTTTACACATTTTTCTTGTTGTATTCTAATAAAGATAAATAAATATATATGTGGTCATAATAGCACTGCCAAAGCAACAAAGACTTTTGCACAGTACTGTACATCATCACACCGTCCCTGTTCAACGAGTAATCCTAATAATGTAATAAGCCCATGAATGAAAGATGTTTTGTATCACTGTTTAATGGCGAATGCCCGCTCAGACTGCCTGACATTTGCAAACACCTTTTATCGCCTCTCCACATTAGCCTCATACTTTATCAAAACACTGCTGTAATCTGAAAGAAGGCAAGAAGGGTGATCTTCTCCTCTGCTCTCTAAACACACCTTTCACTCTTCCCCAACACCCATTTGTCTTTGTTCTCAAAGGTCAGGTCAGTTGTATAAGGTTATCAGTCTCCTTTTTAATCGCTCTCTTTGCCTCTTTGTCTCCTTTCTTCGGTGATGGACAGCCTAAACCAAAGCCAAACACTACATGCCGTTTTATCATAATGAGAAATCTAGGGATATTTAACTATCATTACGGCTTTTAAATCTCATATTCCTGAGTGAGACAGAAAGTACAGGTTTGAAAGTCAAGCATTAAGCAAGATTTGTGGCTTAATGTGTTCAAAGCTGCATCAGAGAAGAAAAACCAGAAAACAAAGCAAGGCCCCTCTGCCTTATTTAGGCATTTTTTATCTTAAATAAATAGATTTATATCCCATGCACATACATAACATCAATGGTTATGCGGATGGAGAATCTGAGGCAAACTGAAAAAAGGGGGTAAAGGAGACAAATCACTCAGTTACTCTAGATCCCTGATTGCTGCACCTTGGCATTTCAGCGGGATAGAAAAACGTGGCCTTGTTAGCAGGACAGTGGCATCACCTGCCCTCAGTCAAACAACAGACACACATAAAGAGATCATATAATAAATATATAATGGATCAGCAGTCAGTACAGCCAGCCAGGCAGGCTAGCAAAAAGTGAGTGAGAGCTGAGGTTGTTTTCACAATGCTTGTTTTATTATTCATAAAGACGATGAGGTTTCCAGGATGCTTGGCTCAATGTTGGCTGGAGTCCCGAAGCGGCTCCATTCATTCAGTCCTTCCAACACACACACAACACACAGCTACAGCTACTGAAAGTGTCTGTGCTGGGATATGTCTGAGCAGCACATCTAGTTTCATACATAGGGAACAATGGTTGCAGTAGCTTCACTGTTTAAAATGAGGCATCACCAGCAGACTTGAAACGACTTTTGCCAAAAGTGTCTAAGTGTGTCGGCCATAAAAACAGGCAGTAAAGAAGAAAATCCAAATCAATGCTGTGACTCTGTGTGTTCTTCCATAGCAATGATAAAAGCCTGGGTTCAATACCTCGTGTCACTATACGTTATGGGGCCTAACACAGACACCGGCCTCTGCATTTAATATTTTATTAGTCTCATCCGGTATTTCCCACCAATCAGTCGATATCCTGACAGCGAAAGCAGGGACATTGACAGTGCCTGGCATCAATCATTTTTACAGTCTGGGTCAGGAAAGAGTAAGCCTATATAAGCTGTACCACCCCTCCATCATGCTTTGCTTTTCAGGTGAGTGAAAACAGGAGAGAAAAGGGAAGAAAATAGTAAAAGATGGTTGAAGAAGTGATAGAAACTCTGTGGTTTTCACTCAGCATCCTTCTGAAAGAAATCTTTGCACCTGCAACAGTTCTCACAAAGAGTGCAGTGTGGTTTTAACTTATACATGCCTCTGTTGAAAACAGTAGTTGAAAACACTTGGAAAACACCCATAGGAAAGCTGTATAGAAAACAAGGATTTTTTTTTTTAAATAAAATTCTCCCAAGGACAGGGTGTCCTAGTCCTAGCAAATTCATTTGCCTCCATCCCTTTCTGACCTGCAGAGTATCTCACAAAGACTTTACCACGGTACCACAGTATACAATGATAACAGCATGTAAATACACTCACCTTGAAGGTAATAGATCTGACCTGTCCACTAGAACTGGAATTCAGGTGCTAACAAAAAGAATGCTAGCACACACATAAATAGCCATAGAAAAATATGAAAATTAATTCCCTCAGAACAGTATAACAGATATCAGACAGATATACAGTATATTTTAATTCAAACAGCAAAATACCTAAACCATTAGAAATAAGTACAAACATCAAATGAGAAGAAAATGTCTTGATAATGCACAGACAGCAGCATGAGAGCACTAACATGAAGTATTTCAATATGTGCAAAATATTCAATTATTAGATAAACATGTTCAGCTCCAGGCAACTGGCATATGAATAAGGCTGAATGGAGAAGTGGGAGAATAAAGGAGAAAAATCTTTGCAGGTGAGAGAAGAGTGAGGAAGAAAATGAGACATAGCAGATGAGCAAATGAGAGGACAACAGAGGACTTTACATGATTCAGAGAAGCTCCTACTACTTGCAAACGCACGTGTATTCATTCTTGTAAAACTGAGAAAGAATGGTAGAGGTAGCAGAGATGGTAAACAATAATAGAGTTATCCTCTAATCAGTAGTAGAGGTGAGTGCTCATTTGACCGAAACACAAATTTCATAAGTCTACGTTCACTAACTTAATGCTGAGTTTTGTGTAGTGATATGAAACGGATATACAGACCAAGGTGACACTTTCAAATGGCTTGATGTAGATCAATAGTCCCAAGAAATTTGCTTCACTATAATATAAAGCAGAGATCAGAAGCAAATTGTTTTATGGTTTATTTTGTGATTTTTTAATTACCGAAATCACTGTTGATTCATATTCTGTCAAACAGCTTTCTGTTTAACCAACTAATGGTTTCGGTACTAAAATATCCTAAAATATCAGCCATCAGGTTTAACACAAAATCCTGCATCTGGCTTCGTAAATGTATTTTCCTATTCAACCATACTTTAAAAAGATGCTATGAAGTGATTCACTGTATCACCATCACAAAATTTTAATTTCCAGCCCACAGTTAAACAAACATCCTAATGAACTGTGGAGGGGAAGATAATAAGGTTTGTATGCAGAGTAGCGAAGGAAGAAAAAGACAAGATTTCATTATGCTTCTCTTCTCAGCCAAGATGCTGTTTATACCAGCAGTCCACACAGAATATCCATTGGATTTTCCTAACTCACCCGAATTCATGTTATTCACACTAATATTTGAGTCTACATCGTGTTGTTATCCCAGGCTGTGTGACTGTGTGATAAACAGCACAACTCACATACAATGATCAATAGAATTTAACAAAAGAAAACCTTGACGTGATGCTACAACACAGAAAGAGGTAACAAAGAGAAGGCACCTGACTGAGGCCCGGAGCAGCAGGTAGCAGAGAAAATATACAAATAAATGAAAAGAGAAGGCGAGATAAGAATAGAAAACTCTATGCAACACTTGCCTCCTTGATCTCCAAATTAGTTGTCTATTTTAAAAGTAGAAGTTCTTCATGAACTTGAGTGACTTTTCCGAGAAGAGGGTTTCCTAGGCCTAAAACATTTACTCCTTCCTGTTTTGATAATGTTTTTCCTGTTCAAAATGATTCTACAGGGGTAAACAGTGTGTTAGTCACTGATGAAACCAAATGGGAAAAAAAACAAATCTTTGAATAAAGAGCAGATAAAGGCCGTATCATAGGGTTGTTTTCAGAACAGATTATTTTGCAGCATCATAAAATGGGGTCAGGGATTCTGGAACCAGAAAAAGAGAAATTATTCATAATTTAAGTACCAGAGACATCATTTCTATATTTTAACCAATTATATCAAACCTTAACTGAAAATGACATCCAGTGTAATAGCTACAGACCTGAGATATTTAAACATAGGTAAGGTTGGAATTTTACCACAAAAACAGAATAAACCCAGTGATGCATCTGTGACCACTGCCCTCTCCTCGCGACTTAGCTTTCACATCAAATTTATAAATGAAGACCAGTAAACCTTAATATAAATGAAAAGATTTTTCTAAAACAAAAAAGTAAAACGTAGAAAAAGGTATATTTTTTCCAGCCCTGACTGGGTGAAATGAAGGCTCTATAAGTAGGGAGGAGAAAAGTAATAGACTGACAGAAAATTAACCAGCAACTGTATTCGTTAACTGCTTCAGTTCACACAAATCAGTTGTGATGATTTACTGCTTATCTGTAAAATGTAATATGTGATATTAAACTGAATATCTCTGGATTTTGGTTGGATAAAACAGGATCTGAAAATGTCACCTTAAGCTCTGGAGAAATTATGATGGGCAGTTTTAACTTTTTGCTGGCATGAACCAACTAATAGATTAATTGATAATGAATCAGTTAAAACACAGAAAGGATACCTGTGTTTCATCAACACAAAAACAACATCCCCATCAAAATGCTGATTGCAGCCAACAAGATAGTGCAGGTGAAAGTTAAAAGAAAAGAGGGACGAACAATATTGACCTATACATAAAAATTACCTCACAATTGATGACTTGCCCAGAAAACAAATTCACTTGCCTGATTTTCCTATCACCAACATAGCTACATTTTATGACCTTCTACTTTGTAAACTGTGAAAAGTGAAGCACCTTACAGAGCAACACAACGTTAAATGAAAGAAATATAATTTTAAGAAATGATGTTTGAAATGCTGTGCATGTACTTTACACACACACACACACAAGATTCCTTCTAGTCATTTCCACAGCCAACACTATCAGGGTCTAGATCTGCCTTCAGCATCCTCACTCCTTCATTTTCTTCTCCTTGCACCAGCTCTCAACAAGAAGACAAAAAAACAATAAGAGAATATAACAAGAAAAAGAAGGAGAAGAAGAGAGAAGTGAAATGTGTGCCTAGAGTTTACACAGCGAGTCTATTGTGTATTCAGTGTGACTGTTTCATTTTCTGAGTTCCCTGGTGTATTTTCTGTCTCAGAACAGAGCCAGGATATTCTCTGCAAAAAGGAAACCCAGGTCGTACACTTGGATGAATAGAGACTTTTGAAGGACTCACCTCAGGTGTATAAACAATAAATGAGGTTAGGTCCAACATGGCCTCCGTGCCCCTCCACACTGGCACACACTGATCCAGAGCCACTTCAGAGGCATACACACCACTTTAGAAAAAGGAAAGTGCACACAAACTTTCACAAGTGCACGATCAGCAGAGGGAGAACACACAACTGGGATTTGTAAAATGTACACTCCACCAAGTTTCCTCAAGAACAGGACTTTTGTTGAAATGTGTGTAACATTAATTCAAATTTACTTAATTAACTCTAACAGAAACGTGTGTAGTAGACACAGGGTCTGGCGTGCAGAGTTGTGAGGCCAGATCAGATGATGCATACAGACTCCCTGATACTTACTGTCAAAGTGTACTTAACCCAGTTCAAAAGCTGAACACCGCTCACAAACGGTTTTACCTCCCAAAATAGAGAGCATCTACGCACATTCGCACCTTTGATGTTCCCATTTAAAAAGACTGATGCTGTTTTTTCTTTTGCAGCTGCATGTGTGAACACACCTAAATGTAAAGGAATAAATGTACAAAAGTCTTAGTGTCTGTAAGGATGTGTGTGTTTGTGTGTGTGAAGCCTCATGCTGTGCGTCAGTGGAGCCAGATCATGACTGGTTCATAACAATGTTAATACCTGAGCCAGGCGTCCAGCTCCTCTCCTGCCAGTGCACCACAAGGAGCCAAAACAATCAAGAGTGGCAAGAGTGTGTGCACGTGTGTGTATGTGTGTGTATTTGTGTGAGGGAGTGTGAATGCCTCAAAAATCTAATACTATTATAGGCTTATCAAATCAGCTCAGTGGGGTGAGGGGCCTGGAGTGTCGCGCTCACAGTGGGGGACTTGAAAGATATCAATCAGAAAAAGGAAGGGTCCCTTTCAAAAAAGACATGACGGAGCAAGACCATGGGGAAAAATAACAAAAAAAATAAGAGGGAATATGCTGGGATGAGTATGAAGTATCCATATAAATGCACAAACCTACTGTAAATATTAACAGTGCTGCTGCTCAGGCACAAAGTACCGCAACTGACCAAACCAGTGACTGAGCTGATTTAAAATGGATTATTAACAATCCATCCATGTATCCACTTTCTTACATTTACATGTAAAAGACAAAGAGAAAGGCATGAAAACACTGGAGATAGAGTGCTTCTGTGCTGCTTTATTAGCAGCCAAATATCTGCCATCTCTCTTAACACTGCAGCACACACACACACCAAGCAGCATTTCAACTCATTAGCATTTATTCACTCTATAAAAGGTGCAAAGCACCAGAGAAAATGTAGAGGAAAAAAGGAGAAGAGAATGCTGCTAGTCACATCAAAAGCGCACACCTTGTCAGTCAGCTGTATGGTGTTTTACCTTAACATCCACCGCTGGATGTTACTCCTTTTCATCACACACACAGACAACTACCCTACCCCCCAATTAGCTACCAGAATGCAGCACAGTAAGAGGTCCTCTGTTACACATCTGCCTGCCTGCAGTGGGACACAACAATTATTTTGAATGAGGAAAAAAAATGTGTGAGAAAAGAAAAGGGAGGAGCTGTGTTTATTAATGTTTGTCGATGTAGTAGACTTTCTCTTGAACTGATTCCTTCCTGCAAGTTTCAATGGTGGAAATTTCTCTGCCTGATAACCACCAAAACTTAATCTTGAGTTCTGTGGCCTGGTCTTATTGCATCTACCATGGATATTTGTCAGCAAGTCTTCTGGGATATCCTGCTAATAAACAGAGTAATTAATTAACAGGAATTAAAACAAACTCTTTACGGCAGAAGTGGTGAAACAAGAATGTAACATGTGCTATGCTGTGGAGGACTTTTCTGGAAACCTAAATTTACTTATTCATATTATTTCTTCCTTTTCACATCTCCCCTTGTACTAAATTTTTTCTACACTGTGAAGAAACTAGTTCCTGGTGTTTCAGTTTTTATGTTGCAAGGTAAGACAGCAAAAGCTTCTTGGCACACATCTGCTAAATGTCAAGACAATATCACTACCACCTGTTCTCATGAAAAAACCTCCTGAGAAACTGGACAAGAGATAATAATTCAAGATGAAAGATAGGATCCTTTATAGATTTTATCTGCTAAAGCTTCTTTAATCATAAAATGTGATGGAAAAGGGAAAATTTAAAGATGACCTGGGTATCAAGAATGGCAGAATGGATTCAAAAAGGAGCTATAACCAAGGAAGATGTTCCTAATGTTCTGTACTGTACAGTTAGGGTTTTTTTTATCACCTACTTCAGTGTAAAAAAAAAGAGAAAAAAACAATTCTGAGCAAAACAAGACTTCCTTTTAACACCTTACTAGCTTCGACCGATGTATAAATCTATTCAGGTATACAGTACATAAAGAAACAAGTGAAATACATGACACAAATAACACAGGGAGTCAGACGCATCAGTATCAAAGTTGCAGCATTTTAATGCTATGCTACAGGAAAAAGTTCTTCCTATTCTCATCTCTATCCTCATATTTTTGGACTCCAGCAGTCAACAGTGTTACAGATTGTGTTACAAATGGAGAAGATTCAGCACCACTGTTACCTTCTCCAGGAAGTAAACCAACATAAATCACAGCATGAGCAAGGTACCTAATAGTCTGCAAAGTCAAAAAAACAGGGTAACACCTAGGAAACTAAAGGCAAAGACAATTTTATACACAAACTGAAAAACGTGCAGCAAGTCAACAACCCTATTATTCACAACGACCCTGTATTATTCACATTGTCCTGTTCTTTTGTATTGTGTTCTATTGTGTTACTGATATTCTCCTCATGTTGCTGTAACATATGAATTTTCCCCTTGGGGATCATTAAAGTGTTATCTTATCTTTAACACACAACTTGTCTTACAAAGATAAGTTAAAGGAGCACATATTCAGTGATTTGAAATTGCCAAGTAACATTAGTGACCAAGTGACATTATAGAAATGCTGTGGAAGGACCTGAAGCAGGCAGTCCATGCCAGGAAGCCAACTAATATCTCTGAGTTAAAGATGTTCTGTAAATGAGTTATAGTGAAGGGACTCAGAAACACTGTTCATGCCTCATCCCTCTCGACTCTACGTACATCACCTCCACATATTTACCCAATTAGTCTTTTACCTCTGGCGAGGTATTGGAGTGGGCTGTTGTGGATATACAGTACATATATACAGTATGGCATCACAAAATGCTTATTAATATTTATTTACATTTGCCAGTGTTATATGATCAGACTGAGACAAATTGCTAAAAAAGACAAATATGATTTTGGTTATGATGACTATGGTTTTCACTCCAACCACAATTTATACCAGCTGATTTCAGTGATTAGCTCCTTCTCACTGTCTGTTTCTTAGTTTGAGAGGTAAACGTCAAGACTCTCAAATGTCCACCTCTGATGTCATTCCAGACAGGAAAATTATGCAACTGCATATTTTTTTACCCCACTGGAATCACTCAAGTAGTGTACTAATTTGTGGTCAATGAGTAATTTTTTGAAGAAGTGCTGGTCTTTCACTCCCTCTTATCTACTTCAATTTGCAATTTTCTCCTTTTCTCAAAATGCATGCATTAATTACATTGGATCTCTGAAAAAAATACTCTGACATAATTAGCGTAGTGATACTGACAGCATATGAACAGCAAAAGAATCTTTTTTTATGCGATTAGTTTGGGTGCTTGGATTCTCTTTGGGACCCTGTTGTAGAGGCAGCTGTGATGGTCCTCTAACTCATTTAGTTTATGTTGTTATTTTTGTTCTATCATGCAGCAGGTAGCAGGCATATAGTTGGAGGCACCTGAACCTGGTGCTTCCCTGCTATTAATCCCCACCTTTCCTCAGTTTGCTAGAGCACAACCCTTCTTGATTGATTATACCGATTACCACACAGTTATTTTGAGTATTGATTATGCTTTTGTTACAATAAATTACTTGTGGTTATGATAACATATGAAGAGCAAATGCATGCGAGAGGCTACTAGTCAGTCACAGTTTCATCTGGCCTGAACTGAATTTCCATGGCCTTTTTACCAATTTTCAACCCACACTCCAGACTGTAATGTTTGTACAGTTAGGTTAATAATATTCTATCTACAAGATCAGAGGAAAAGCAGTCTAACCTCAGCTTTCCTGTCTTCAAATCTTAACTTTAGTTTTACTGGTGTCAAAGTCTCACAATGTTTTTTTTTTAACTCAGACAATGATTCAAGGTCTTGGGGTTGAAGTAAGGTTTTCTTGCTACTGTTTAGCTTGAGATTGCATCACCAAGTATTGAATTTGTGGTGAGCGATGCGGTTTCAAAAGCAATGATTCCCACAATTAGTAACAAGGGTTATGGAGAGTGTCACATGCACACACTCTGTGTCCAGTCCTCACCCATTCTCATTGGATGGCTGATTTAGCCAAAAAGCATACACCTCACACTATTGACAGGACAGTATCTTAATCACATTTAAAGACACAAAAGTCTTCTCTTTACATTGTCACACAAAACTTTTGAGGGATCTTTGATTAATTGTTTGGAGGTGTTAACCGATGGAATTCTGTGGTACGATTTTGCCTTTTTATACAACATTTTATACCTAACATTACTGATGGCTACAGGTAAGAGAAAACATTTGTAAATTCACTTTTTAATGTCTTCTAAGTGCCTTTTTGAGGAAAACTCATTTAATGCTTTTCAACACCCACAGATATCCTTTGTTGTGGGGAACATTTTTCTGTAACACTTTATGTTTTCTGATCTGGTCGTCTGGTCGGGTCATTTGGCAACCTGGACTTAACCTAGGTAAATATTTCATCTTATGGTAAGGTAGAGTGGGTCATCTAATAAAAAGAAAATAAGCACAAGTGAATACACGAGCCATGGCACTCAGTAGTAGAAGTGGGGGTGGATAGACGGTGATGGATTCTCACTTGAAAAGGTGACAGAGGCAGAGAGAGAGGTGTCTCAGGATGGAGAAGTAATCTTCCTGCTCGCTGATGAATGCTTCTCTTCACCTCATACATCATCAGCAGTCAACAGCACCTCTAGACTCCAATCGATATTATCAGATTTCAATGCCGTTTTTCTGTCTTAAAGCATCTCACACAAACATCACAACCCAGTAAAAAGGCTGTCAATATGGCTATATGACAATCTGTGTCAACATGCACCCAAGTAACCAGGTTACTCAGAAACCAGGTTTCTTGGGTAATCAGGGAACGAGTTTTCATGTACTTAATAAATCTGGTTACTGTCAAGCTATGAATGCTAAGTTATGAAATTTACGAGTGTATTCTAAATTACAAACAGGTATTGGTGAAACTTATTGTGTTATGTGCAGTATGGTGTGTATGTTATTGTAGGCCTAGTGGTTTGATGATACTAAAAACTGTATATTTTCATTACACTGTAAATGTAGTGCAGGCTCTAGTATGTTAAGTTTAAGCCTCTGAATTGGACCTGAGTTAATATGCAATGTCCTTATGAAATGTAAGTAAACAATGAATTGGTAATTTCTGGCATGTTTTTCTGTTGTGTCAATAAAACATAATGGTGACGAATGCTGGAGGGGGGCTCCTTGCTAATTTTTGCATAGGGCCCCAGCAGAATTGTCACTGCTCAGCAGACTAAGCTAAACTTTAAAATCATCCACCTGCTTTCTGCTGAAAGTTGACTGCTTCACCAGTTCTAAGGTGTCCTGGCCAACATCCAAAACACGAGGGAATTGGGTTAGACTGATTCTAGCAAGTCAAGTTAGGGACTCATTTATTAAAATTAGTGAATTATTACAGAGCATAAAACCAGGACTACCAAAAATAAAACAAATAGAACAGAGAGACTGGTCTTCCAGGTCTCATTTGTAATGCCACTAAACCCATCATCATGAAAGGCTGTGTAAAATGAGGCCAAGTTTCTGTGAGGAGACTGTTATTGGAGTCGTGCCCTGACACTCTTTCCAACACACCTAAGTCCTTGAACAGTTATTACCTTCCCTTTATCCGGACTAGGATTATCTCGCCAAGTTGATAAGAAACGTCCAATAATAAAAGGCAGTCAAACAAATCTAGTCCCAGACATCGTCATTTACAGAAGGTGCATTCATTTTAAATTTGTTATGCTCTGCTTTAAGACCATGAAGAACCCTTGGTTATCAGATGTCAAGATCATGCTGTTCATACCCATGAATCTGGTATATTCATGCTAACAATTTGTTCAGTGCCGTAGATTCTCAAAGGAAAAAACAAACAAACATAAAAACCTAAAGAAGAAACCAAAAGAATAGCAGTGGAGAAGCAGTTGCTCCTCAGGCTAGACATACAAATTAAAGAGCTATGAAGTGAGGACTGATTTTGGGAGTATTGTTGGTACTGTAGTCAAGGAATAATATACTAAAGGTTTGGTTTGTCCGATATGATCAAAATTTCCTATCGTATATATTAAATCATATATGTAATTTAAAATCCAGGTAACAATATATACCGATTGTTAACACATAATCCCCCTTTCCTGACCAGGTAAATTGGATCCATGTCTGCAGATGTAAGCTGCGATAATAACCGTTATCTCCTTCCATCTTTATGATTCTTTGCCACATGATATGCCGTGATAAAAAGCCTCTTGCAACATTTAAGTCTGATTTTCCTTTCCCACAGAAACCCAAGAAACTGATTAGTGACAAATTCAAAATCTGAAAAAAAAAAAAGACAATTTACTACTTTACTGGGTTTCCACAAAGCATAACCATTAGTGTCACGTGGTTAGGAGATTCACAGTCCTATTATAGGTGGCATATCTGTATGTAAAAACTACACAGTAAACACTAGGTATAGGAGAATTTCAAAGAAGTGGAACAGAAATATAGTACACAACCAAAAATATGGAACAAAGAAATTCAAAATATCACGTCTCAGTTAAACAGTGTTTAAAAACAGAGCATCGATGTGCCCTCAGAGTGAACTGTGGAGTCAAACTGTAATCTGTATTCTGTTCACAGTAGCAGCAGAAGCCGTACAATACATCACCACAGACCACAGTTATTAGTTAACAAATCATCTCAGTTGCTCATTCTTTGTCCTTTTTAGAGAATAGTGGGTACCAAAAGGTAATACTGCAGACCGCTTGTATTCACACGTCTTCCCATTTCCACTGCTCTACATGTATAGCTCTGAAGGTGCTGTATTTCAATAGACTATTTTCCATACTCCACTAGGACTATTATCACAGATTGCCCGGACAGTAAGATATGGTTCAGCCTTTATTGCACTTTCATGAAGCTGGGTGTTTCTTGGCTTCGGCATTGTGTTATCCCAGGCAGCTTACAGCGATCCTTCACCAAGACTTAATCCTCTCATCAATTCTGCCCGTCGCTCCGCTGAATCTCACATTTGATTGGCTGGCAGCTGGGGCCACCTCATTGGAAGTAAGATCTGATTGGCTCTGCTGTGTTCTTCATTAGAGAAGACATGGACAGCGGTGTGACCCTTGGAAGGTTCCAGAGCATGCTATGATAAATGAGCTTTTTTTCTCTGTCACACTGTGCCTTTGTATACATGTGTGCAAAAATGCATGCACCCACAGTCACACATATACATGCAAGCAAACATACACAAACAGGGAGAACACACTCTTGTCATCTCCTGTGAAAACTGCATCACTCCAAAAAAAACTGAAATTCAGGTGCCTGCAGACTTGGTTTTCAAATCTACAGTAACCTTTAGTCAAAAGTGCTTACTGTAGTCTAAATTAAGATACACCCAAACTGCCTAATTTGCATTCTGAATGAGGCTAATCCTCCATTTTTTGCAGGTGTGATGGAGTCAGAACTGACCTTAATAAAGCGCTCCAAATAGACAGAACCATGGTTTCTCTATGAACCTCATATAGCTTTAGCCTGTATGAAAGCACACTTGCAATGGAACAAAAATACTTTCCTGTGATTTAAAACACCACACATGCTGTGTGGAAAATAGGTTTAACCTCATTTGGCGAATTACAAAAGATTTGCACCTTTACGGCTAGGAATGCAGTTCTGGACTGAGTGATTATAGTAACTTATCCCCACAGAGAAAATAATGTAATTTGATATTGGAACATACTTAAAATTAAACAAAACACAAATAACAAATATAATGCTGCATAATATTTTATGGATCCACATTTGTGGTGCCTATAAAAGTTGTTCACCCCTTTGAATGTTTCCATTTTTTTTTTTTACAACACTGAATCGTGGTGGATTTATCTACTCTACTCTACAAAGTGATCTAAAGTCATAATAAATATAAAACTGAAAATACATGACTCATCTACATCATCCCTGGTGCAGCCCAAAAAAAAATCACAGTTAAATGGAAATCACCTGAGTGAGGTAAATGTGTTTCTAGTGGTCGCACTATAATTCATACTATAATTACACATGTATCTGAAAGGTCAAGTTACTGGTGAATCAATATCCTGCACAGTGAAGAGCAAAGAGCACTCAAGTCACTGAATATCCCATGGAGTAAAGTTAAAGCCATCATTAAGAAATGGAAGAAATGAGGTAAATCCGTTAATCTGCCTAGAGCCTCAAATTTCATAGATTGAATACACTTTATAGTTATGAACAAAGAACTTTTTCAATCTCACTGCTTTGTAGCCTACCACAACAACCAACTAGAAACACAACTTTAAGCCACCATAATAGACAACCACAGAATCCCACTGTGAGCAGTGTAACCCTCCACTTCAAACTGCAAGACTTAGGAGGGAGACAGACAGAAAGAGAGGAAAGAAACAGACAGATGGGGGGATTTTACAGGAGTCACCAGCGGTATTCACAACTTTATAGTTAAAACTACTTAGGCAGAGAGGATTCTTTCCCTTTAAGACAGAAATGTCACCGTCAACACATTTAGAGCCACAGTGATACTGGATTGTAAGACTAAGCTACATCAATATCTGACAGTTATTAAAATCGTACTTATTTAGACAACATTTTTGATAAAGTCTGATAAAGTGTTTTTTAACTTGTTAGGATGTTTTGAGTGTTAATGCTAAAGTAGTTTTGGCTGTTAGAGACATTTGACTAGATACAAACAAAATCACCAGCTGCATTTGCACACAATCCAAGTCTGTATGTATGTAAATACACACACATCTCCAAACATGCTGCTTTTATGTGTCAGGAGTATGTGTTTGTGCGTGCACGTCTTATCTGGTGCTCCACACTGCATCAAGGTACCCTGCTCCTCTGCCTCTCAGTCACATTCTGTTATCACTGCAGCTACAGGGGGTCTCTTTAGTGAAAACCCTCACTTTCTTGCTGGTTCAGCCAACCGGCACCGCCTCCTGCTCTTCTGTAGCACCTCCTCCTCTCGCCGTTCGCTTTTGCCAGCTCCACAGTTCAGCGAGCCAGAGAAGGCTGATGTAAGAGCGCTAAGAGCTGCCTGCCAATAGCTGAAACAGCTGGAAGCAGAAGCTCAATGAAAGAGAAAACACAGGCAGCAAATTAACCCCCTGAACCAGACAACTCAAACAGCTTTAAACCTGCTGGAGATGGTGGAAGATTTTGCAGAAAAACACACATAAACACACACCATTAATGCAATAAGGATAACAGAGCCGCCCTGTAATCACAACTACTGACATTCCCGTCATCAGGTTTTAGAGTAATCCTTTTACCCCGGAGAGAGACAGTAGGCAGATGGGGAGACAAGGCTCCCAACAGCCAATATATTAACATGTTTTTACATGCCCTTATCATTTGAGTAAGGATGGATTATTTGAGGAGGAGCTGCTAATGAGTTTGACAAAACAGCACAGTAGATGGCTGTAGAACAGAACAGTGAAGCTTTACACACTGAAGTACAAATTAATTAAACTGAAGATGAACATTATGCTCTTAAAATCGATATCTGACAATGTGTCATCCACCACATCAAAGCCAAGATTTTTTTGTGCATCTATCTGTTCCTTATAATTAAGAGAATGGATTATGAAGGACATAATGTGAAAATCAAATTGGTATGAGTATCACCCATAAATAAAAATAAATGATGTGAAATTATGACAGGGCAGAAAGTTTGCCATTTAACTATCCTTTTACTTGTTAGAATGATACACTGTTAAGTCAATGAAAGGAACAGATTTATAGAAATTCTGATTTTTTTTACATTGTTTTGTTAGATGAAGTTTCTGTATGCCCAAAATATACATATATCTTCCTCACTTAAGTCTAGTGTTATCCCATCTTTTTCTAAGATGTCTGTGCAACTAAATCTATAAGTGTTGGTCACGGCTTTATAAATTACTTTAAAATGTAAAGAGTCCAGGCCAATGTTCAAAGAATGACTCACTCTCCTTTGAAAACACACTAGTCCTGTAATTGTCATTCAGTTAGGATTAGCACAATGTTAGTGGAAAATATTTAGTGGCCTGATTGCACCTGCCTGGTTGCTGCATATATGTCCATGTCCACTCACAAAAATTGCTTCCTATTAAACCTTCTCAAAATGCAGACTTACCACCTTCAGACTGGTCAGATATCTATGAATCTATGGCCCTACTCAGACAGAATAAAAGAGGTAGTGAAAAGAAAAAAGATGGAGGCAAAAGAAGAGATGGGACTTGTGAGTGACTGTTTTTTCCAGATTTCTTGTCAATTATTGGTTACCTGCTGCAGTTTTGTAAGCAAGTCAGGAAGCAATCTGGGGGGTTCAAAACCATCTCTCTTTCCAGCATATCTGTGAAAGCAGGCACTAAGGGCTCTGAGGTCGACTCCTATTACAAAGAGAGACAGGCCAGGCATGTGCAGACAAACCCGCAAAAGAAAATCATCAACAGACGGAGAGGCAGACAGACAGGGAGTCTATTCTCCTCTCTCTTCCTTGATAAATATTTGATCAGTGGCACTCTGATGGATATTGATTAGAACCCTTATCCACTCTTTATTGATCCCTACTGACTGTGATCACTGTTTAGATGTGCGTGCATACTCCTGTTACCTCTGAATGTGAAATCAAAATGAAAGGTTAAAGGCTTAAAGCATTTAGCTTCACTTAAGTGTTTTCTAATGAGATGATAGTAAGGTTATTCTGAGAACAGCTCTGTAAAGCATCAATGCTACAGATAAAAGAAAATGTATGTTTCTCTGTATAAGTAGTGATTATCAGGTTACAGTGCTTTCCCACTAGGCTATCACTCCATCCCTCAGAGTCCTATTAACAGCTGAGATTACATTACTGCAATGCCCTTGAGCCCCACGTTGGGTGACCCCTGCTGTAGTGCTTACACGAGTACCACTACCTCAAAAGATGAAATGGACCTCCCACCACAACACAGGTGCGTGTACATGTATTGAGAGCAGAAAATATCCATTGCTACTTTAATCTGATCATGGGAATATGAATACATTGGGACACATTGTAAAACACTGTAGCCTCACCTGACACCAAAAATCAAACAAAGCCAGCATGAGCACCAAGCAGTGGAATAAGGCCTCATTTAGACAATATGGCATTGTGTTAGACAAGGGATCAGGCATTGGTGTTGGCATGTAGTATATAAATCACTGCATGCAATTTAACTAATACATTTCTGAGTTTGAAGGCTATCACGATCAAAATACTGTTTGTTACTGATTGTACAACTCTGGACAGTCATCACAGAAAGCTCTGGGTGACTGAAAGTTAAATAGTATAACTGCAATATTCACACAAAAATGTACTGGAATGTGCCTTTGCACTTTTGCCAGTCAGTCAGAATAATCTTTATCTTATTCTAAGGCACTCAATAACTAACTTATTCTATTTCCTCAAGATTCATTTACAAGATAAACTGAAGTAGTGAGAGATGAAAGGGAGGAACAGAAGCAGGGGACTGAATCCCAGTCTGTGTTGTTATAATGAATAGATGGGAACCAGTGATGCATCTTTTCCCTGTGAAGTCTTTAAGATGATGAATGCAGTCACCATTATTCCTCACAAAAACCCCTGTTAGACAAGACCTAATTTTCACCAGTCCCGGTGTCAAAACTATGAAGCTCTTACAAAATTGCATCAAATCAGATTCTCTGACCAAGCAATGTCAAAACCACCTCTAAAATACTGGGAACTTATGGTTCTTGTAACAGTTTAATCATATGAAGATGGTCCATTCATGAATCAATCAGAGGCAACATAATCATATTTACATATTTATATTTTACTGGATTGCACTGACCATCTCTGACAGAGTGTAGTACGTTCAAGTGGGGCAGGTAAAAATAAAAGTGACTGAATTCCCAGGATGCAGTTACCATCTGCTGTCATTATGAGCAAAGCTGCCTTCAGATCTCCAGGCAATATTCACTCCTACCACCAAGCTATACAGGAGCTTTCAGCCAACCATGAGTCACAAAACAAGAAGTAATCATGTCCACAGCTGGATTTCTTAGACCAGACCTTATTAGAAAAGGTTTCTTTGTTGTATTTTTGGACTTTATGTTTATATATACACTGGTTTTGTACCATGAAAAATAACATGGGTGAACTAATACTGCAGTTTGCTGGACTTTACTATTTTGTGACTGTAAGCTTTTCAAACAAGATGAATTAAATTATTCCAAACCTCACTTTTAAATCATAATTTTCCAAATCAGGCTTTCAGTGAGTGACTTTGGTCCTCCTCTCCGTGTATTCACTATCAATTAAGAATAGTGCTGCCATTCAAACCACTGTTAATGTTTTAATAACTAATCAGATGGCCTCTAAGTTCCCCAGTTTCTGTATAGCCTAGCAGTTTAATCCAATATTTCATTATATTATGACAAATATATTTCTCAACAAACTGATTAATTGTCCTTGTATATAGCCTTTGATGCCCCCCTTTATCTCCCAATGCTTGGCACATGAGATGGCTGAGGAGAACCAGGTGCGGGTGATCAAGTGTCCTTTTCTGGGTCCTTGATTCCGGGCAGGAGACCACAGTCTGGGCTCAGCAGCTGTGTATACACATAAACCTGGATCAATAACAGCAGAGAGCCTGTATTGATTAAGTGTGTAACTGATACTAGAATGGGGGTTGTTAGGGAAGAGGGGGGAATTGGGGGTAGGATGCCTGGATTACGCCTTGTGGTGACCCAGGTTTTTTGGCTTCCCAGTTCTCTCACATGGTCTTGCCTGTCATAGAGGGCAGTCCGTGTAAAATGTCAGCACAAAGATATTCAATGCAGTTTGACCCTGAAATTCCATGTGTCCCTCCTGTGTCCTGCTGACCCGTCCAACAGACTTGCCTCACTTCACCTCAGACAAGACCTTATTGACTAATTAGCAACACAAGCTTCAATTTCAACAAGACAAGGAGAATGGACATTCTGGATTATTGTCTGCAGCTTTTATCGACTGTGAGCTGCTTACATTACTGTGCAAACCTAATATTTTTCACTTACTATTGCTATTTTTCAAATTAGCACAAGTTTCATTGTAAGCTACTTGAATACCTTAGTCTTGTAGATGTAACACATACCCATGAACTCAAACTTTTAACAGTAAAAAATGGTCCTAATTTACATATTTACAAGTGAATGCCCCCTTTCTACCAAAATAGACATCCTGACCCACCTGTCATCCAAGCTGTCCTTTATGTGCATTGATTTTTATTTACTATAGACATAGTCACATGAAAAACATCTGTTCTAACACCAAGCTTAGTGCTCTCCCAGGAATTAAATGGCTCAATTACAGCAGGCTTCCATCTTTGCAGCACCGCCTCCTAAACAGTACTGATACAACATCGGGCAGGCAGGGATGGACCCAACACAATCTCTTGGGATCAGAAACACTGAAATTTAAATCCTGGCCAACTTCGATAAAATATCACATTTCTGTGCCATTCCCACTTATGAGTAATTACACTAGATATTTTATGGTGCTCAGTTCTAGGAGTGTAATGGTTCTGACACTGAGACCAAAACTGCTGTTTGACTGTGCTGTTTCGCTGTGCTCATATAAATGCTTGCCCATTGTATCAATCCTTTGTGAGTCTCCCCATTTTTTCTCCAGCATTGTGTTGTGTCTGATAGCTCAAATATCATGCTCAAAAAAATCAAACGTGACCATAATCAGCAACATGTAATTATCATAAAAGCTGTTTCTCCTCCAACGTACATTACAGAGCCTCCCAGGATAAAACAAACCTGGTCCCTAGCTCGCCTCAGAAATAAAACGTGAGCAAAACTTTACACGTCTTTGCCACCAAATCCCAGAGTCACCTGTCATCTTATATACAAACACTGTGCGGGAGTAGTTGCAGCAGTTTGACTACTTCTCATTATGGCATAAAGAGGGCTCAACAATGATTCCTATTGCTATATCTGTACCTGTATTGCACCTTTTATACAGGAAGCCAAGGTGGCACATTAGCACAAAAATCCCACCATGAATGAGCAGCATAAAAGGGGTTACAGATAATTAAATATTGTTCATAATTAAATAGGTAGTGTTCCAAGTTTCCTGATTTTGTCACCTTACAAACTGCAAGTTCTGAGTCAGGTGGCAATTTCATAAAATTCAAACACAAATAATACTCCTCAGTCTCCTGCTCTGTTACATTTCACCCAGCCCTTTACGTATATCACACACTGACACCTTCTCGCAGCTAATACTACCTTGAAGCCTTATGCAAGAAGAGAAGTATGCCAAAAGCATGTTCATGTATTGATCAATCACTTTGAGCTTCCCACCATGGAAGGAATGGTCACGGGCTGTGAAGCAATTCTGGCAAAGTGGTCAAAATACTTTACTACAACTACAATGTTCATCACACTGTTAAAACAGCAATTTTCATACATACAAAATCACTGAAAAAGATGGTGCTATAAAATGGTGACTAGACTATTCTGACCATCACAAACCAAATTAAATTACATTCCAGTGTAAAAATATAAAAATGCCTCATATTTAAACAAAATGAAGTAGAGTGCATTAGTGGTTCATATTTGGGGTTTGTCACCTAACAGGCAACACAAATGCAATAATCAGTAAAGTTAGATAAAATTATCCCTCAAAAGGAACAAAAATGCAGTTTTTTTTATTATTATTTCTTGGCATTTTATTTATTTCCCAGTTATGACAGTAGAGAGCTGGACTCGGACCAGGGACATTACGGGTACCTGGCATGTGCACTAACCATTGGCTACCAGTGCACTCCGGCAAGTAATGTTCTTTGACTATGTTGGTATATTAACTTGTTCCCACATCTGGTTGATTTATAAGGCATTTGCTTATTTAGTTAATTATTTAGTTATTTACATTGCGTAGGAGTAGAGAGTGTATCTGTCTCTGTCCACTCTTATGCCATTATTGTATGTTATTAACTTTGTTTCTTCTCTCTCCCCTAGTTGTGTTTCGTCCTCTCTCTCTCTCTCTGTATCTTTCTGCAGGTATCCTCGGCCTTGGGGCTGTAGCTACTGGTCCTGCCAACCTGCCCAGTGCCTCGTCTGCTGCTCCTTCTTGTTGTTTTGATTTCTGTTACCTGCTGTTCTTTTCCCTCTCCTCTTTCCATTCATCCCAACCGGTCGAGGCAGATGACCGCCCACCCTGAGCCTGGTTCTGCTGGAGGTTTCTTCCGTTAAAGGGAGTTTTTCCTCTCCACTATTGCCTAGTGCTTGCTCATGGGTGACTGTTGGGTTTTCTACAATATTCCATATATATTTATACAATGTGTAAGGTCTTAAACCTTACAATGTAAAGTGCCTTGAGATGACTTATGTTGTGATTTTGCGCTATATAAATAAAGTTGAACTGTCTGGAATCTGTGTTATCTGCAAACCTGTGGTACGGTCTGTGTTCCTGTTTTTGTTTTGGTCTAATATGATCTCATGTTACCATACTCTGGCATTCTCTGCACAACAGTTCTAAAGTCAACTAATTTTTAACAACAGCTACAAAAAATTACAGAAAAACAGGGCTGGGAAAAATGTCAAGGCTTAATGATGGAGGTAGGGCTGAGTCTGGGGAGTGATGAACATGAAGAACCTTCAGCAGGGCTTTAGATGAATGTTTTTATCACTCGTTCCTACTTGTCACTTCTAAAATTTCATGTGTGTAAACACAGACGAGAAAACAGGGTTTCAGACTTTGTGGAATGAAGGATGAGTTATCTAAAAATAAGCTATTGATGAAAAGAAGAAGTCACTTTTAATATCATACATGTTAATCTATTTATATTATTATGTTCCATGTACTCAGCAGCAACATACAAAACAGAAAGAGCCCTTTTGCTGTTTCCTATCTATTCCACTCACATACACATAGCCTGTGAGCCTGAAGCAACCTAACAGGTGCTGCACATGGCTTTTACATTTTTCATGGGCTTGAAATAAAAAATACGCACACCTTATAATCTGAAATATTTCCCCTTGGAAGAATCCCTTAAAATAATAAGAAAAAATATTAAACAGTATAAGTAGTGCGAGCATTTATGTCTGATGAGGGTAAGCCAATTCCCAGATATGACAAACACAGGTTCTCAGCTTTAATTATAACTTAATTTATCTCTAAACTTAGTGAAACCAATAAAAATGTCTTTAATTTTAGAAGCTGTTTCCAATTCTCAGCCACGTGATGAAATATTTAATGGTAAAAAAATGCATTCTTCTTTTTCTGTGTATATTGATGCAATCGATGCAGCCCAGAGGAAATCCCATCACTACAGGAGCAAGATGAAGCACCTGTTCATCAACTGAGCACCTCCACTGAACCAGACTGAACCAGATCCTACCCACTGAACCCCAGACACAGATTACAATGTTGTGCTAGTCAGAACAGCCGGACCATCACACACCCTGCTGGGTGTGTTACTTACAACACCATTTCTCCAGCCATACAGACTTGAGCTGTCACACACACAAGACAAAAACTGAACTGAATATTAGTATATCATTGATTCGTGAAGTTCACATTCAGCTGATACGTGGCAATACTCCATAATGAAACACAAGTTTTTCACTAGTATCTTTCCAGCACGGTAGAAATGTAATGGCTGACAGCAAAAACAGTGGCTTAAACTGGAAAAAACATTGTGCAAAGACAAATGATGGAGAAACAGTCAGCGTTTACGTATACACAGAAGAAAAAAAGATAATTTACCTTTTATTTTCTATCCATCCATCCATTTTCTTAACCGCTTGTCCTCGTAAGGGTCACGGGGGGTGCTGGAGCCTATCCCAGCTG
>JAUMHL010000018.1:18852238-18868372 GCA_032362345.1 Sandelia bainsii
TTACCGCGTTTCATGTGAAATACATGAGTCATATGGAGGTTAAACCATAAACACACCATCTTCTGTAGAGCATTTTACACAACAAATAACAGTTAGTGGAAAATATAATTTTATTTCACCTGCATCCGATCTCACAGGATGTTAGGATTTGCGACACACAGTACTAACGGGGGCTTGAATGCTGCTAGAAGAGTTAGAAACTGTCCGACTTCATAGCGGACTTTCAGCCACTCCCCCTGCTGCGGTCGCCTGCTCTCGTCTCTTTTCCAGGCGAGGCGCAGTTAATCTCGAACAAGCCTATTGTCAATTTTCACTGGAGATAGGGGACGTGCACTTGATGGGAGGGACCCGCCTGCTTTTAATCCACACTCAGGAAGGAAGTGCGCTCTGACGCGAAAGCGCATGCTCATACTGGGCGGGCCAAATGCTGGTGGTCACCCCCACAATTGAGTAAACTTTTCACTACTGTAGTAAAGTTGACCAAGACTGTGGTCACTGCATACTAGAGGGCGGAAAGAAAGATAACCGAGAACAGCGCACAGTTGTCCTGTTTCTGTGTGTATTCACCATTTTGTGCGGGAACACGCGTGGCAGTGTAAATCCACATTTTAGCGCTCGGACTAAATCTTTTGGAAACTGGAATCCACAACACATTACCGTGGTAATGGGACGTTTTCTCTGAACGAAGCTTATTTAGCGGATGTGGGTAAGTCTACATGTATCTGTGAGTTTTATCGGCTTAGAGAGATCAAGTTGTCTGGTTTAAGTAAGGTTAACATTTAAGTTGTAGTTTCATTGCAAACGAACTGGTTGTAATGCAAGATTACTAATAATGTCGCTACTGGTTTAAAAGAAAAGCCGCTGGTGTATGAAACATTTCTGGTTTTGTTGTGTTTCATTGAGTAAGCTGTAACTAAACCTTATCAGGCGGCGATCGCTCCTAGCTGCCTACGACACGGCAAACGCTTATTTTAGAAGGAGTTGTACGCGTTTCAACGTCGTGAGCTTCTAGATGTAATGTTCTCTTTGTAGTGATGATTCAGACTGTATCACAAACAAAACAAAGTTTAAAGCAAGCCGCTGCAGTTAACCATACGTTCCGCGCCAAGGATTTCAAAAACAGTTTACCTGCGCGGGACAACATTCACTTCCGCTCCGCTGCCTCGAGTCGCGCTCCGATTGGCTGCTTCACATAAAAAGGGCGGGACTACTGCGTCCGTTGGGCCCGAGGATTCGATGGAACGCACGTCAGTTACCGCCATTATCAAACTCGTGTTTTGATTAGATTTAAAGTGATTTTTGATCAATTCACGATCCGGGTGTTCTGTTAGGTTATTATTGGTACATAACAAATATACTGCACTCCAAAAGCGGTAAGGTTATCTCAGAAAATGTCCTGAAATATCTTTACAAGTAATGCTAAAAATGAATGACGATAATTAACATAATTTAAGAAATTGTAAATGTTTAGGGGATGCAACAATTGCTTAATTGCTCCTTTTGCCTTGATTCATGTTTGGATAAACCTCCTTGGCGCCCTGGGGCAAAAACTGTTGGGCCCCTGTTGGTCTCCATCATCGCTATTTCATTATTTCCTCAGGCTCCACGTAGAGCCGAGATGAGTAGCTGATTATTTGAATAGTTAATTAACAAAATATTATGGCAACATATGTAATGTTTTATTAACCACTGAAGTCATTTTAGGCAAAAATGCCCCAAAAAAATGGTAGCAGCTTTAATAATGTGAAAATGTAATGTGTTTTCTATGATAGTTTACTGAAGATGGAGAGTGTTGGTCTGACACACTTAAACAATATGAATATGTGAAGTTGAGTGTCAGGTCATAGTTGGGTTTCGTCATGATTTTCTGACTTACTGTATAGTTATATTATATTTATAGTTCTCTTATGGAAGAAAGCTGAAGCTGTCACTATATTAAAGCCTGGCTAAAGTTAATATAGCACAGTGTTAATATAGTCCCTTATCAAATTCTTATGGTAAGGTGGAAAATGTCGAGAGTACAGTGCTTGAGTTTCTAAACCTGACACAGAAATATCTTTCAGACGTGAGTAAGCACAGATGTATCTCTTGGATGTAACTCATTTATGTTGTTGTAAATATATCAGATTTACCAGATTGGCTTGTGTGCAGAATCAGTGGAGGACCGGCTAAGCATGGGGCCCCTTACTACACCTAAAAAAGGAAGGGAAGTTGGTTCTGTTGATCCCTGGACACCAACTTCCAACCTTAAAATGCTCATCAGCGCGGCTAGTCCGGACATCAGGAACCGAGAGAAAGAGCTGTGCATGGACAATGACAGGCAGGAAGGTCTCGAATCTATACAGGTATGAAAAATTCTAGCATTAACACATGATAGACACTTCATGATAAGTCAGTCTTCAAAAGAATAATTTCTTATTTGTCCCCTTCCACCTTATCTTCCTGCAGGAGACTGAAAATGGAGAAGAGTCAGAGAAAATGGTTAGCAGAAAAGAGAAGAGCCTGGGTTTGCTCTGTCACAAGTTCCTTGCTCGCTACCAAGATTATCCAAACCCATCCCTTAACAACGACATCTGCCTTGATGACGTGGCCACTGAGCTCAGTATGTATACCGTGTTCATTCTTTGTTGTCTCTTTAACTTAAAACAATGACACTATATCCATCCGTTAAGATCAGTGTTGGCTTTTAGGGCAGCAGCTGTCATTATTTTTAACCTCTAAATAGTCTTAATGCCTCTTATAGGTTAATAGAGACTAGTGTGGTTATATTTCTGGCCATTAAAAAATCTTTTTGAATTGTGGTACACGTGTATTAATTAACTTGTGTTTAACTTAAGATGTGTTTTTTGTTTGTTTGTTTTCTGCTCAGATGTGGAGCGCAGGCGCATCTATGACATCATGAATGTGCTTGAGAGCCTGCACATGGTGAGCCGCTCGGCGAAGAATCGCTACACATGGCATGGCCGGACCAACCTGGCTCAGACTCTGGCCATTTTGAAGCAGGTGGGCGAGGAGCACCGGTACAGTCAGCAGATGCAGCAGATCCGGCAGCGTCTCCTGAAGGAGTTTGACTTTGACAGAGACGAGAAAGAGAATGACGAGGCGGTGGACTTGGAGGGCGGAGAGCAGGGGCAGAAGGAGCTTTTCTTCGTTGAGCTTCCAGGAGTAGAATTCAAAGCGGGTGAGATGCTGGATAGTCTGAGAGTGGAAAGAGAGTCTTAGTCCTAGAACACTTAATTATATCTTTAATACAACACCACACAAAAAGAGCAACAGAAAAGTCCAAGAACCAGATTTGTTAGTCATTCATATTAATGCCCTTTCTGTTTCTTGCCTTGCTGTTTGTCCTGTCCAGCCTCTGTTAACAGTCGGAAGGACAAATCTTTACGGGTGATGAGCCAGAAGTTCGTCATGCTCTTTCTGGTGTCTAACCCTCGCGTGGTCAGTCTGGACGTGGCCGCCAAAATTCTTATCGGAGAGGACCAAGTTGCAGATCAGGATAAGAACAAGTTTAAGAGTGAGTACAGAGCATGGTGTCTTACTTTTACAAGTAGATCCCATTTTGGAGAAAAGTCTACTGTAAGATTACTAACGATGTTACCTCTCATTTGAAAAAGCTGTGGTAATACAGTGTATAGAAATACTGAATTGGATACCCAGGTTTTAAATGTAGTAAATGTAGACTTATGTAGTCAGTAAGTCTGATTTAGTTAGAAGATATTCTGTGATTTTTTTTCTGGCTGTAGATAATCTTGCTGTTTTCTTATGTGGTTACAGCCAAAGTGCGTCGACTGTATGATATAGCTAATGTGCTGCGGAGCTTGAAGCTCATAGAGAAAGTCCACGTGGCAGAAGAGAGGGGGAGGAAACCAGCCTTCGAATGGGTCGACCCTGAAGAATTCCCACTAGTCCAAGGTATCACTAGACCTCTTTGCCCATTAGTCAATGTTTATATTTTGGCCCAAAAATACAAGAGCTGTTAATTAGGGCTGACCGATGCAATATGAAAAATATGCAGCGAGTCTGTCCCAGAGGAAAAGTATAACTGCCCTCTTTGTTTGTCTTTCTAACCAGTTAAGTGAGCGCTTCTCTGTTCTCTCCAGTCAGCACACCCACCGATTAAAAAAACAATGATGGTGTCTGCTGAGTCAGAACGATCATTAGGCGAATTAAGAAGAAAAACAGCACTTCAGCAATATGTGATTATTACAGAACAGAGGGGTTTAATCCGAATGCTGGATAAGAGATATACAATTATGCTTGTTTATGGAAAAGTATGGTCATTTTATTTGTCCTTACTGGAAATTTTTAATTACTAGATATTTAAAAATAAATTGTAATAAATATATGTTGGAATTAGTTATTAACTGCATTAATGCGTTCTGTAGGCTGCACTAACAATTTGTAATTATTATATCTTACTTTCACGTAATGAACATTAAAATCTCATTTCAGACTTGACGAGCTCCACATCCCAAGAGAAGAAAAGTATACTGGCATCCCGTGCATCTGTGGACAACTGTGCCAAAAACCTCTTTTCCTCACCCAGGGAGAAACGTAGTTTCACACGGCACCCCTCCCTCATAAAGCTGGCAAAGAGCATCCAGGACGACCGGCGTAAGATTAACTCTGCCCCCAGCAGTCCTGTCAGAAGTGAGGATAGAAAAAGTTTTTCCGTCAATGTTACTTTTGCAGTCTGTGCTTACATATGGTCAGATGGATGATGTCCCAATCTTTTTCTGTTTTTTCTGTCTTCAGGTGATTCCTCAGACATCCCAAACAAAATGGCCCAACTTGCTGCTATTTGTAAAATCAAACTTGATCAGGAGTCAGTGTAAGTACCTGTTGTTCAGCCTAAATTGTTGGGGGGGTTCTTCTGGTGCATTTGTGTATTAGTGAAGTTGTTAAGAAGGCTGCTGACTGTAATCTGGTGCTGCAGAAAGTCCTTTTGCAGTGTAGTTTTAGGTCTGCTTCAAACAGGTTCTGGTGTCTCTGACCAGCGACTAAATTTTGTGAAATTGATTAGTGACACTTGACACTGACACTCTACGACATGGGTTAAGCGTGCATTCAGTAGTTCCACTTCATATGCTTATCTCCTGTATAAAATAGTTTTTCTCTCTAGTGTGTTAAATTAGAGCCTTGCTTGTGTTCCAGGACTGGAACTTCAGATGCAAAGCCTGCTGCTGCTGAGCCAAATGTAGCTGCTGTGAGGCTAGAGACGACCTCCTCTAGTTTAGTGGAACCGCCTCAGGCACTGTTACTCGCTCCAACTCAGGATCCCGGAGTCAACACTACTGTTCACCTCACCTCCCACACCCCACTGGCAGCCCAGCCCGCAGGCTCTGTGGCTTACATCCCTGCACAGTGTTCCCCTCTGATCCCTATCCTGTTACCTCATCACCAGGGGGCCGGCCCCTACGCCGTGTATTTGCAACCTCCTTCTCTTAGGCGAAATCCTCTGGCCCGGCCACAGCCAACCAGCCTCGCCGTGCGCTCTATGACCTTTGACGACAAGACTGGACAGAGCCCGACAAGCCAGACTGCACCTAAGAGCCAGCTGACCTGCAAGGCATCAGATGTCAGCCCCCTGGCACTTAAACGGCAGCGTTTAGATTCAGCCTCAGAGAGGAGCCCCTCAAAAGCCCAGAGGACCGACCCCAACCTGAAGGTTGTATGTATATGTGTATATTTATCTATTTTTCCTACCTTTACAAAGTACAACATATGCTGAATCCAGTTATGGATTGGGAGTCTACATAATATTTTTCACAGACAACCAAACTAATATAAGAATAAGCATAAAGACAATTTCATCTACACACAGGAGCAATTCAGCATCAATTGACATGCCAGCATTTCCCACCCCCTGCCCCCAATTTCTGTCAACCTTCTGTAGGACACGTCTCCAAAGCTGTGTGAGATCCTGCAGGCTCGTCTTAAGGCCCGTCGCGGCGGTCACCACTCTAGCCGGCCCTCACCTCGCGCCCTCCACCTGGATCCAGAGTTTGTCAACACACCCACTGGTCCTGTTGTCAGTCAGACACTAGAACAAAACTTGGAGACCTTCCTGGGCAGAGAGGATAAGACGGTGAGCTCCGACAGCGAGGCGGGATTAACTCCAGTCAGAGCTGTGCCCCTCACACCTGGACAATTCCACACTGAGGTAAAATCATAAACATAAGCAAAAAGCTGCTTACTGGGCTTCAGTTATCACCAGGAAGGCTGACAGTTATGTTTCTGCCTGTCCAGACTTTAGTACCAGCTGGATACCTGATCCCAATCTCTCAGCAGTCCCTCACAAGCTACAAGGAAACTCAAAGTTCAGGAGTAGAAAACGGCAAGGCCTCAACTCCCACTTACAACATCTACCAAACACCAACTGCAGGTAAATATTTTATATCTTTAATATGACAAAATGTTGATTTGGGGTCTCAGTTTTTTTGTAGCTCCAAATTAACTTTCTTAAACCTATAGACTAAGAGTAAGGGTATGCACACATGAATAACTACATCAAGAGAAGAGATCGGAAAGTTTTATTTTGTCATCACCAGGCTCCAGACCTGCCCCAGTCCAGGAGATTACACCAACCAGCCTGCGTCTTCAAAGACCCACTTCTTCAGCCTCTCCACGCACCACCCCACACTCTCACCACCTCCATAGCCCCAGTCCTGCCATCCTTAACTTTACCCTGCAGAACCTTGGTCTGATCTCAGGGTCCAGTCCAGGAAGTGCCTTTGCTGCCCCTCAGACTCCAGAGCGTGCAAACACGCTCTCCAGCCCGCTGGCTCTGCAGCAGAGAGGCATGGTTTTCATCAAACCTGTGTCTCCTGTGCCTGTCCAGCAGTCTGCATCTCCACAACCAATGACACTGATCAGCCTACAACAGGTAAAAAAAAACAGGTCCTTTTACTATTTGAATTGAATAGGATAAAACAATGACTTTACAAAGTTAGTTTACTACTCAGTCTGTGGGAAAAAAAAGACTTCAAAGAATATCAGCTTCTGCTTTGCCAATTTTGACTATTCTTAATTTATGTTGAACATTGTCTGTTGTCCAGCCTCTGATGACCAACCCCAAAGGGACAGGGGTCCAGCACAGCTTCTTCCATACACCGGTCCCCCTCTCGCCTCTGACTGCTGTAGTAACCACTGGTGGACAGCCAGCTGCCAAAACAGTTTACATCCCTCAAAGGAAACTGAATGTCACTGCTGAGGACTCCTGAAGGCAACCCTGTCTGTGTACATTATGTGTGTATGGGCATTGTGTCTGTGTTTCGAGTGTTTTTGTTTTCTGTTTAGCATTTTACAATATTCATTACCTCTGAACATTTCACAGCAGCGTCTTATCACAGCCAGCTCTAAAAATAGCTGCCATGCAAACGTCGGATGTGGCTCTGTGGACACATGGACGTTAGATTTCAAACACAGATACTCATGAACACTATTGTTATTGGATGCTGGTAGTAGCTGCCCAGGACTTAATTTTCATAACCTTATGTTGATGAGTTTTGTTTTTTCTTGTTTGATTTTTTATTTTTTTTTCTGCTAATGTGGGTGATTTTATTTTTTAAATGACCAAGACAGTGCTATAAAGAACGAAGAACCTTGGTCAGATGGATGTTGACTAAAAGACAAGTTTGATCAGAAACATTGTTGATCACTTTTGTTGCTAAAACGTAATAAGATATCTTTTGCACATATGTACATGTTAACTGTTACCCCTTTAAAATTGAATTGTTAAGAACGTGTGAATATTTGTGATACAGTCTTAAGACTAATCAGATGTTTTGATGAGTTTAATTTATAAGGAAAATACCTTCATTCTAATGTCAAAATAAATCAATGTTTTTTCTAAGAGCACCGCATATCTTTTGGTCTACAGTAACACATTTCCACAAGTATTATGCATTACATCTACTAATTATTATACTTGATATATGTATAAATATTTACAAATTAAAAGCAACAAATTCTAATATTATGATCTGGAAATTGAATATTTAGTGTTTTGCTTTGGAAAATTATTAGAATGATCATTTAATGATGCTTTTTCTGGCAATGAGCTAATTATATTATCGGATTCGGGTTCCATTTTGTTTCACGTCTTTTTGAATCACTGAACAAATCTGAGCTGTGGGTGGCGATTTGAGGTCTGGAACCAGGCTGCACCAGTTTAATTTGCAGGTTCATCATCTGCATTGCTGCCCTTAAAATGACAAAAACACAATATAAATTATTTTCAAAATAACATGACCTCTCACCCTCATGCCATATTTAAAAAAAACCTTCACATTTTTCAGCTATAATGATTTCTTGTGTGCAATGAGCATCACAAGATCACTAGCTCAACCCTGTGTTCATTATCAGATGTGCAGTTGTGATTTATGAGCTTTGTGTTCCCTTCCTTTAGCTACACAAGCCTTCAACATACCATGTTGATGCCACCCAGGATGCAGCTGTCTGTCAGAGTTCTGTGATGGTTATAGAGTTTCCTGTGTCTGTGTGTCCAGAACAAATGTTTGAGTGTCTGATGTTCAGGCCTCTTTTATTCTGTGATGAAGGTCAGAGGCCTCGGCTCTGTCACAAGTTATTTTAGGAGGACAGTGTCACTGAAGCGTCACAGGTGGACTGTGGTGATGGTGATATGGACGGTATTTAAGCCGCTCAGCACAGTTCACCACCACGTTAGGACCAGGCCACAGCAGGCTTGAGTTTAAGGTAAGGAATTCCTTTGTAGTAACATTTTCAGTTTGTAGTTGAGTTGCAATGTGGTTGATGTAAAATTAGCTCTTGACGTGTTTGGAATTATATTTGCTTTATCAGACTTCTTTTCTTTGCGCAAACATCAGAACGTCAGAAGTAAATGAGTGATTTCTGATTTGTCTCAAGATTTTTAAATCATTTCCAGCAGTGTTTGATGGGCAGGCTGCTTAGCTTTTGTCTGTTTGATGTCTCAGTAAAGCTTCTATTCCTGGAACATCACATACCAGTCCTGTGAGGTGATGGTCAGCGTCTGATATGAGTTCAAAACGGAATGTGGTGCCGCATCTCCAGACTTTTAGAGAAGCTGCCATTTGGGTCAAATGTGATGAGTTACAGTGAAATTAAAACTATCAAAACTAAGAATGAAATCTGAGTTTCCCTAAGTATGAGTTTGTTTTATTCAGTCGACGCAGCATCGATGCATGTTAAATAAGAAACATAAATAGAATAGGTCAAAACACTATGTATGGTTAGGTTTAGGTGAGGGCTGTGGCTTATTTATTTGTCGTCCTTTTAATTGTTCAATGGGGCTTGGATTTGGGAGATTTTTGTGTAGAGATGGAGAAGAATATAGTAAAGTATACAGACAACACAACAACAACAAAAGGCCACATTTTATGCTATTATATAATCCTGTACAATCACATCTAACAGTAAACATCCTGACATTTATTAAATGCAAGTTGGAAACATGTTCTTGATTAGTCAAACAAAAAAATGAGTTACTTTATCATTTATGAAGTGAAAATTCACTTGACATTTGTTAGATGGGAAATTAGTTCCTTGCTCATCTTCTATATGAATGTTTGGACCATTTTAAGATACCACATTAAATATTGCTGAAGAATTTGTTGATTTTTTTTACTTGTTTATTTTAATTTTATTTTAAATCTGGTTCCAGCTCCTGTTAAAAATAAAATTAGTGTTAGTCCTGTTTTAATGCCACATGGTTTTGGTTTGTGAGTAGAGCTTTTTTGGGCTTAATTGTTTACTTTTTTTTAATATTATTATATTGCATATTATATGCAATCTTATACTGGAATCTGGATAAAAATGTGATGTCAGTGTCATTTTTTAGATTTAATGAATAGATGTAATTAGTTGCTGTTCTGTTCTATGATATGTCCTTTTATATTGTATGTTTGTATGTTGTTGTTTTTTTGTTTGTTTTTCAAGATGCCAAACTGGGGAGGTGGTGCCAAGTGCGCAGCCTGTGAAAAGACGGTGTACCATGCAGAGGAAATACAGTGTAACGGGAGGAGTTTCCATAAGACCTGTTTCATCTGCAGTGAGCAAACTGGTTTTTTCTTCTCTTTACTGGTCCAGCTGAGCGAGTGTGATGGTGGATCAGCAGAATCACACAGCGGCACCTCAGGGTGCTGTGAGGCTGCCACTGAACCATGCATCAGCACAATAACATCCATCTGTATTATTTTCACCTTTTCTTCTCCTTGTCCTGTAGTCCTATTTCTCCACTTAACTCTTTTTGCATCCTTTGTATCTTTCCTTGTATTTTTCCTGCCTCATTACTTCTTTTCCAGTAGCATAAGTTATTTTAATCTACTCTTCATTCTCCTTCTAATTTTTTTTTACCCCCCTCCACCCCCACCTTATTCCTCTGTTTGGTTGGCCTGACCTGAAGATCAGTATCTGTCTAATCCAGGGACTCACAACTACATCAGAACCAAGAGACTAGACACCTCACATAGGACTCCTGTTCTCTGTACAAACACAACAACTCTCCAGCTGGTTGGACATGAGTCTGTGTGATTGCTGGATGGTTCCTCTGGGAGCTCTAAAAGTGTTCATCTTTTCTCAAACATTCACCTCACACTCCTCTTTCGTTCCACAAATAGAAACACAAATTATCTGGCTGTGTGTAATGCCACTGTTGACTGATTAAACTAGCTAGGAGCTAGGGAGCTTTAAATAACCTCCACTAATTCCATGACACTGCTCAGGCTCTGGGCAAACTGTTTCAGCCAGCCAAATACTAACTAGACAATAACATGTTTGTGTGTATATTATTTGCTTGTGTGTTTGTTTGCATAGTGACCTGCAGAAAAGGGCTGGACAGCACCACAGTTGCAGCACATGAGTCTGAGATTTACTGCAAGTCCTGCTATGGCAAGAAGTATGGACCGAAAGGTTACGGATATGGACAAGGAGCTGGAGCTCTGAGCTCTGATCCTCCTGGAGAGAACGTAGATCAGCAGTCTCCCGTGTAAGAGTTCACAATGCAGTTTCAGTGGGCTTTCAGTAGTCATTTTGCACAGTCAAATCAAGTTTTATTAATGTAGTCCAGTTTTACAAATCACAATTTATCTCAAGGCTTTACAATCTGTACAACCACAACACCCCCTGTCCTTAAATCCTCAAATTGGATAAGATAACAACTCTCCAAAAAATCTTGAATCTGTCTGTGAAATGTCTCTTGAACCTCTCCTTCATCATGATGGAGAGGTTCGTTTTTTGGTGATTAAGGTGAACTTATCCTTTAATTATCTTACATCATCTAGTTAAAATCACCTTTCTCCAGTAACATTAAAGACTCCTGCTGACCACAGCTTGAGAAAGAGTTTTTATAATCCAAAAATGCTGTTATTTTCTACTGAAAAATGGTGAAAAATGGTGAATGTTTTTTTTCTAGTTCTAAATCAAGACCTTCTACAACAAACTCCAATCCAAACAAACCTTCTCAGAAGTTTGGGGGTTCAGACCGCTGCCCTAGATGCTCCAAAGCTGTCTATGCAGCAGAGAAGGTGATGGGAGCAGGAAAGGTAGGGATCATCCTGCTGTAATATGGATGTTTTTGTCACTGGCTGTTATAATGTAATTTAGTTGGTGGTTTTCATTCCTACGTCTAAATACATCAAAGTTTCATCTTGCTGTTCAGTTGCCCCAACAGAATGACAACAAACTTTTTTCAGACCTCCTAGCTTTAAAGAGGCTTCTTAAACAAGACATCTTCTTTAAGTGTTTTTAGTGTTGCTGATGATATTATTACCAACAGGTTCATAAAGCCCAAACAAGGTGGTCATGTGCACTCTATACTGTACTATTCAAACTGTAGCAATAATAGTCAAATAAAATATAGGCATCTTAAACACAAGTTAAAGGTGGGTTTTGGTCTAACTGTGCCCTTAGGGGATGCAGTTTAAGCCTGCTAGATTGCTGGTTCTGCTAGAAAGCTAGTTATTTTAGCTTTTGCTTCTTTATTAGTGTTAGTAAAAGCTCTGTGTGTGTGTGTGTAGCCTTGGCATAAAACCTGTTTCCGCTGTGCCCTGTGTGGTAAAAGCCTGGAATCGACGACAGTGACAGACAAGGATGGAGAGCTGTACTGTAAAGGTACACACACACACGCACACACTACGTGAGAATCCTGTCACTGCTCCCTAAAATAACATCTGGGTCACAAATATGGAAATATAGCAGTGTGGTACACAGTACAGAACAAACACACAAATAGATCAGATCTGAAAATCTAGTCAGAAAATGCTGTATATCATTAACTCTGGTTTTCTCATTTTCTCTTCAGTTTGTTATGCCAAAAATTTTGGCCCTAAAGGATTTGGACTGGGGAACGCTGCCATGTTGGAGGAACGACAGTGAACACAACTGGTTTTAAATAACCTCAGGCTCATGTTCACTGTGTTTCATTGTTTCCATTCAGACTCAACCACTTCTTATAAACTGAATGATGTTGTGTGATAAGTAGATGCCATATTGTGTATTGAAATTCTGTGTAACTGAACTATTATCTAATAACCTTTACAGCAGAACAATTAGGTAAATGCTGCATATCACCTCCAATGGTTCATTTAGAATTTAAAATAAAACAATTTTGATACTTCAAAATGTGTCATGAAGGGAGTTTGTTTATAAAGATCGATATTAATTCTAGAATTAAATGGAAAGAACATATAAATACAATCTGAGGTTTGTGTCTTTCATCTGACTGCATCTTTTGTATCTCACATACAGTAAAAAGAATCTTTGTATTACTAATTAGTTTTTCTAATTACAAGTACAAAACAACTTGCCCAACCCTACTTATAAGTCAATGAATTCACTTTCTATGACTGTTACCTCCAGCTGCGAGAAGACAATTAGCAGTGCCTCAACTCGTTAAAAGTTAATTATTAATAGAATCTTATTTGCATTCATAAATAATTTTGTACAATAATTAATTTGAATTATCAAGACAAGAAGTGATTACAAAATGGAGCATGTTAATTTGTCCCAAACAATTAAGTGCGAGCAGGCGTGTAGAGCGGGAAGGGATTGGATGATTTTGTCAAACAAAAATTCGAGCTGTCCTCTCATATTAAATTGAAGGAGTTGACAACGCACAACGAAAATGTTTCACTCAGTAAAGGTGTCGCTAAATAGCACTACAAAAACTGGAGACACTTCAGTCCCATAAAATGTCAATTAATTAATCTTTAATGGTAATCGATTAATTTAAATAATCTTAGATATCAGATAAATGGATTCAGAACTTTGAATTTTATATCAGACAAGAATGAAACAATTCTCTCCCAAAACTCCAGCAACTGGTCTCCTCAGTCCCCAAACATTTACACACTGTTGATAAAAGAGGGGACGCTACACAGTGGTAAACGTGGCCCTGTTCCAACTTCTTTGAGATGTTGCTGCCATCAATTTCAAAATTACCTAATTTATTTTCTTAAAATGGTACATTTTGTCAGTTTAAACATTTGATATGTTTCGTAGGTTCTATTGTGAATAAAATATGTGTTTAAGAGATTTGCAAATCATTCAGTTCTGTATTTATGTAGACTTTACACAGTACCACAACTTTTTTGGAATTGGGGTCATAGATGAGCATTACCATAGTAGTATTTGCTGGTGCAGTGTTTCTGATATTTTGTCCAGTTCCTACAATTAGAGGTCCACACAGAGTCAGTTAGAAAGATAGGCACAACGTTGCTTTATTCAAGTACTATAGTGGTCATTCATTATTAAACACATGCAACTCTTAGAAAAATCATAAAACCATCTGTTTACAAATGAGATATTTTTTTCCAGAAAAGATAAAAAATAGCTTGATGTGTTCATAAAAAAACTGCTCAAAACTTCAATTACAATTTAGGCCTTGAAAGATTTATTCAATCTTACACAAATCTTGTGATTTTTAGTTCACTTACACCGGTCAAGTTTAAGGCAGCAGCAGTCTGTACAAAGAGCAACTCATCTAAACAATATCTACATGTTGTTTTGTGTTTTCTCAATTTCTATTATTGTGGCCTTTCTCCACAGGAAGCCAATACTTAAAAGAAATAAATAGAAACTGTGCTTTTGGTCCAGAACCACTGTGAAAGTCTGACCCTTGACCTTGAGCAAGGGGCTGTGTGGAGGTCAGACCATGTCCGTGTGTCCAAACATGTGCTGGCCACGGCCAGGTGGAAACTGTTGTGTCCAGTCAATGATGGCCGGTTTGAAGAGACCACAACAACGCAGCTGGAAGAAGGACACAAGGTTCCGCACCACGCCTAAACTGCAGGGAGAGGATTAGAGATGATTCAGGACATGATGTTCAGTCAGTCAGTTAATTGATAACTGCACTTGGATATGGCTGGCTAGTCAGGGAAAAGTCACTGCCAATAAACTGTGTGTATTTCAACATGTTTCTTATAATACAGTTTGTAAGAAATCTATTATGATAAACTGATTTTATTTGTGCATTTTAACACTGAAAAATCCCTACTTCAAATTTAAAATGTGTACAGAAGTAATTTATTTTCCTGGAAATATCTAACCTCAAAGACTAAAATTATCAAATTGGAAAATTTCACTGCACCTTTCTTTACATAAAATAATCACAACCACAGTTACAAGTTCCCAGGAGAACAGCAATCACATTTCGTGTAAATATATGACCCAATACATCCATGCCTCTGGCTTTAAATGCTGACTGATCCTGATTGATTGTTCTTTCAAACAATCAGTGAAATGTACAATTTAATGTGTACTGAAATTTGAAAACGTGTCTGAAAAGTAATTCATGTCTCATGTTACGTAGTTTGTATATCCCCACACAATCACAGCCACATATTTTGTCAGTTTTCTACTGAGACTTTGAGAGATAAAGTTGTAGTTTACCCCTGTACCTGGATTTAGATAAGAGTCACTTTAAATTCTGGTACAGTTAAAAAAATTAAGCTTACATTTGCACGTCTGGCTGCACCTCACATTCACTAAACTTCTCAGAAGATATTGCAAACATCAGATGACACATATTTAATATGACTAAAGGGCTGATTTTATTTCCACAGAGAAATGCACATTTCCAAAAGTAACTAGTATCCCACTCACTTGTATGAATTCTGTCTCAAGGAGACAGATTGTCGGTGTTTCCTCTGGAATAGAGTCAGACTCGTCCGCTCTGCTGTGGTTAGTCCCAGGAAGGCAATCTGCTCCGACACAAAACAAAGTATGTTAGTCACCACCAGGATCAAGAAGACAGTTGCTGTGTGGATAAACACAGCAGATCAGGGGCCTGTTCTTCAAATGTGAAATTCACACTATCAAACTGTTATAATTCCAATTACTAAAGAATTGATTTGTTAATCCTAGATTAAATTATCTTGTGCATCTGCTTGAAATTAAATGAAAATGAGTAGAAGTGAGTTGAAACAATAATCAGCATTAATCTGATGAGAGCTGTTTATTTGACTGCATGTGCATATGAGGTAGGTGTGTTGGCAACCCTTCCAAAAGAATCATGAACTAATGTCTCATTTTATCCATGTTCCTGCATTTTAATGGTGTTATAAATTGTGTAACAGAATATTCCCACTGCTTCCACATTTTCACTGTCAAACAGTGACAGGTAACGTTTGTGCCTGTATGGTGAGGTTCTCCCCAATGAACATGCAAAAGATTTTTAAATAGCACAAGTAGCTTCAAATGTATGCATATATAAACATTTTGGTGTACTTTTGTTTGTATTTTACAATGTCAAGTATAGGTAATAGGGCTGGGCGATATGGACCAAAACTCATATCTCGATATTTTTAAGCTGAATGGCGATATACGATATGTATCTCGATCTTTTTTGATCCCATAAAGTAATTAAAAAAAGACAACTATGGGACAAATTTACATGTTCTAAATGTTATTAATGTATGACAAACTATTGGCAGTTTAGACAAATTTGGCACATATGAAATAGTTGTTTTGTTAAAAAAAAAGAAGCTGCATTGCGGATTAATCAATTAAGAGTTGTTAAAAAAAGAAAGTGCCCTTTTATGCCCCGTATAAAGCTGTCTTGTTCCACTGTTAAGGTAGCGACCATGTCTTTAGCGATATGATAAGCTACTGCTTTGGTAATGTCGTTCCACT
>JAUMHL010000018.1:18868472-18889960 GCA_032362345.1 Sandelia bainsii
ATTATTCTGATGCTTGGAATCCGAACTACCTCCAGATGATTGAACCACCGCCTCTACATATACCAACCTGCTCCTCTCCTCCTCACCACCCCACCTGCTTTCTTCCTTCTCCGCTGCTTTCTTGAAGCGGAGTGAAGGGGCGGGCTATGAGTTGTGTTCAGAGGGGGAGCGCTAAACTGCTAATGATAATTACATCAACACACAGAAACAAAATCCTTTGATATTATACAGAAACTCATTAACACACTGCAAACAGTCACCTGGTAGAGCTGTAGCAGCAGGGTCAAGCTGGACCAGCAGGTGTGGTAAAAGGCCAGCAGGAAGACACAGAGCACCCAGGGAGAGCAGCTGACCAGGGCAGAGACCACGCCCCACACGCCTTGCTCCTCATAATGCACCACACAGTGAGTCGACCAGTCTGAAACAACAAACATAACACTCGTATCCAGTGTAAATGTAAAACTATGTTAGATACAGTGATTGTACTGCGTGTTGGTTTACTCACATGTGAGACATCCGTAGAATATCCAGCAGCCCATCAGCAGGAAGGAGAACAGAAAAAACACAAAGTAGTGATGGTTCCTCGCACCTGGAAGACAACAACTGTGGTACCGAGTCTTCGACTTACTCAAAACACTGCAGGAGCGGACACCAAAATGCACACATAACATGGATACTGACATAAGCTTAAACTGTGCAGTGTGCAACAATTGCAGCTATTGGTAATCATCATTAAACAAACATGTTCTGCTTTCATTACATAATTATTATGTTTTCATTTTCTGTTGTTACAGCATCAATTGGTGTAATTTTTATCTTCTGTCAGCGAATGTGAATAAATAATTTACTGTCATGAACATGACAAGCTACAACTTTGTTTTTGTTGACCTTATTTTCTAAACACATACAGTATTTATGTGTAAAAAATAAGACAAAATTAGTCTTCTTAGCATCACCCAAGCAGTTTATACCATTATAGCTTTAAAGAAAATTACTAAAATTAATTAACTATTTTTTTAAATATATTTATTATTAAAGATTTTACATGAGAATTTTAAAGGTGCATATTTTCTCATGAACTACACAAACATCAACTATTTTAGTAACTATATGACACATTTTAAGGATCAGAGTCATACCGATGCAGCTGTTGGTCCAGATGGAGTGGTGGTCCTGCTTCGCCACACAGGCATCACAGGTGAAGCAGTGGTTCGTTCTTGCTGGTTTCTTTATCTGTGAACGAAGCAATGCAAAACAGCAAGGTTGTCCCTGTTCGTGTCAATGGCTGAAGTGTTGAACAAACTGAAGGCTTTGTGTTCAGAGCCTCACCATGCAAGAAGTGCAGAATATTCTGGGGTCCAGACAGCCAGCTTCAGCTAACACCAGCACATTCTGACAACACAAAAACGACACCTTAGCTCTGTTGTTACACAACATTTACATGCAAGATAACATTATTCGATTCTAAAATTCCTACCATTTTCTTCTCCTCTTCAGTTGCCTTGACAAAGCCCGGGTCTGTTTTGCAGGTGCGGAGGTAGTAATAGAGCAGAGCAGTGGCATTCAGAGTGAACAGAACCTGAACTGTGGCACTATGCCCATGTGGGATTTCATGTTAAGAAACTCTGCTGATAAAGAGGCTAAACTATCAAACATCAGCTACTTCCTGTCTCAGACAGAAAACTAAAGTGTATGAACATCATAAGCATTTTATGAACTAAATTTACATTTCCGTGTCTATCTATGTCCTATCATGAAATACAGACTACCGACATTTCTAAGAATGCCTCCTAGCTGTATTGTCGTCTTTTGTTTTGTTTCTTGCGAAGAAAGGATATCTGGCAGGAACCAGAGGCACCAGGTGACAAGCATCCAGAAGACTGAAGCCATGAGAGCTGAAGCTGGTAGAAAAGTCTGAAAGGCTGGACCGGAGAAATTCCTGTTTACACACAAACAAATGTTTTTACTGAAAAGACAAACAAGCAGTTTTGTAGCACATGGAGATTGAATAGATGAGCACTGAAGCAAAATGGCTTGTTATTCACCCTCCGCTTAATACACAACAGTCAGCAGTCTCACCTTGATACCAGATTGATGACACCTATCACACAGGCCAGCAGGATCCCTTTGAACAGCCACGAATCAGAGTTCATATCAGCTATTGCAGCCACACTTCCAAACATGGCCGTAGAGAGCAAAAACTGCAGAATGACCTTTGGAAATTAAGAGTAAACAAAAAGACAACTTTCTAGACCTTACTGTAGATTATTTGTAAGAAGTTTTAAATATGTTTGAGATTTTTTTGTATGTGCGCTCTTTAGTATCTCTGTACCCTGTATCTGTTGACCATCCGTAGGCAGCGTGAGTTGGAGCGAATTCTTTCCTCTTTAATATGGTTGAGCATGTGGATGAGCAGTGGGCTATGTACCTGGTGGGCCAAGTCGATGGGCGTGTGACCCTGAAGAACCATAAAAAAATACACATGAAAACATGCATCATTTTTTATTGAATTCAAAGTGTTATGTAGGTAGGCATAGTGCTCAGATTTAACCAGTGCATATTTATGAACATATTTATAAATATGTTATGTTTTATTGTTATAATCTGTAAGGTCTCAAACCTTATGTTATAAAGTGCCTCAAGATTACTTTTGTTGTGATTTGGCGCTATATAAATCAACTGAATTGAATTTTATTTTCAAAGCTTACATTTAGCTGCTGGACACTCTTTATTTACACATTTAAGATGTGTAAGATTTATTTATAAATTTAAGATGTATTTTGGACCACAGTTGCCACCAAACTAGGTGTGATACATGTTAACCTCAGATGTTTTCACTTTCATTTGTCAACTTTCCATCCAGATTTTCTTAGATGATTTAGCTCTGAGATATGTAAGTTCCTAAGTATAAGTTCCTGACTAGAGGCATGTATTACTGAAGTCTACACTTAAATTCTTTGTACTATTGTTTTTGCAGTTTGAGTTTCGTGAAGCTCACGTTTATGTTTTCTGCATCAACACTGGCCCCAGCCTCCAGCAGGATGTGGGCGGCGTCTACATTTCCTGCCAGCACTGCGCAGTGCAGTGGAGTGTTCCTGTTCACTTTGTCCACAGCACTCACAGAAGCGTTGTTCTTGATTAAGAAATTTGTGGGTTCAGGCCTAGAACAAAAGAACAACATATCTTTGATTCATGTTATTACACTGAGAAGAACTATTTCTTACATTTTTATGGTTTATTTACATTATTAACATTAAGGAAATCTGCAATACAGGCAGGTTTGTTGAATAATTGAATTACTTAACAGATATTTAAGCACCTATTCTAAACTGGACTGGGAAAAAAATTACTGGGAATGAAAAATCACAGCAACATTTAAAAGGCATTAAGACAAAGTTCTGTATCCCAGGAGAAACAACGAGACTAAATATTATCTGGTCACCAACTTATAAACATATGGACAGACAAGGTGGATACTTCCAGCTTCAGACCAACTGTAAATGTAAAGATCATCACAGACATTCTAAAAGTGTCAATATTCAATAATATTTCACCATTTGATCCTTTACTTAAAGCCACTGGGGTTTGGATATCTTTGAATAAGGTGCTTACCCAATGATTTTCTGGGCTGCTAACATCAGTGGTGTCTGTCCATTACAGTCAGGCCCATCAACTTCCTAGAAGCGAAGCAAGGAGGCAAATAAGGGCCAGCCAGGAAAATAAAACCTACATTTGCATTTTGAGAGAAGAGAACAGAAAAAATAAAAACAAAACTCTGTCTTGGGAAGCTGACCTGTCCCTTAGCCATCAGATAAGCTGCTATGGCCATATGCTGGAAAAGAATGGCGAGGTGGAGAGCACGATAACCTTCTCCATCAGCGATGGAAGGATCTGCTCCATACCTCATCAGCTGGATCACCATAGGGAGGTGGCCCTGTCTGTTCAAAAACCAACAGAAGCTTTTAAGGTGAAGACATTGAGATAAGTCAAGTCAATGTATCATCCACCAGCAAATGAAATCACTTTGGCCATTCACCAACAAAAAGCAGGTTAGTTAGGAGGTTAATCAGTAGAGTTATCTATTTGACAACAAGCTGCCACAGTTTGTGCTAAGACATCAGTTTATTAGAACATGTTCTTCATTGCTGGATTAATATTTATATATCATTCCCTTGAAATCAAACCTAGACATTCATGACAACTAAATATTTATATTTTTTTATAGTGCTATATTGCACCAAGATTCAAATAGAATCAAAACTCTCAATCCAGTTTTCTATTTAAAAAATCTAAATATACTCAGACCCAGCTATGAGTGGTCAAACAATCACCTTATGGCCCAGTGAAGAGGAGTGGAGCTCAGGTCCCCACCAAGCTGGTCAACTATTGCCCCTTTAGATATATAATACCTGTCAGAAAACAGCAAAAAAGACCATAAAACAAAATTGATTCGACTGTTCAGAACATTTTGTGTTGAAGCTTGTTGCGTTTTATTTCCGATGTCTCAATCTCATCTCTGGGTCTTTGTGTGAAGTTGTTTCTTTTTGCTGAGAGCACTGTGCATGTCAGTTATCATCAACATCATCTATCAACGTCAATTCTTCTGACATTGGAAAAAAAAAAAGAGACAAAAACACAAAATCCCTAAGGACTGACTTTGTTTCCAAAATTAGGTTCAACTGACAACATCCCCACTTATATTTACTTTAATTTGTGACTGACATGATTCTTAGGAAAAACTTGAAGATAAAGTGATTTCAGTGCAATAATATGATTCTATATAATTAACAAATTTATTAGACCAGTATGTTTAAACAAGTTATGTCTCAGTTACCTGAACATACTATATAAAGTAAAATGCTGTTATTCAGTGATTCCTCATATCTCTCTGAGATGTCAGCTGTACTGAGACAAAAATTATATTTAAAGTTCTTACTTGACCAACTCTGAGCGATTGTTGATAGCTGCCCAGTGCAGCAGACTGACGTTCTCCTTGTCTGGCTGCCTGACATCATAGCCTGCTTCCACCAGTTCCTTACAGCGCTCAAGGATGCCGAACCTGTCGCACAGACAAACAATTCATAAACACAACAATAACAACAACAATAATAATAATAATTTAGCACGTCACAGCAGCAGAGGTAAAAATACTAGAACAGAAAAAATCTTAAATATAGCACAAAAATACAGATACATAATAACTACCAGACTCATCAAGTATTAAGTTGCAAAACAAGACTATCGAGGAAACAGTAACACATTTCCACATCAACATAAAGTAAACTGTTAGTTGTGTGGTAAAGTGGAAAAGCAGGTTCATGTTATCTTAGTTTCAGAACTAGTGGAAAAAAGCTGAATGAACAGAGAGCTGGGAGTGGCTCTGTTCGTCTTACAAGAGTGAGTTTTGCTCTGCTGCACTTCAGCTCACTGATTAGTGCCATGTACTAATGTCAACTAAGATCTAAAATCTAAAAATCCTCACCCTCTGACTGCTAATTAAACACAGAACTATGAAATCTTTTGTCTAAAGTATTCTTGAGTTGTGCAAGCTCTGTGCAAATACATAGATCAACTACTTGTGACCTGAGCAAACAAGGTGTGTAGTTACTTCTGTGCGACAGTTTTAATACATTTGAATCTTATAACCACCCCAAAATAATCAAAATTGTGTGATTATTTTATTACTGTGAAAACAACATGGACATCTCAGTGAAAAAAAAATTGAACTAAAAACTGTGTACTGAAACTGCAGTGAAGTGTTTGTTCTGGATACTATTATAATTCTGTTTATTTAAAATAATATCAAAACAAAATGGTTGTGTGTGTTCTGGAAATTAAGTACAACTCTGAGTACTAACACACAGCAGCTGTCAAAACATTACACAAAAGAGATGTGTATTGTTATTAAAAATATAAGTCACGTTTTGTTTGAAAAACAAATTAAACAAAACAGCTGCTGATTACTTTTCTGCTAACCAATTCATCATTTCAGCACTAAAATGTATCTACAAATACTCACACATTCGTGTTCAGCTACTGCCAAAGAAGAGATGATGAAGCAATTTAAACATGGCACCCTATCTGCTGCTTGCATGCCTCCTTGGAGAATTGTGAAATAATATAAAATATCTAATGTTGCACCACTTACTGCGTTGCCTTTACTATGTCCCAGCTGCTGCTGTCATCCATGTGCGACCGTTTTTTCGGCTGCTGAGTCAGTTCCACTGTCTGATCGGCACTTTTGCCAAACTGTCCGTGAAATGCCGGCATGAACGGATTCCCCATCCCGCCAAAAGCAGCTGCTCTTGGCCCGTGACTGTGAGAATGACCTCCATGTCCATGGTGACTTTTGTCACACATGTGGCTGTGATCCTGCAACACAGATAGAAATAAAAAGACAACACAGATTTGGATTAAAACTCAAACTGGCAAAGAACAGTAGCATTACTGAGTCACATTGCATGCACACTTTCACCTGCAGGCTTTGAGGGCTTATGGCTGGTTAATTTATTTGAAAAGAGAAAAGAAAGTTAATCTGCAAACATCTTGATAATTGTTTAAGTCATTTGTCAGCAAAATTAGTCTCTGGTTTTAGTTTCTAAAATGTGAGCACTACTTTTCTTCTGTTTTCTATGGACTTAATTTTAACTTCTTTTTATTTTTTATTTTAACTTAGTTTTAAAATCACTGTAAGTTGAATATATCTGGAAGATATCCAGTTGATTTGATTAACTCAGACTGCTGAAACCTCACATTATCTTTAGATATTTTTGAATAACACTACATTTGTTCACAGAAAGACTGTGGATCACGGTGAGAGCGCATTAGCAAGGGATGTCAGTAGCTACTAAGAACAGGAAGAGCAATTAAATGTGGAAAGTAAAGTGTTTCTGTGTCCGTATGAGAACCTGACTGACTATTGAAGACATAAAACAGTGAACCCATCATTTAATAGTAGAAAACAAAGGTGGCTGTGCAGTGAAATGGTTAAACAAGCGTTGGCTGTCAGTCCATCATCATGTCACACAGACGAATCAAACAGGCCTTCCTTATTGTGGACGTCGATACCTTTACACAAGTAAAATCATCTGCATCTGAGCCAGAGATCAGCTAGCTGTTGATGCTTAGCGTCAGGTAACTAGCAGCAGCCTAACACAGCCAACATTAGCCAAAAACTGACAGCTGGTGTGTCTCGATGTGTAACAGCCAACACAGATTATTCCGCGTTAGAGCGGCTGAAGCGACGAGCGAAAATTATACAGCAAGCTAGCTAAAAAAAATGATAGCAACTTGCTAATAAAACAGTATATGAGCCAGGTCTCCGCCGGGTGAGACGATGACCCCGCACACCGCCCACTTAGAAGCAGCTCATTGACAAAACCCCGACTTACATGACCGTCCTCAGTCCAGTCCATCTCGTTGTTAAGGAGCGAAGCGAAAGTTGGTGCCAGTAGACGGGCCAGAGTCAACGCTCGACTTCCGCTGGGTGTTTTTCAAAGTAAAAGTCGTGAGCGTAGAGCGAAAGAAAAACATTTGATGGTGAAACTGGTGGAAAGAAAATGCATGTATATATTTATATAATAGAGATCCATACATAATAGATACCTCCAGACACACCTAATGCAAGCATGGCCATATTAACCTTATCTTAGAGGGGCATGGATAAATCATGAGAAAACAGGTCCTTGGGCACAGACAGGTAAAAGGCCACCCCATGTAGTAATAAAGATGGACACACCTTAAGGGTGTAACTATGTCAGTTATTGGGTTAAACTTCAACAGGAAGGATTACCCCATTTTTTTCTGGCAGGTTTCAAAGTTGTAACTGAGCCCACCAGTAGTCGTCCCTATACCTAGTTAAGTCTTAGTGAGGTGGAGGTATTAAGTTTAACTTAGCTGTAGTTTAGTTCAGATTTTATTTATTGCTGTATTAATACCCTCATTGGACCATGCTGCATGGATGAAGTTTGCATGAATAAAAAAAAAAATCCCAAACAGATTTCCAAAAAGGTTAACAATCTATCTTTGAATGTGGGTTTATCAAATATGCTTTTAGTAAACACAATTTATACACAGATGTAAACCACTTTCAAATTTTCCTTATAAATAATTTGTGCTGATGTGATTTTGTTGTCCTTGTGTTTAAAGATTCAAAAATCTTGAAGAAGGGCTTCAGCAGAATTATAGCATCTGAGTAATGCCCCTGATTTCATACTGAAATGCATTGAACTGTTTGGTGTATTTTAGTTAACCAGTAGCTTACAGCTTTTGTTACGTTAAAATGTCTGTAAATTGTATTTTGAAGACAAAATGTAAAACAGGAAAGGCTATTTCCTTGAAGCATTTTTATTACAGTTCTTCCTTCTTCCTGGAAATGCCACAGTATTTTAATTGGGACATTTTTTTACTCGTCCTACAGGCTTTTCCCTGCTGCTATCAGCATTATCCAACAGTGAATATACATTTTTTTAACTTCTCTGTGTAGAAAAACAACATGCATCCCAGTGGAAATTTACAGAAATTCACATTTGCTTTGGCTGGAAGATATAAGGAAAAAAGGCATCTCATTCGTATGATAAAAAATATTAGAGACATATTGGCTTTTAAACTCAAAACAAACCAGTCTTTGAATAAATGTGTTTTAAACACAAAGCCGCTTTAGTATAAGTGAAAATCAACATTTTTATGTTTGCAAAAAATGTCTTATCACATTTCCAACCACTGATAGCTCACTCTGCAGTGCTGAGTGCTTGAAACTGACATATTAGAGTTAAAACTCAATATTCCACTGAATATAAACACACGTCTGAAATGTTTTTATTGTGTAACAGAGACAGAGACAGACTAATTCTGCAATTGAGATCCATACTTGGATTGAGGGGGGAGAGGCAATAAATCACTGACATTACTTAATCAGCAGGTATTTAATTCAAACCTCTGCTTCACACAAGTTGTTGTAGTATGTGGGTCTGAAACACAAAGCACACACACAGAAAAAATTATTTCCAGGACCAAGAGTTGAAAATCAGAAAAAAACATTCAGCAGGGAAATTGGTCTATATGTCATATAAACAGAATATAAGATTTTTTTTTAAAAACACTCACTTATGATGCAATGCTTCAAAATAATTAATGATGCACAAAACAAATTATTCACAAAACCATTTTGTTTGGTGTAATGGTGCAATCATAATAACACAACCTCTTCTGAATACTTAAGTTAATATAGAATCACATAGCTTGTATAATAAACAGTAAACTATTTTGTAAACGGTGGTACAGCTGGTCATCATTACCATGGTTGATTTCTACTATATATTGTTCTACATATATATGTATATATATAAAAAAAAGATATATATAAAAAATTAAATATTTATTGTCTATCTTACCTCGAAAATGGCCTGTTTGGACAGTTCTGCTAGTTTATTTAAAATTTTAACATGGGTTTTCTGAAGTTCCAAGTGTCCTACATTTATCTTTAAAATATTTTTTCATGCAATAAATGTATTTATATACATATCATAAGTTTAGTAGCATCAGAATCAGAATCAGAAGCTTTATTGTCATAAACATAGTAAAACAGCCGTTACACTATGTCATGAAATTCTTATTGCTACATAACTCCCATTGCACTTCAGTAAAAAAGCAAGTAATAAATAGCATGTGACTCCATATGCTATTTAAGGTGACAGAATCAGATTTAACGGGTAAAAGTTTGTTGTGAAGTATCTTCTTTTTCAGTGCAGTTCCCACAAAAACAAACAGACTGATGAGGCTCAGAAAGAAAGAACTTCAGCCTCAATCAGCCCATGCACTTTGAGTTGAGGGGCAGTAGATGGCGCCACAGTTCAATTCATGATCAGAAAGGCATTTGTCTGACGGCTGCAAAGACATCAATCCGTTGTGCTCAATGTACAGAATTTTTGTAACTGTCTTCATTCAGACATGTTTATGTACAAGCTGATTTAGTTATTATTCTGAGATGTAACACGTGAATAATATCTTCTGCTTGAGATAAACAATTGACAGGGAGGCATAAAACCCTTTCAGTGATTAATTTTCAGTGTGACTACAGTGGTTAAATGAATGCTAAATGAAGGAACTATATATAAACATATTCATGTTTGAAATTAATATGGGCCTTTTTCAGGATTACCCCACTCACTCACATAGTTGGATTTTACGTCAATGGACATCTGGACATGGAAAACATATACAGACATGGAAAAGGCATTGAGACCACTGAGGATCTGGACACAAGACTGAAAGAGTTAATGGTGGCTAATTTTCTTATTTTGCATCTGTTTGTCATTGTGTAGTTGTTTCAGATCAACTTGCAAAATGCTGATATGAACTTTTTCACCAAAAATCAAGCCTTTTGATGTCATCATTATAAAGTCCTCTAAAACTTGCTCTTAACAGACTTAACTTTAATTATATTATGCAATAAAAAAATATGCCAAGCGCTAATTTTATTATTTTCTTTTAATCATTTTTTTAACGTTTCATGTAATTAAAGTCCAATTTAGACACAAAAAAGGACATAATTGAATATGAATTCATTAATTCATCTAAAAGACATGAAATACCAGCTAGTAAAATGTTCAAGACTTCAGTGCATATGCCAGATTTTTTTATGTGTGTGTACTCCCAAACAGAAGTAATTGAGCTGTCAGGAGGAAGTCATAACAGTGAAAAAGACTAAAGGTCGAGATTACTATTGTTTGTATGAGATACGAGAGTAGAAGCAAAATGAAAAGGAATTTGTTTTTTTATGAAAGGAAAACGAGGGCTGTACAATGTGATCTGCACATACAGAACTAGGCCTTTATCTTGAGTGAGTATATGAGTCCATATTCTTCAATCAGGAGACGCCGGGGTCATTAAAACAGAGTGATTAAGGAAGCAGGGCCGTCCAGTGAAAACTTGTAGAGGATGTGTGTTTCACTGCTGATAGAGCAGCTGAGGTGGGCTGTGTGACCTGACTTTGCTCCCATTAAAGCCTTTGTGGAATTTATTAATGCTGATGTTGGGTGAAAACCTCATAAGTCTACTGTTTCAAGCAGGCTGTGAACAAATCACATACACACACACACACACACACACACACACACACACACACACACACACACACACACACACACACATATTAATGGATTATACAAACAGATACTAACACAAAATCATCATCAGTTTACACCTCAGTTTGATAGCTCTGACTTGATTTAAACTGAGAAAACTATATGACTGTCTGCTGTTTAGAGGTGGACAGGGAGTGTACAGAGGGTTTGCTGCCCACAGTGGGTGGATCTTTCCACTGAAAACTGCTGCTGGAAAGGAGACTGCTAAGGGCAGTGTCAGAAAGCCTTGCATGAAATGTGCTATAAAACAAAAACAAGATGTAAGAAGCTAAAACATTCTGCAGAGTTTAGGGGACCAGCAGAGTTGGTGATGAGTTTGTTACTATGAGCAACACATTCATACTACATATAGTGATTACATTCATTGTGTATCTATTGATTAGTGCATCTTTATGAAGACTAAACTCAGTGTTGTTTTCACTTGTGAGACAAAATTTGTAATTTTTCAAAATCACTGTTACCTGAGAACACACCTTATCTTGAAAATGACACCAGACTGTTTTATGGTAATGAAGATGAAGCAACCTGCCATGTTTACAGCAAGCTTTCCTCAGACTCTCCAGAGATACTTGCAGATATGAAAGTGAGAAGACCCTAGATGATGGAAGTTAATTATGGTAATAAAGTGTGTGGTGGCCAGTGGGAATGAACATTGCAGCTCTGTCTCTGTTGTGGCTGTGAATTCTGCTGCTTGCTTCATAAAACAAAGGATAAATAAGTGTCTTAATGTGAACCAGTTATTTTACTGTTTGACCATATGGGAATATGAGATGGTGGAAGACTGAACGGAGAAAATTCTTCAAAAATTTATAACACTATAGGTCAATTTATCTTATTGTATGTTATGTTAAAGGGAAAAACTGCTTTTGATTGTAAATGAAGTGAGATTGGTGAAGCATAGACAATGAAGTTTTATACCAGAAGATGTTTCAGCAATATAAAACATAGGTTTTTGTGTCATATCAAAAGTGCTTCTTTCTACAATCCAACCCCCTGATACATGTTTTTGTGCAACATTCTACCATTTGCCACCATTAATCAACTTAGAATAAATATTGGCAGCTTAGTTATGTAATTATTGAACTTGAATTCAATCAAATTCAATAAGATTGAGGAGACTTTCTAAAGGAAGGTAGAATCAGCAGCAGAAAAATGTTGCAGATAATGTTTATTTTATTCCAGACAACAAGAACCTTTTCTATGCTTCTAAATCTTTTGTTGCTTATGTTATGTTTACATACTGTAACATCCTCCATAACTTAGGTAACAAACCTTATCTTACATTTGAGAGCTTCTCTCTCTATCTTACCCCCTGTCATAAGACAATGAATATTTCTATAATCAAAAACTTCCAAAAGTAAAAAAAACTTTGGGAAACTGGAAAAAAGGAAAAAAAATCAGGAAGGGCTAAATAGGAGGGATTCCTCTTCCAGGATGTAAAATACTGCAATAGATAATATGGGGAATACACATAAAATTACAGTATATTAATGTAATAATATTACTTATATCTCTCATCCATGCACCTTAGCAGTAGATGAAGTTGTGCCAGTAATTTGCTCTAAACGCTGTTCCACACCATAGATTTTGCACAGAAAAATGCTCAACTAAATTGTGACAATAATTGTGACACTAGACTCCTTCCTCTTCCCGTCATTCACCTTTATCTGATGACTTTAGCTGTTGCAGGTGTCCCCAGTCTGTGCTGATGATTGATAATTTATAAAATAAAATGCAGGCTCGGCAGGTCAGAAACTCCTGGTCTCACCCTTGTAACATATTTAAACTGGCACCAATTTGATAGTGTTCAACATAGAGGCAAAATGTATTAATACAAGAACTGAACTAAATGCTTAGTGAGATATTGGACTTAGAAAGTAGAATAGTACCTATTGTTAGGGAGTGTAAATGTGTCCCTGTCAAAATATGGCCTTAAACAGGCTGTAGATTTAAAGCAACAGACACTTCATATTTTTGTGTCCATACAAAATTATTGTAATCTATCTATGGTGACGAAGGGCCTGTAACTTTAACAAACCACAATCTTTCCCTAATCCTAAGCTTAGGATTTTCCTTAAATAAACAAATCTACACCATAGTCTTATTACATCATAAAAGTGTTTTCTCTTTCAAAAGTGATTTAAACAAGGGACCAGTTTGATTTGATTTTGGACCTGTCATTTCTATCATGACTATAAAACTAACATGATAGGCAAATTCAGACAAGTTGTCTGCAGATTTGAGCAATACATCTTGTATGAAATGAAAGTGATAAGACTGGTGAGTATGTGAAGCTGAATTTGGTTGGTGCTGGTGGACGTTCTCTTCCAGGTCTAATTCTCAATTAAGCCAGCTAAGGGTATATTCTAAATAAAAATAATTTTGCGGTAGGAAAAATCAAGCAAAGTTTAAACTGAAAGCACACACACACAAATTTAGCAGCTTAAGAATATCTTTAAAAATACAGTATCTTCTCTGCCTCTCTTTATGAGCGTTCCATCTTTGTGATTACATTTTCAACTTATTAAGAGAAATCAATGAACAATAATGGCTTTAACCTGGAATCACCTCATCATGTCCTTTATTAAAAAGAGAAAGGATCCCCATTATTTTCAGCAGTCAGTATGTGTCTTTGTCTGTACTGGTTTAATTTGTGTGTTTGTATGTGGCTGTGAAAGTGGGCTACTGAGGGGAGGTTTTCTGGATTCAGCTTCCCAGTGGATGGCCTCTCTCTAATGGTGCCAGAGCTGAACAGGCGAATGAGGAGTTAAGAAAGGAAAGGAAGGGAGGGGTGAGTTGGCGAGAGACGGACATCAAAACAACAAAGGGCAGCGGGGGCGATAATCCCACCTAATGCCCCCTGTCTGTCCCATGTCTGCAGTGGCTCTCTGGTGAGTGGCAGATTGAGTGCATTCATGCAAAAGGTTACTTGGGTGATCAAGTGCTCTTCTCAGGGGTGGGGGCAGTTCAGGCTGCCTGTCTTCAGCGGCCACTTTGGGCCATCATCCGCTCATAGCAGCAGCAGCAACATTTTTCTGCCGCTGATTCAGCAGAGCTCGGCCCACTGTGTCACTGGTGGTCATGTATTATGTAACAGGCTCTGTGCTGTCTGGACAGTAAACGCTTGCAGACTGGGACCCTCTCAGACACGACACTGGGGTCTGTCAGGGATGAGACTGTAGTGAAAGAGTACACCAGTTGCAGAATTATTGATCCCTTAGCTTGAACCTTTCTCTGTCTCTATAGTCTTATCCTTTTACCTACAACCATTCTACTCTCACATACAAACTTACCCCTTAAAAAGATGTTTCAAAAATGGTTGTTAAATACCATGTTTCTTCCTGCGCCCTATCTGTGACAGGTCACAGTACCTTTTTACGTAGCATTACCAATGCAAAATCTCAAATGAGTTTACATGAATTTCTGATTCTTTGTTACAGATAATAATAGGAAGTTTAAACTCTCTGAGGTCTAAGTGACCCCATAACTCTATATAATATCATAAATTACAGTGCTGCATGCTGCATCTGGTGTCAGGCGTTAGCAAACCTGGAGTCCAATCAATGAAACAAGAATGGAGGTGCAGTTATAAAAACACTTAAACAGTGTAAGTGTGCTATTAACAAGCAGCGTCAGCTGATGTAAGTCATGCCTTGCAAAAACGAGATCTCAGAAGACAATTAAGGGTTATTCATTTGCATGCAGCTGGGAATGGTTACAGAGTATGAGTTTAGATATTCATCAGTCCACATTGAGACATATTGTGTACAAATGGAGATGATGGCACTGTGGCTAGCCCAGGTGAAAAAGAACCACTGAGTAACCGCTAAAGACTTGGGATGGAAGGATTCATTAGAGCTGGTTAACATCTCTGTGCATGAGTCAACCTTACACAAAATATTGATCAGGCATGGAATCTATGGCAGGACACCATGGAGGAAATCATTGCTCTGAATGCCTGCATGCCTGAAGTTTGCCAAAGACACTCGACAACACTACTGGGAAAATGTCTTGTGGACAGATAAAACAAAGGTAGAATTGTTAGGGAAAAACACAGAGCACAACAATACGGCGTGAAAAGGGAACTACATACCAACATAAAAACATCATTCAAACAGTGAAGTACGGTGGAGGTGCAGCTAGCAATTGTGGAGGGAAAAATGTATTCCCAAATTTATTATTCTAAAGGATAATGTCAGGGTGGCTATTTGCAAGCTGAAGCTCAGAAGAATATGGGTGATGCAGCAGAACAGTGACACTAAACATCGAAGTAAATCTACTACAGAATGACTTGGGAGAAACAAAATCCACCTTTTGGAGTGGCCCAGTCAGAGTCCAGGTCTCAAGCCATTAGTGATGCTGTGGAATGACCTCAAGAGAGGCATTCATACCAAGCGTCCGAGTTTATTTTGCTTGTTTGTATATTAACACTTTGCTTGAAATGAATGAATTATTACTGCATTAATAATTTCACAACGGACATATTTATTTATTTGCCGCCACTATGTCAGAGGGCTGTCTGCACCTTCTGTCGTACAGTACCATTGGAAGTGGGGGAGCTGCATCGTGTGGTGCGTCTCAGGCCGGCACTTGGTGATCCCTGGCCTAACACCTCAGCAAAGCATTTAACAGAGAACCAGTTTAACAGTGGAGGTCTGAGCTAAAAGCTAAAAGAGACGTTTAACTTTAAAGTCTGTCAATTACAAAAAGCTGTCTCACTCTCTCCATAATGAACTGTGGCAGTTGGGAAACTCATCCAGTCACAGGATGAGTCCACTGAAAAAACTACAATAAGATCTGTGCACCATCTGGACAAAAAATCTTTTGCACATATGAAACACAGCAGCACTTTCCATTACATGCTGTGTATATTTTAATGTCATCTCTGTATTATTATTTTATTATTAATATTTTTAATTTAAATTTTTTATTATTTTTTATTTTTCTTAAATATCTATCTATTTTCCTTGGTTACTTTATTACGCAGATAGTGTTTGTTCTTTTTATTGTGCCTTATTGTTTTTGTGTTATATTGTAATTTTTTATTGACTCGCTTGTGTGAAATATTTGTAAATGCTTTCAAATAAAAAAAATACATATGCGATTAATTTAGATTAATTAATCACAGGGCATGTAATTAATTAGATTATTTTAATTACTTGACAGCACTATTAGGAAGATGATGCTCCAGTGATAAGTCATGATGAACATTTAGTAAAAACAGATGTGAGGGAAAGACTCACTCAAACAATATTTGCTTCTCAAACAAATGGCTAAAAATGCTAGTTCTAGCTTTGAAGCTAAGACAAGGGGGTTGCATGTTGCAGAACTTCCACAGCTCTACTTGGAGCCTCCTGATTTCTGGATCTTCTGGTTTTGCAAAAGGAAAATGCAGCATTAAGCAAACTGATGACATACTAGAATGTTTGGTTCAAAAAAACTTTTTTTTACTTTAAGTAACAAAGGTAAAATATGTAGAAACAATAGATGTAGCAAGACCTTACAGTATTGTACTAATGTGTATCTGACTTCTGTGTTTCCTGTGAAATGGAGCACTGAGGTTATCAAATAATTATTGAAAGACATTCTGGGAAATGTAGGACATAACCAGAGGAGAGGCACACATGGCATGCCGAGTAAAAGTGGAGTAGAAAATAAATTAAACAACAATGCAGCACTTAAAATATCTGCTGGGCAGAAATGATTATCACAGAATGATACTTAACAGTGTCAGACCATATCTGAAAGGAAAGTTCACCTTTTGCAGCAATCTGCCAATTGTCACATTTTTGATAAACAGTTCATTTCAAGCCTGGAGGACATGAATTACTCAGCAAAGTAATAATTCTCATTATTGCATGAACTTCAAAGGTAACCTTTTATTGAACCACTTCAGCACATTAAATTGTTGTCATATTGCTGGCTCATCAGCATGACTGCTTTAATCAAAACATCTATTTGTTGCCATGTACAGTAAATTTTCTGTAGCACAGTTGCCTCTATGAGCCAGCGTATGAGGTGAGTTTAATGCAAGGGTTTTAAACGCCTTCTGTGAGATAAAGGAATTTTTAGTTGAGGAATCTGAGTGAAGGGTTGGCAACTGTCTTCACTGGACGACATTCAAGTTGTGTTTAGTCTGCTCGTGTGAACTCCGTCATACTGGCCATCTGCTCACAGCCACAAAAGCAGTGCACCAATGCAGTTTAGTGAATTATTTAAATTTCTCGCATCAGTACCAGTTATTTCACAGAAGTGGATATTTTTGTCTCTGCGGGAGCTCTGTTTTGGCAACGTAAGGAGAACGGGGCCAACACTTCATCAGCACTGTAGTTGATTAATGCAGAGAGAAACATTTCTTGTGATCATCTTCATCTTTCTTTTGTCAGTTACAGTATAGTAGTTATAGTAAATATGTTTGATATAATTCAACGCCCCATTTGACACAGTCATTACAACAGCGTGTTCATTTTTAGTAACAGATGGAACTTTAAAGCAGCACACAAAAAAAGTGTCTAGTTGCATTATATTTACATTTAAAACATGTCATGAATATAGTTTCTATAAATATATATATAACCTATAGTTTTCATCAAAAGCAAAGTCATAAATGCAAAGTGGGCTAATGATGCACAATAAAAGCGTGTTTTTAAATTGTTAATGAAATTATGCTATATATATGCTCCTAGTAACATGTTTTAAACTGAAACCAAACTGAAACAGTATAAACATTTTCTTCTGCAAACAAGAATATTAAACTCCGTCGCTGTAGTATAGGTCTTTTAGAGTAGCTGGGTGAGTTGCTGAAAATAAGCAGCTCAGTCCTGTTTATTGGTTGACACATTAAACCATTAAATGTTCATATATTCCTCTGAAACTCAGCTGAAGTATTGAGCTTTGATTAGTTAGCATTGATTGGAACAGATCTATTGCTGTTAAGTTATTACCAGTGAAGTACCAGCAAAACTGTGAGACCCATACAAATAGAAAAAGTAGCACTCAAAGTAAAACTATTAATGTTTTTTAACTGTAACTTTAAATTTTACATGTTATTCACACTTTTTTGTGCATTTTCTGTTGTTTAATTCTCACTCTTGCACTGCAGTCATTGTCTTCGCAAATACCTGAACTGCAGACAGACATGTTCTACCTCCATGACATATGGCATATGGCTGCTCACTACTTGGACTTGTTTGCCGAAATTTTTTTTTAGCCACGTGTTGTGTTTTAGGTTGATATTGGAGCCTATTTCTAATCAACCTCAAACTGCTACATAAATCAGTAGATACCGTGAAACTTTTGTGGCAGGTATCACACTGCTCCACCAGAGATCGTCTTTCTCATATGCAGACAGTTTTCCTTGAGAAGATGAGTGCGCTTGTGTCATGAGGTGAGGCTGTACATTCTCAGTTTGGCCACAACACCAACTGTGGGTCGTAACTCTGGAAAAGAGAGCAGTGAGAACATTGTGATCGTGTCCTTGATCAGTAACTCATTTCCCCAAGCGCGGCACACCAACCGCCATGCTGTGGCACTTTATGGCGGATCGAAGCTGCTCAGGTTTAATGTGTTTGTTGCTGTCGCAGCTCTGATAAAGGGTGCAATACATAACACGCAAGTAATAGAGGAGGACAAGCCAATCAATAGCCACGGAGGCCGTTTGACCCAAGCTTTAAAATGACAAATTTCCAGTCTTGCATCACTGAGAATGTCTCCCTGCTTTCAGCTGTGACCAACAACCGCCTGGAGGAATCTTGTTCAAAAATAACCTGACTGGACACAAAGTGAGTCAGCTGACTTGGATGTGTGTGTGTGTGTGTGTGTGTGTGAAATCTCAGTTTCAGGTTCAATCTCAAAAAGGCCAAACTGGCACTAAGAGTCTTGTAAGTAAAGACTAGGGCTTCACCTGTCAAAAGAGGCTTTTGTAGAAGCAGCCTCCTGTTTCCTGGCAGATAAAGCACATCTGCTTTACCAGGAGATAACACCATGCATACACTCACACAGCCTCTCACTCACACTTACCTTTTCTTTACCATTCCCTGCCTCCTGCCTCAGCTCCTCATTCATATTCTGTAATTCATTCTTGCTAAAATGCTCCCTCCATACCGGCTGCATATGTTCCTGCAGTGTTTGCTCTTGTCATTTTTTCTCAGCTTCCTTCATTTCTTCTCAGACTCATCTTCAGTGTTTTCCAAGCCTGCCTCAGTACCAGCTGCTCCTCACGGACACTGTCCACTCTGTTATAATGTGTGTTATTGGTCTGTCCTGAAGAGGCCTGTCCTGGTGATTACCATGCCCACCATCACTTAGACAGTTACCCATGGGTCATTTGTGTGCATGTGTATTTTCATGAGGATTTGCAGAAAAATGCCTCAGAGAGAACAGATTTCTGCTGTTGTTTGACTTGAAAATTCTGTTTGATAAATCATTTGTCTCTGTTCTTTGATAACCATAATACTATATATTCTCCTGAGCTGCAGTCGTCACTTTAAGCACATTTTCCAAGAAATAACCTGAAATTTAATAGATTTTCTCCTGAAGTTAACCAGCAGCCAAATTTTGCTCCAACATCTGTATTTGTGTTTTCTCTAAACCTCTAAACTTCTAAACCTTCTCTCCTCTTCTTCCTTTGCACTCAGCATAGATTGAAGAATGGAAATCAATAAACTCTTAACTACACTCACCTCATGTTGTTTTACTTTGTAAAGAGTGGATTTGCAGCATAATGATAAAACTTTTTGGGTTTGTGCTTTGGGAATATCCTAGTCTGAGAGTTTTTTGAAAATTTTCTCATACGTTTTGAGAAACTATGACATGATGACAATTGTTTAATTTCCTGAGCTTTATATTCTGTTTTTATGACTGCAAGCATCTTAGGGGAAGTATGTAATAAGCATGTAAGAGGCTATAAAATGGTCACTGTAATGGACATGTAGTAGTGCTTGAAAGTTGGTGAATCCTTTAGAATGATTATAAGGTTTATGTATTAATATTACCTAATATGTTAGCAGAGTTTTTTAAGTCCTAAAGATATACAAAGGGAACACAATTAAAGTAATATGATGAAAACATATTTTTTGTATATTTAATATAGAATATAATGCTAGCTTAAATATTTGTGTTTGTCAAAGGCTTATTAAACTGTGCCTTTAGAAATCCACCTTTGCAGCAATAACTTCAACTAGGCATTTGTGGTGACTCGTTCATCAGCCCTGCACATTGACTTGAAGGGATTTTAGACCATTCCTCCTTATAGAACAGCTTCAACTCAGGGATGTTGTTTGGCTTCCTTGCATGAACCGCATGCTTCAGGTTCTTCCACAGCATTTCTATAGAATTATGTTTAGGACTTTGAGTCTCACTTTGAGGGTGACAACGGTGATGAGATTCTTGGGAGTCAAGTGTTCATTTAGGTCATATTTATGCAGAAATAGAGACAATTATTTCAAGCACCACTGTACATTTCATAATTGTTTGGAATATAAGCTGGCCTTTTTTGCTATTCATGTAATTTAAATTTCCACATGGTTTATACTTTTTTATTTCTCCAATGATATGAATTTTCTTTGATTAAAATTAGAAAAAAAAAGTTACTTACTCACTTTTCCTCCTTTAACGTCTGAGTGAAAATTTATTCTGTGTTGGTGCTGAAGTCTGGAGTCATCCTAGATAATGTATTCACATAGTGGATAATTTTACTGAATAGAGTCATCTGTGTTTTTCATTACTTAATTTTATTACTGAGTAATTTCATAATGCAACATTTTTCTACCTGTTTCCCTAAGGTGATTATTTTTAGTGTGCAAAGAACAGGCAACATGGAGACATTCAGACATTGCTTATTCTGTGGAGAAATGTACACCAGGGGACACAAAGTGACACGGACGGCATGTGAGATAAAATAAAAGCAGAATCAGAGCATAATATTGATTTGACAAACAAGATAGATCCAGAGCCATTGATTACAAAATCCACCATTAATGACATTACTCAGCACTGGACACAGTGTTATTTCTGCAGAATCAAAAAAGGAATTCAATCAGACAAAATCAAACGCAGACTAAGTCTTTGAATACCAATAAATTAGTTCATTCAAAATGATCAGAAAGATCAGACAAAGAGTTTGGTCATGGTATAGCACCGTGACATCGGAGCATCACTGTGCAGGATTACAGGTCCTACAGTTCATACAGGGCTGTATGTAAATATGTTTTAATATAAATGCAGATACCGATGGTTTCCTAGTGTGTGATGTGGCGACGGGGGATGGAGAGAGGCCGTGTGTGAAGGGGGAGAGGAGGTGTGAAGGTGGTATTGAGGTGGGGGGGGGGGGGGGGGGGGGGTTGG
>JAUMHL010000018.1:18890060-18921820 GCA_032362345.1 Sandelia bainsii
GAAGCTCATTCATCAAGTCATTACAGAAGGTGGCTCCTGTGGTATTTCAGCCTGTCCATCAGTGGAGGAGGAGGAGAATGGGGAGAGATTCCCAAAGGACGACTGGGGCTCGGCCATCCTTCCTCCATCTCCCACCCCTTCCTCCCCCTTGCATGTCCCTGCCCTGCTTCTCCTCTGACAGTTCACCTTCTGACTACTATTACTCCCCCATCTTCCTCTCCTCCATTACCCTGTCTTCCACTTTATCTGCCCCCTCTATTACATCTTCCATCTCTCTCCAATTCTCTATCTCTCACTCACACACACACACCAACCTCCCTCCCCATTTTCAGTACTTCCCTCACTCTCTTCCTTTTTACATTTCTCTAGGGAGGCAGCCCTTGACTCTCAGAAGTCCCTTGCATGCCAAAAATTACTATTGACATTTCAATTCAGTGTTTTTTTCTCTCACTGCTCTCTGCTGATGCCTTATAGCAGGAAGACATTTACATGTCAATGGGCCAGACAAAAGAGAGGCACAGTGTGCCCGCTCCCATGTCCTTAAGACAGTAGCTGTAACACAAAATTTGTGGTTTCTATGGTGATGAAGAGGCCTGTGCTGGCTTTCTAAATTAGTAAATGGATTGTTAAAGAGCTAAACGTACCTACAATACCACAGAACCATTTCAGCAATACGTGTTCAGCATTTTCTGGTTATATCACTTGTGTTTACTAGTGATGTCACAATAACAGAAATTTTGTACTCGGCACCAATACAACTGAAATTGTTTGATTTTTAAAACCAGTTTTGATACCATGGCAAAACATGAACTCTTTTATTCCAGCACCAAAAGTAGGAGGAGCCAAGAGAACCACAGTAAAATAACAGTACCAGTAAAATCCCTAGTAACATTATCAGCAGTACTCAAGTTATTAGCTAACACCTCAAGCTAACGTTAGCCTTTGTGGATGTTGTGGAACATTGCTACAACAGACAAGTGATGCAGTAAGTAGGGCAGTCGGCAGTACTCTACAAGGGTTGGTGGTTTGCTTCCCAGTTTCCCCTGATTCCTGACCATATGTCGAAGTGTCCCTGGACAAGACACTGAACCCTGAGCCATACGCACCTCAAAGGGGCAGCCTGTCCACAAGAACTTCCCCAAGGGGAATAACACAGTATAAATTATTATTATTAAGTTTCTGTATGTGACCTCGTCAAGGCCAGAAATTTTCTGCAGGACCTATGACAGCTACTGAGATGTTTACTCACGTTTTTTAAATTTTGGCGCCAACTTGGTACAGAAGTATTGTTCTCATGACTTCCAGGACCCTTGTATCACATTTTTGTGATATTTCCACATGAAGTTGGACATGAAGTTTCAAATATGTGACCTACAACATTACATCAAAGGCAGCATAAATCCCACTGGGCTAAGCATTGAAATGGCAACTTTCCATCTAAAAGCTTACTTCTCTAACCTTTAGGCCACCACCGAATTAAGTTAAGTACAACATGAGCATAAAGGATTACAGTCAAAGATTCAGTTTCCTGCAGCAACATGTGGTTGATGAGAAGCTGGAGGATAAATGGGAGATTCTACTGTTAATACATGAAGCTCTGGAGTAGGAAGACACTGCTGGATTAGGTTAGAGTTGGGGTAAGATTGGGGTCTGGTTAAACATAATAATATATGACTGGTTGGGCTGTGTCACTAAAAACACTGATCACCTTCTTCTACCTTCTGCCAGTCACTTGTACATCATAGCAGTCCTTCATGAGTCTCCCCAATTCTTCAGCACAGTGTTATGTTTGATCCCTTAAATACATTGCTCAAACAAAGTTGAATGTAACTGTAATCATTAAAATACTGAACACAATGTATGACAACTGTACTCGCATTTGAATAATTATATAAATGTTGTTTCTCTTCCAGTATTCGTAGAGATAGAGAGTCTCTCAGGAGAAATAGCCCCGGTAGATGGTCTCACTGTCACCAAAACGAATCTCAACCCCCTCTTAGTCTCTGATTGGTTTCACCTGTGCTCCCTTCCCCTTTAAAAGGACCTTCCCTGCCACTACCCAGTTGCCAGATTGTTGTTTGTCTTTAGCCAGCCAACTCTCCAGCGTTAAACTTTCTCCTTCCCGCTCTCCCCGAACTAACCTGTCTCGCTTCCCTCTCTCAGACCAGCCTAGCTTCCTCCAAACAACTGACCAAGTGGCGGATGCCATTTCTCCCTGGACTCCATCTTCCAACAACCCCTCACCCCCGACGCTCCCGGCTCTCCCCCTCTCGCCCCCCTGGGCCACCCCGAAGTCTTCCTAAGCTTCTCAGCAATTCGCCCCTTTACCTTCACGCAAGTAAGTCAAAAAACCATAGTTTGTAAATTGCTCTTCCCCGTCAGCATACTCACCACATCTCCTTTTCCTAGATCCCGCCCGCGACCGGTCCATCCCTCACCTCGCCCAGACCAGCTTCTCTACTTCTCCTTAACTAATAAAACTACTTTAAACTTACTCTCCAGTGTCCGGTGCTTTAACTGGGTCCTTAAGACTATAGCCCTAACACTTTCCAACATCCAATGCCGCCTTGGGCCTTTTACACAAATGCCAGGATGAAACCAATCTTTCCTTTGACACTACCTCTCAAGGCAGCTTAAAGGAGGGTCAGTTTGGTACCCTTTATACAGAACAGCGAGGCAGGATATTGGCGTGGAAAAACCCAATGGGTTTAATGGGCAGTGTAAAAGGGGCCCAATACTACACTGGCTTGGGTGAGCAATTCTGTAACTTTCAGAGCACTTAACCTTATGTACAGTGCTGGTTTAGGCTAGTTTTGTGGTGAACTGGACTATCAGCAGTTTTCTGATGAGACCCAAAGCTTCAAAAATGCTTCAAAAGGCATTTCAATGAGTTGGAGAGGACTGAAAGTTTAGCAGCTAAATTAGGCACATTTGCCAGGTGTGAATGGTTAGTGTGTGTCTCTGTGTCAGCCCTGTGAAAGATTGACAGCCTGTCTAGGTGGTACGCTGCCTGAACTATAAATAAATTAGTAAACTAAAAGCCTTTCACCTGATTATAGGTGAGGGAGTTAGTGAAGATCACTCAGAGCAGTAGGGATGTTTTTCAGTGCAGTATTGTAGTTGGCCACTGGGGAAACCTGGCAAGAAGTACTCATTGTTTCTCAGCACACCCATGCTTGGTCTATGATTTCGCACAGGCCTGAGTACAACTTGACAGTTAGCATGACAAAATTGTCATAACTGGGAAGCCAGTAAGGGATCGTGTTGCTCTGGTGAATTTCCCATGCCATCCTGGTAAAACTCATTGCTGGCAGGTGTAAAAGCATCTGGAGACAACATGCACCAATGTTTGTCCATTACAAATGGGGCAAGATAGGAGATCGAAGATACTGATTGCTAACTACAAATGAGTATGGTAGGTTTAAGAACAACCCCCTTAAAAATAAGAGGGGTTGTTGTGCTTCTGCCTCCAACTGGTTCCACGTGTCTACACCAAAGAAATAACCTGACACGGGCTGTGTTCATGCAAGTTCATGTGTGTTTACATGTCTCTGAATGTACACACCTGACTAAATTTCCCTCACAAGAGAGGTTTTCAGACATGCATCTTTATTTCTAAATCCTTGTTCAGTATCACCACCTGACTGGTCCCTTGGCACCAGGGCTCCTGCCTTAGTGTGATTATCTTTAAGGAGATGCATTGCATATGTTAATATCCTGTTTTGGAAAGAGCTGGCTGCTGCTCAAGTGAGGAAAAAAAGCCCCTTTAGCATTGATCTTCCCTTGTGTATTTAGTCTGGGTTAAGTGTTCAGTTTCCATTAGGACCAAATTCATGCAGGGGTTTGTATAATTATGCCAGAGTCAATCCCCATTACTCCTTAGCACTATCGAGCAGCTGTTTACTTTAATAAAAACATATGTCAAATTCAGGGAGACGAGCTGCTGTGTATATCTGTGTGTGTGTGTGTGTCCATGTTTTCTGCATGCCAGCATATCCTTGTGTTTGCACATAATTTGAATCAATACACACAGGAAGGAGGCATTAAAACGACAAACAAGTTGCAGGCAGCAGAAGCAGCAAGCAGACCTCATGCACCAAATGTTCTGTCAACTCCACAATCCTTTCAATCAGTGCAGCAAACAACTCTTTCAACATTTGTTTCTTTCTCCCCCAGGACATGATTCCTCTTCTCTGTCTGCTTACAGGAGACCATCAATCTGTAGCTTCTCCCTCTTGCCAATGTTTCATCTTTCCAATTTTTTTTCTTCCAGTGAGAGCTTTCAAGGCTGACCTTTGTGCCCTTATAAAGGACCGCTGCGGGTAACAAATACTACCAGCCGATCACGGATCTGCCAGAGTGGCCATGGGTATGTGAGTACCATCTTAATGACATAAAAAGGCCTGAAATGGATTTTAGGGTAGCTGCTGATAACTCCTTACATGTATTCACATGCAAGCACATGCTCAAATATACCTCATAACTCTTACTTTGAAGCTGAAATCCATTTTATTTTGTAAGTAATCAACTCAGACATCTTCACATTAGTTGGTGATTGGCATACTTATGATTAGACTGTCTCTTTGCTCTGGGTGGGAGCTTGCTGCTTTTTTGTTTGAAAGTGCCAATAAAATACACTCAATCTGAAGCTGCTAGAAGTGAAATGGTAGTCAGCATTTTAGCAGTGTCATGTATGAAAATCAACAGCAGAACATGAATAGAGGATTGTAGGTATAGTGTGATAGTCTGGAAAAAGTCTGGCTAGCTGCTTCCCCGTTTCCAGTCTTTGTGTGAAGCTAACTGGCTTCTTATTTAGCTCTCAGCAATAAAGCGAATATTTTATATCTCTATTATTTATATATTTATATTTAATATTAGTATATTTTCCAAAATCCAACTGCAGTGATTGAAACAATGTCAGGATTTGGCAAATTATTCTGTATGAAATGCAAAAAACTCATTAATATGAAGTAGCAAATGGGCAAAAAGGGGCAACAGAATATTCCCAAAGATAAGGTTGAATATACTGCAGTTTTGAGGTCTTCTGCATCGTGACCAACCAAGGATGGATCCAAAGAAGGTGGTTCTTCTTTGAAGAGTAAACCTGTTTATAACTGAAGTGTACATATTGCATTAAGGTCACCAACCATGTGTTCATAAATATTCTGTTAGTATGAGAAAAGGGGCTAGTATACTGTGGCTTGTCCCCCCCTCCTTCAACACTTTCGTAACCACGTTGTGTGAGAAAGGAGCCAGGGTTTTAACTTCTCTCTCAGGTTTGTTGTGGCATTATGTCTTACAGAAGAGATGTACAGTGTTTTCATATCATATTTCATATTTAAAAGATATTGCAAGTGTGTGGTGAACAAAGCACGATGTTCTTGACGAGATTGTGCAACATATTTTAATTTCGATGTCCTTGCACTGAAGCTCACACAGGTCTGCACCTCACTGTGTGTTCTCAGTGTAAGAAATTGTCATAACCAAGTGCAGCACCATAAATGTCTTCAAGGACAGTCTCTGTGACGGCCCCCTCTTCACACCGCCTGCCAGTGTGGCTATTTGAAACAGCTATAAACACTTTTCCCTTTAGACGTCATTGGACAGCAACTAACTAATTTAGTTTTAGGACAGCCCTGGCCTTTTGTCAGGTCTATTAGTTGTTGAGCTTTATCAGAAAACACACATTATGTGAGATGATGAAGTAGAGGCTGTGCTATTTTTATTATGTAATTTGGTATTTGTTTTTTTAAAGATCTGGAAATGTATGTGTGTCTCTCTTCAAAGTGTCTCTTGCTATCAGAACCAACATCCTCTGCATCAGTAGTAATGTAATACCATCAGTAATATAATGTTTTATTGTTTTATTTTCAGTCACAGAATTAATTATTTTTGAAGGTGAAGGAGTGATGAAATGCAATGATCTCTGTAAAATGATTTGTAATTTTCATATGTCCTATCACACCAGGTGTAGCAGTACTTAGATTCAGTTGTGCAGCCTTTATCTGCAATAGTTCTGATACATATTCAGGACCTGAAAATATGAGTGAGGTAGAACATACTTCTGAAAATATTATTAACTCTGGATCCACTCTCTGGGTTTATCGGATGTCGTATAATGCTGAGGAATTCTGACAGAAATTTATGTGAGTACATATTTAGCAGATTTTCCAGTGCAGTATACTGCATGTGGCTGTCTGTGTCAGTGTCTTTGTGATTATACTGATCCAGTGAAACAGAGTGAACACTACCGCTGATGAGAGAGAGAACTTGGATGTTTTATAGATGGAAATAAGCCAAGGATTGTGCAGAGTGGCTGCTTGTTGCAGTAGATGGTGCTCAGTGAAGTATCCACATGTCAGAGAGACCTTTGAGGATCTGTCCTTCCCCCCGTCTGCCACTGGAGACAAGACTGCAACCAATCACATTAAAAATAAAGTGCAGACCTGTCCTATTCATCTGTCTGTCCCAGGTTTTCACTATGCTGCTCCTCCCTGGTCTCAGACTACACTTCGTTCGTCTGAGGTTTGATGTCGATGGAGGCCTCAGCTGATGATAAATTTAGTTTCCTTCAATGATCCTAAGAGGCTTTACTGCAGATTATGTAAGATGAAGATAAATACACCCATGTCTTATAGATGAACAGTATTTGTCATTATAAAGTCAATGTAATAAATCAATATCATTTGTCATCTGTGTTGTGCTTTAAGGTGGAAGCTTTTGGAGTAAAATGTGTTGATATCTGGTCAGTGGACGGAAATTTACATACTGACATCAGTTTACTGTCATCAAACAAAACATTGTTGTACACATGAATATGAGGAGGTATAACTATTTTGAAAGTGTGAAGTCTGTAAAACAGCGATGTATGTGGAAGTCAGTAGACCAAGTAGAAAAACAGCAATTACAGCAGGGATTTGAAAAAGCCTTGCGCTAAAGTTTGTGTAACAACATCAACCTTTGATATAATTTGTGAAATTGAGCAGGTTTTGTTTCCCATCATAAGAATTAGTAGATATTTATCTTAAGATGTGCTGAAAATTAAACAAAATATAACAAACCAAACACCCAGACAAAACCACCAACACATTTGTGGTGAAATTGTTTTCACATTCAGATCAATTCCAAAATTTACCTCAGATTTATCATCTGGGGTCAAGTAGAGCCCCTCAACCTCCACTTCAGGAACAAGAAGCACAGTTACTTTACTTCCATTTTTATTTTTAACAACCTAAATCCCTTTGTTTCCTCAGGTTAGCTATAGCTAAGGCTAATTAGTAAGTTGCATAGCAACAAGAACAATGATGAATGATCCTTCAACCCTTTGAGCTCCCTCTCTCTCTGTTGCCAGTGAACCTGTCAGCTGAGCTTTGTGAAAACATCTGAAATCACAGCCATCATATAGCAATAACCTCAAACCTCTATAAAATATGTAAAGAATATTGTATCTATTAATACAGATCTATCGTGCTGTTAAATTAGCTTTTTCCTGTTGTCTTCTGCAGAATGTTAATTAATGTAGATTCAGTTAGTTAGGGAACAAAGACACCTTTCCTTTCTCTACATGTTCAGAATAGCTCAGTACATCACAAAGACCGTAAGCAGACGCTTACAGAGTATTTACAATACTAGTACATGATTTAAATGAGTTTTGATCTTTCCTCAAATACACTAACTGGCTTATTAATTCTAGAGTAAACACACAGATTAGATACCCTAATGCAAACTTACAGTTATTTACCATATTTTACACCAGGAACAGCATGGTTTGTATTTCTTTGTATAACATCTTTGTCATCTCCCTTCCACTCACAAAAGACTGTAATTACACAGAAGGCCATTCAATTAAAGGAGGCCATGCACCTACATGGCTAATTAAATGATTCAACCCTGGACTCAAGGTCTCGCCGTACAAAGAGAGGGGAGACGCGCTGGGTGAGAACCAACCTTCAACCTTGAACACTGTGATCAGCACCTGAGAGACACAATGCACATAAAAGCAATTAATAGCTTTTTTTAAAACTTAAACTTTAAATTAGATAACACCTACATCATGCGGCATATTTAAAAGGGCCAAGTGGTGGATAAAAATGATTACAGTCACGATGGGTCATTTGTCACTTCGCTTCACATGATGGGTACAAAAACTAATCAGTTTTCTGATGTGACACTGTGGTTAAAGTTAAATGCAACAGATACATTTTGAGGGAAATGTAATGCTGCGTAGGTTATATTCATGCTAATAAAACACGGAGTCACAAAATGTTGATACCAGTTAAATGTTCACTGACAGTGTATTTAATTTGTTTTACAACAAAAATTCTATCTTTAAAGAAAAAATTGATTTGCAGTGAGAATAGCTTTGTTAAACATTTTCTGGTTATGTTAAGGTTACATTAACATTAAATTACTTCGGTTAGTTGTTTGCTAAAACTTGAAATACAAGGAACTAAAATAACTGGGACATTTCCCTAACTTTAACCAAACTAAACCTATTTACATGTTGGACAGGTGAAGACTGTTTTTTTTGTATGGTCAGACACTTCAGTCCGACCAACTCCCTGTGACTCCAGTGTGTAGAGCTGTGGTGAACTGCAGAGCGTCCACATTACATGAAGCATTTGACCTGTTGTTCATACAAAAACAATGATTACATCAAGCTTAAAGTTAGGAAATGATTGTACCAAACTATCAAACCTGACCCTCCCTCTCACCTGTTTGTTGGTGATTTTTTCGTCTCCACCTCATTCATTGTTTTTATTTGTTGAGATACCACGTTGTACATTATCGCTAACATAATACACACATCTGTATATAATGCTCATTGATTATAGTCAAATTAGATTCCAGGTTGTATGCATCATAAATGAGCAGCTTTCAACTTTAATGGCTGGTAGAACTGTTCTTTTAAACAATATCAGTTCAGTGATTCAAAGGTGTGTAAATGAGACAAAGTTTCTGTCAAGTTTAACACATTCGTCTTGTTGCTACTTTAAAAAAAATGAAAGACATGTAATTATTGTTTTAGGTGTAAATCTATCCTTTATTATGGGCCACTGTGGCAAAATGTAATTCACTACAGCTATTTTTTGGTGGCACAAACTAGTTGGTGCACTTATTAAATCATCTTCAAGTATAAAATGATGATTGTTGTTCAAAGTATTGGTTCAAAGTATTGCTCTGAATGGTATGGTTTGTATTCAGCTGCTAGATTTTTCATTAGTTCACAGATAAAACGGTGAAAAGTTCAGATTTTGGAATATTACTCAAATGTACAGTAAATTATTGGTTACTGAGTCACTTTATATTTACAATGCAGTAATTCTGCAATAGCAGCACAAATCACAGTACTTTGATCATAGCTAACTGTAAAATCACAGTGTACACCTGTAGTTTTAATGTAATTCATTGTCACAATAACTCATCACTGAAGTAACGCAACTAGTAGCCAGTAATTTACTGTAAATTTACAGTCAAACATTTTACTTGTTGTTGCATTTTCCTTGGATCTTTCAAGTCCTGGTTTGTGTGTATACAGCATTCACACTACAGAATAAGGATCCAGTCTACAAGACTACTTCATTAACCTTCACTTTCTCTGGTCAAACATATTGAAATTCACTGTGCAGAGGTGGAGAAAGGTGAGCTTCTGGATAAACACCTGTGACACTGAGGTTATCATACCCAATTAAGTCGAGATAGAAACAGATCTTTTGTTCTGTGAAGGCAGAGGGCCTGAGGTTGTATCTCATGTCGAGTGGCTGCTTTTAGCTCTCAGGGCAAACACAATTGACACTGTGTGCCAACTACAACAGCTGTAGTGCGTCTGAGTGAGCCCAAGTGTATATGTGTGTGTATGAGTGTGTGCCCAAAGGTTTGCGTCATTGGAGTAAAGGAAGAAACACTGGCGCCAACTGACTGTTTCACAGGACAGAAGGAGAAATTCCACAGGATTAAAGAATAAATCCTTCTCTGATACGCTTATGTTGTTAGATCTCACCGATTTCTGGTTTATTTCCCGTGAAGAAAAGATGTGTGATGCCAAAAAAATAGGTCATCTTTACAGTGTTTATGTGTGATTGAACTGCTGCTGTGGTATTTCAGGTTTTATAAGTGGAAATTTGCTGAAAGCTAAAACAAAATACAAGCACATCAGAATTGTATCCAAGTAGAGTACTTCAGTGTACTTTATGTGTTTTACTAGATTCCACCCATGAGTACATGGATGCAGCAAAGAGGAGAGGTTTTATCAGACCAGAAAAAGCAAAGATCTCTTCCTTCAGTTCTTTTCCTGCATCTGTGGATGTAGAAACTGGGCCTTGTTTCCACTTAGATGGATTTATATGTGTATGTGGATTACTCTCTATGAGTATTGTATGTGCTGAACATTTGGCGCAAAATAGCAGCTGGAGACACAAGTTTGATCTGACATCACAATCCGATGCTTACTGTTGATGTTTTACGACACTGAAATCCTATACTCTCAACACAGACTCATCAGTGATAACATACTTTCTACATTTAAAGCAGCATTAGACCAAATAACACATCATTGTTAGTTTTTTGATTTTATCATTACATCACATAAGTCTGATGTGTCATTTAAACTGTTTTAAATCAGCAAAAAAATACCGTTTCCACTGGGGAGTTTATTTAGTGACTTTACAAAAGATTTTTTGTACAATTTCTATTTATTTTTGTAAGAAAAGACTGAATGTAAATCAGGCTTCACAGTTTATTCAAGCTCTGTTGTTCTTTTCCAGCCAAGCTTCAGCTGCTGAGCCAGTTCATGGTGCTGGCTAGAAAACACTTTTTTAAATTAAGTTTTTTGCCAAAGCGTCTGCCTCTACTGGTGTGCCCTCTTGACCTTCCCAGTGCTATGGTTGGCACCCTGTGTTCTCACTGCACCCTCCCAGCCAGTGCAGCCATAATGCTCCCCCATATGGCAGACAGCAACTCCTGCTGAGGCTTCTATTAATACACACAGTGTAATAAAGGGCTCAATTGAATTAATCAGCTTGAAGACATTAATCAGACATTAATGAAGTATTGACCTCTGCACTGCACTGCTGTTCACAGTGTCTGCCTGACTGTTTATGTCTAGAGTCACATCAACTTGCTGCTCTGTTTCTTGGAGGGTTTTTCATTCATTGTTAAGAATCTTCTGCTTTTTAGCAAACTGACGTGAAAATCTGAAGCTGTAGAGATCTCTGTGCAACAAGCCAACAGCAACGGCTGTCTGGAAACAAACAAACAACGACACTCAGAAGAAAAAAACATAAAAGTAAAAGAAAAACATTTTAGTGCAAATATATAAACATATTGAATTCTTTGTGAAACATGGTGCAGCTCAGGGTCCACTTAGTATTTTCTAAATGGGAAAATTTTTTTGTTTTCTAACATTAAATTAAGATTTTTTTGTTGAATGATTTTTCTGTGCAGCCTCACTCAGTCTCCACTATTTTATGTGGTGCTTTTGTATAACCAAGGTTCCTTGTGTATGTTTTCAGGTATGCTTAAAAAAATGCTTTTTGACATTTTCCAGGGTTTCTAAAAGGATTTTAAGTGCAAGTGCACACAACTCTCTGCACACAAACTCTTTAATTTAAAATAAAGACATAAAACCACAACACCAGCAGTACTGTTCACTTCTCACACAACTTTTTTCCTGTGCCTTCAAATTCAGCACAAAATTATAAATAGTGCTGCTTTTTTATAACTTAAATAACTTACAATATTGGGGGGACACAGAGCACAACATCTTGTTCATGAGTTAAAGGATAGAGAGACGGTGGTGCTGCAGGTCTGAGGGGGCACTTGGGGTAACACAGGAGTGAATTAAGAAAATCCTAGCTCAATTTAAGACCAGGAAAGAGGCTGATAAGTCAACAAGGACCAACAGGAGCACCCCAAAGGATCTCTTTAAATGATCTTTCTTGACATTTTCAGGTAATTTCAAGTTGTGATTTCATTTTTAGAAAATTTTTACTTTTTGTTATTTAAAATTGGCAAATTCAGATAGACAATTGAAATATTTCACTTCAGTTGGACAAAAAAGTAAACACAGAATGTTTGCATTTAATTATCTGCTTTGTCAAAACTAATTAACATGTTGGTGGTTGTCAGTATTTTATAATTTGCTGAAGTGGAGATTTTACCATTAGAAGAAAAGCTACACTGATATGTGTAGTTGTCAAAGATTTTAATTGTCGGTGGAGCAAAATTCTTGATTAGTGAATAATGGGAAAACGGTGTCCAATGATTGTAATTATGGTAATTTTCGAAACTCCACACAACTAATCAATGAGGTGCTTTAAAAATCGTGGCAAGAAAAGAGAGAAACAGAGACAGAAGAGAGAAAATCAGGAAGGAGGTAAATTACATGCCATTAGACAAATGTAGCTTTTATAACTGTAGTGATGTAAAGAAAAATTAGAGGTACTAATCATCTCCCATCATTCAGCAGATCCACTTGTGATAACCACGTATTGTTACTGGGTTTGGAGGGCTTCCAGTTCAATCAGCTGTCAGAGATTCCTTTAAAACTCAGAATGTAAAAGGAAATGACAGCATCAGTCCATTCCACCGGAGAAATAATTAGCTTGAAACATCATCAGCAAAGCTCTATCATTAGCCAATGAACTTTCAATTTAATTTAATCAAGTTTTACATTTAGAACTGATTACACCAATGCCTGTCTGGCTTGTGTGTAGTACACGGCATATATTGTATGCAGAATACATTCATATTTCAGTCAGAAAACACTAAATTCCAATGTGTTTATGAAAGCTCTCAGGAGTTTTTAGTATCTTAATTTCCAAATATCTTATAAAAAACCCCAAACCCCAAATAATGTAAACAGCAATAATTAAACATTTAGTCTACAAAGATGTTAAGTAAGACCACATGGGAAAGGTGAGCGCATGGAAAGTATGAGACTGTATGACTCTGATTTACAGAATTATTTCATAGCAACTCCACTTGTGCCAAATAAGCTCCAGATTACAATAATACCACTGACGGGCAATTAAGTCCATATAAACACTGCATGCGGAGTGCTGGCACCAGAGTGAGCCACACACACACACACACACATACACACAGGTGGATAAGGGTGCTCAGACACTGTCAGCCTTCACCGTGTCTTGCCCTGTATCCATCAGCAGCAGATGAAGGCTAACCTGACAAACACCCAATATCACCAACAGCTGCCAGGGCAAGGATAATTAATACAGCCAGCAATTTGGCAGAGCTATAAACGTACTGACACTGAGAAATGAAGGGGTGACCGGTGGAGAGAATCTTACAAAACAGAGAGGAGAACAAAATAGCACACGGACTATTACAAAACAGAAAAAAAGAAAGAGACAGAGAGGAAAATAAATAATTCAGGAAACATAACAGAAACCCTGATGCTAATAAAAACATCTGAAATGTTTGTCAAAGAGGGTGAGGAAGAAGAAGAAGAAAGCTACACTTAAGATGCATCTTCTGCATAGAGGCTTTTAGGTGACTGAATGATGGGATACAAGTGGATGGAACTGTCATAGTCTGACAGTCATATGGTGAATATATCTGGTTCAGATATTAAGTCAAAGTTACAACGCTGTGTAAATACAACTGTGGGAAGAGCAGTAAACTACTTTTCACAAGATTCACTTATTATTTAGTGGGGACAAGTGAAGTGTAGTTTAGTTGTACTGGGTAACTTGGAAATGTATCTGTTTTGGAATTCATTCATGATATTAAAAAAATCCTCAGTTGCTGGGTTTGTGAATTTTATTGATATGGACAAAACCAGTTGACAATGGCACAAGTAAAAATGTGCTACTATGAAAAGACAAACTGAGTGTTGTAATTTATTGTTGTACCTCCTTATTATATGTCTTGTAACTGGGTTCTGTGACTTTCATTAACAGAAACTCTGGCTCAGGGGTCCTTTGTAACCTCTTCTGTAATCCATACATCCAGTCTAACCATCCAACCCTGTTCCCACAGTCTAACTCCAGTAAGACAACAAATGAGCCAACTCCAAAATTGTCAAAGTAACGGAGCGTTACTGTTGACAAACTCAGTACCAAAAATGTGAAGACTGTGATATTTATCTTAGGACATACTGTATAACAATGAGAGAATAAACATGTTAACAACAGATAGCAAGTAATTGTACCATTCAGTTAAGGTGTAAACTTCAGAGGTGTTAAGCAAATATGCACATTTATTCAAACACTGTACTTAAGCTCAGTTTTGAGCTACTGGTATTTTACCAGAGTATTTATATTTTATGTAATTTCTACTTTTACTCTGCTACATATCAGATGGAAATATTATACATTTACTATGTTTATTTGACAGTTTTAGATACTACATACTTTTCAGATGCAAGAAATAGCCAGCAATAAATTATGTATTATTATGAATTAACCACCTGGTACAAGTCATTTGTAGTTTACAGCACAAATGTGAAATGAGTTCACAAGAAATATTTTCTGCTTTTACTGCATTTAGCATCATTGCTGTGTAACCCCTAAAATTAGCCTTTATTGCTGCTAATTAAAGGGTCAGTTTGTGAATAGAACAAATGAATGTTGATGATTTTTCAAATGAAATTCTAAGAAATAAGGTTTTCAAGTTGTTCTCTCCTCGAATCTGTAGATTACATGAACTAAACTCAGCTGAATGTTTTAGATTTCTGATGAAACATTATTTATAAGATATGTATATATAAAAATCTTATTACGAACTTACAAATTATAACATTTGTTATAATATATATACATATAATAAAGAACTGCAGAAATACAGCATAACAGCGCCCGCATGCATTCACACCCACACTAAAAGGCTGAACGAACACAACTGAGCCAGAGCAGCCATGTCTCCTCCTGCTCATCTGTGGCCTATGTTAATATGATTAGACTGGATTATGGTAATGTGCAGGGGGATCTGGTGGGTGTTGGGCGATGCTGTGCTGCTTTCTTTTCGGGGAATAGTTAATTGGTTGGGCTGCTTTGATGTTGTGGTGATGAGAGAAGGGGGTTGGTGGGAAAGGCTGGCAAAGGCACCCTACAACTCAAGCCCATTTTATTTTTGGCCTATGAGGGATCTGTGCTGCCAAGTGGTGAAAAGGAATGAAACCTGATGAAACCAGTGAGAAATGATGCAGATCTGGAGCTGGAACATTGTGAATATTCAGATAACAAGTATGGGACAAACAAGTCTGTTCTCTCCTGTGGAGTCTGGCATGTCGAGTCAACTGTTGATCTCTCCTCTCTCATCTTATTGTAGCTTCTGATGTATTGTACCTGTAATGTTTTTCAATTAATAATGGGTTTACTGTGGTTGAAAATATCCTTGCTCTTTGCTCTTTGAGAAATATTGATTCGCTTGTTGGATGTCATCTGTTGTCACCGACAGTCGCAATAAAGTCAGTTCAAAACAGAACCAAAGCACCGGAAAGAATGTATTTAATATCATATTTTCCTAGTTAGAAATTAAGAAACACTGGCCAAGAGGGTCCCTATTAATCTCCACTATACATGGTTGTTTAATTTTTCCTGCAGGCCCACAGAAACCAACCTGTAGTCTAAAGGAGAAATAACAGATGACTGAGAGAAAATTATGTGGCAACAATTTTGATAGTTGTTTAAAGACTGTTGGTCAGACAAAACAAACAATTTCAATATTTTGTTTTTCAATACTTTCTGGCATTTCATACAATGTACAATCGATTGCTTCAAGAAGAAACTGACAGAGCTTTGTTGGGTTTAGCCTTGCTCCTATAACGGACTATTACATTTCCAACGTTTTCTGTGTGTTAATTACTCAAAAAACAGATAAAATAGAAGCAATTTCATAAAACTCTTCACAACAGACAAGCTCATCATAAACTAAAACAGTTCAGATTTTGATGTGATTTTGGTGCAAATTTCTGGCAAATTTGCACAGATTGCACACTTGTCTTTTGGGTGCACTGGTTGGCACCGGATAATAAAAATCAGCAGCCGATGTATCTTTATCTTTAAAAGTTTTATATATCAACTTTAGCAGATTTTTATCTACTTAGTCACAGCAGTAAAAAAAATGATGCTGCACTGTCTAAACATTAATCTGGGCTAAGACTAAGCATTACTCTCCTGGCCTTACCAAAAACAGGGCCAGTTGATATGGATGTGACCATGGAGACAAAGATGGATTAAAATATTCATAACCTGGTCATATTTTAAAGATTAAAAACCAAAACAAAAAGTGATAAGTAAAAATCTTGCAATTTTATTTGCATATAAAGGCAGCTAAATATATCACAATAAACTGAAAGAGAACTAACATTTCCATAAAGAGGGATACAATCAGAGAAACAGCGAGAGAGGAACGAGCACGAAAAAAGCATTTACAGCGGCCAAGTTGAGACAACTATCGGCAACATTTTTTTTTGTGCTAGCAAGATTGCATTTACACACAGTGCAACATCAGAAAAAAATGCCAAAATACAAACAAACAAAAAAACTAACAGATTTACACTTTTAAAGACAACTTAATGTTTAGGCAGGTGTGTTTTTGAGAACAACCAGCACCTGTTGGATTGTGACAAATTTTCCTCTCTCATCCAAAATAAGTTTCTACCCTACTTGGAGAATCAATGCAAAAAACATTAAAGAAACCTCTGAAGAACGTCTCATGGGAGCATTCAAAACATGTCAATCATACAGGTGCATGAACAAAATGCACCGATTTTCTTTTTTTTTTCTTTTTTTACTGCAACACAACTTTTAGTACAGATGTTTTACAACATGAATATATAATATATAATATATATATTTTATACACACATTTTCCAATTTAGGTCAAAACTCCTTGATGAGATGTTACAAAGTGAATATTTTGGGCGGAATTTCGATAGCTTTCTGCCCCTGCGTTAGTCAGGTGGTGTTTTGCGGGGATGATCGGTAATAAATAAAGACTTTTCTCTGAGCTCGCAGAGAGTGGGGCTCTAGCTGTGAACATTAAAGCTAGTTTAAGGCAGCGTCCCTGTCAGCCAGTAAGAAAAGAGAAACTGACGAGAAAACAAACAAAAACAGAAGACTTAAACACAAAATATCAGATGATACAACATAAAACAATGGCATCCATTGTCTGGCCAACGCAAACCAAACATTAAGAAATTGTACAAATTCACAAAGCATCATTTATCTTACAGATCTGACCAATATTTATCAAGAGCAAGATTTTTAAACCACAAAATCCCTCTGGTAAGGAGAATATCGGTGTCAGGCTCATAGCTTATTTAACATTCCCTCCAAATTCTTTTTGAATTGTACGTTGTAAATTCTGTAGATTTCAACAGTTTTTTAGTTTTAAGAACTCAAATCTTCCTAATTAATGCCACCAGTAAAAACCTGATGTGATGGTACTAATGTATGGAATCATAGAAAGGACAAAAGTGTAAATATATCTTCATGTTTTATTTTGTGATTACAAAAGGAAAAAAAAATCAATTTGAGATCATGAAATAAAAGAACTTTCCTATGATCAAAAAAAAGAAAGAAAATGTTTTGTGATCAAAAGACAATTAGCTTATTATATAATAACATGGTAAAATGTCACCATTAACTTTCTGCACTTAGGCAACATATTCTGTGGGATTATTTCCTGATCGAGGTTTCCATTCCTTCCTGTGGCTGTCAGGTGACTGACAGGAAGCGAAGAAGAAATCAAGACAAAACACAAAGTTTAGTCACGGACTGATTTGCTTTGTGAAAGTCGTTTTTATTACTGAACAAAACTGAAAAACCTCAGGAGGAAAACAGCCTGATCACAGCTATGATGACACTGTACAGCAAAACAAAAATCTGAGAGGGAAACCTGCACTGTTGGTGTTATAAACTATAAAAAATAAAACACCGGTATTCTCCTGTAACCCTCCCAGACAAACTCCCCACCCCACCAGATCTTCTCATTCTCAACAATAGCTTGGAGAAGACCAAAAGTTGGCAAAGAGACACTTAGAATTTTTTTAAAACTTGACATATTTATAGAAAAAAGTAGTTTATCCTGCCCATGACCCTCCCCACCCCCCAGTCCTCTGCTCTCAGGAGCTGGAGGGGTTGGGCAGGTCGAACACGATGGGGGGGTTGGTGGGCTGAAAGCTGACAGTGCAGGTTGACGCGTTGATGAACGTCGTGTAGCCGTCTGTCATGATCCCATAGCCTGAGGATGGAGGATACAGGAGTCAGCAACAAGCAACATCCAAAGAGTCCAAAACTAAACAGTCATAAGAGGAGGTCTCTGATCAACTGTGGCTTAAAACAACTCATTTGTGTATTTAATATTTCAATTATTTCCATGAACTAACAACATTCATTTTATACGCCACATAGCTGGAGTTTAATTTTCATTTAAAGCCGAAAAATGAAATTTGGGTGTTCAAAAAAACATCCAGTTAATAAAAAGTCATATTCAAATTCCTGAAGATGCTGATAAGCTGAAGACACAATAATTCGATAAGGTAGAAATTTTAAAAGATAAAATATGTTTACTGAGTGTGAATTAATAAGCAATTTGTGTTAATGTCACAACATAGTTCAAGGAAACAATTTATCTACTAATTAACTATTCTCTTCATACAAAATTACATATTTCCACTATTGAAATACAAGTAGTTTATTCCTCAAAGATTTGTGTAGGTGTATTCTGCTTTTGTCTAGAACTTTCTAAAACTGTTCACTGAAGTAATTGGACAAACTGTCCATGTTTTCAGACCCTCTGACATCTGACACTGATTTTTTCCCCGTTACCTTCATGTATGCCTCCAAAGGCATGAAGTTTGGGTCGCACCCTCTTCTGGACCGTGTTGAGCAGCTCCACACAGCCGACGCGCTGCAGTTCCTTAGGAACCCAGTCTCGAAAACCTACAGAAACAGAAACATTTGTTGACTTAAAATCATGAGTTCCCCAGAAAGTCCTGCTGTTGTTAGTGCTGATGTCTTCAAGAAGTTGTACACATGTACACAGAGACCACATCCTGTAGTTTTAGTGATTCTGATTCCTGTTCTGCTTATAGAATCCAGTTTTTGGCTGATTCTTGTCTTGTGCTTAGAGTAAGAAATGAAACTCTTTATTGAAAGCATATGTTTTATATTTTAGTGGATTCATTTGTCATAAATGCAGAGATGCCAAAAGTATTGGGACGCTTGCCTTTACACACACGAACTTTAATGGCTTCAACTCTTCTGGGACAGCTGTCCACAAGGTTTAGAGGTGTGTTTATGGGAATATTTGACCATTTTTCCAGGAGAGCATTTGTGAGGTCAGGCACTGATGTTGGACGAGAAGGCTTGCAGTCTCCGCTCTAAGGTGTTCTATTGGGTTATGGTCCGTCCTCTGTGCAGGCCAGTCAAGTTCCTCCACACCAAACTCACTCATCCATGTCATTATGGACCTTGCTTTGGGCACTGGATTCAATGATTTGGAGGGGTGTCCCAATACTTTTGGGAATATAGTTTGTGATTGTTTTTGTTAAAAATGCACAGTGAAGTGTCAGACTTATATCAGACTTTTTTTTGTTTTATACCAGATGAAGTAAAAGCTTCATCATATTCCAGAACCAATTAATACAGTGACTATATTTTGCTGCATCACTACTGACCTGCGTAAAGCGTATGTAAAAAATGCTTATGTAAATTCATGTAAATTAAGTTTATTTTCATGTTTGAACAAAGCCCAGTTCTTATATATTTGCTGCCTTTAATGTCCAGGACTGGCCCTTGATACTCTACTCTAAACCCCAAATAACTGAAAACAGTTAACTAAAACACATTCTGGCAAATTAAACCTGGTCTTGATATTTCTTACACAATTCCAGTTTTGAATTGTCCCCCTCCCCCCAGCCCTGCTCTCCTATCCCGTGGTCTCCCTCCAATCATCTGCAGCGTCTGTCACTCTGCTGCAAAATCGAGTTTCCATGCAATCGAACAGCCACAGTGGCTGCTTCAGCAGCAACAGCAGCACCCGTCCGTAGGCGAGAGGGAAGAAAATCACTCAATAAAGCCAGATGGAGAGTGGAGGTAAAAAAAATAAATAAACAGGACCCAAACAACTAGAAGGAAAACTGAATCAGTCCGTAGTGGAAAAAACAAACTAAACAATATGTATTTTCTTTTTCATAAAGTCAAAAGCAAATATTGAATCACAGACGGTGCTCAGGGTGTTCACTCCAGATACTGTAGAATTTAAATGAAAACACACACACACACACACAGTCTGCTGCAATGCCTCTAGTGACTTCATACAGATTTTGAATAATGAGGCACAACCTCATTAAATGAGGTGGCTGTGATTGGTTAATTGGACTCACCGAGTGGAGGTCCATGGGTCATCAGGATGTCGATGCCTTCAGGGATGAGGTTCCATTTATCCAGCAGAGATTGACCTCGAGGCAGGTTGAACCCCCAACCGTTAAACCATGGAGTCCTGCAGAGAAAGACGGAGAAATACACTGACATCAGGAGACAAACTCTACCATGACCATGAAGCATAATGGGTTTCAGAAAGCTGTAAACATTACTGAATATATGCACCTGTTTGTCAGCATTTATTAAAAACAGTATCTGCAAGAAAATCTTGTTTTAAAGAAATGCAATTTATAAAATTCACTTAATATAAATCATCTTTAGCTTCACCTATACTTTTAACTAAATGAGCGCAAATAAAACCAAATTCTACACACTGCAGATTGTTACACATGGATCAAAATGTTTTTTGACTTTCTTATGTCTTGCGTGACCTACTGCATATGAAATCTGAAATACTGATGATACCACATCAGGAAGAATAAAGATAATAATAAGTAGGTAATTATTCTCTCAGAGGACATGCTATTGAAGAATACTCCTGTACACATATATTGAAAATGCTTGAGATACAATCAAGCTCAATTGATTTTAGAAGCCAAAACTTTAGAGCTGACTGCACGTGACTACTTGAAAAGGAAAAAAGTGAATTCCTAAACAGCAGGAAGCCTCATCATGTGTCAACCCCAGCCCCTCTGTTACTTGGCTACAGAGTGATTGACAGCCGCCAGGCTACCTCCGGCAGCCTGGATGGGAGTCTGCTGCTCCGGGGAGACAGGCAGCATCTCAGCCTTCCCCAGCAGACACAAAGAGAAAGGCTCGAACTGGTTGAGTGGGAGTGAAGGATGGATGGATGGATGTGGGGGGGTGAGCACAGATGAAGAAAGAAAGTGAACCGTGCAGAGGTTAGATATAGGTGCGGGGGCGGGGAAACTGAGGGGAGAAAAAGAAATCGAGTAGAGGCTGGTTGATAAATTGAGCCTTCATTTATCATAATAGTGGGAACGGTAGAAGACGTCTGACACCAGAGGAAAGGAAGATAGATTATCATCACATAATACCTCAGTATATAAACTGATCTACTGCTACACCCCCAGAAAAAAAATCTTTTAATTTTACTTTGAGGCTTTAGAACACACCAGCAGAGAGTCGCTGATGAAAAGATGATTTTGGCTGTTATTCACCACTTACTTTGGGACAGATCAGTGCAGCTTCCAGTCACTTAGCGATGGGGCTGCCTTTGATATCTGACCGAGGGGAAATCAGGGCTTCACAAACATCAATAGGCTTTGTTACAGTGAAGGATGGACGCTCTGGCCCTAATCAATACTTACTTTTCCACAGGAGGGCTGAATGGGCTAACCAGAGCATGAGCAGCCTCAAGATGTGTAAAACATGAGATCCCAATCCCTCCTGATTCATTTGAAAGCACAACTAAAGGCGCCTCTGCTGAAAAACTGCATGCATACATACACACAGACTCACACAAAAAAATCCTGTTAATCCAGCATGGCAAGAAAAATGCAGTAGCATTATAATGCAATCTATGCACTGGCACAGCCCGGTCTGGTGGTCTAACAGTATCAAGTGCACTCTGACAAAAAATGGTGGTGGCAGCAGACCTGAAGCTTGCTCTTTGATTTGCTCGCTCAGTCTTTGCCTTGTTCTCTCGCTCAGTGGAGAGCTGAGAAATTAGGTTAAAAATGAAATGTGAGGAGCGCGCAGAGGAGTCAAGGCCACAGACTGAACTGATTAATTAGAACTAATCACACAAATCGGAGCTAATGGAAGTCTAATGGATTACTGGGAAGACTTGCCACTTCTTAGATGGCTGTAACACTGCTGCGGAAAAAAGAAAACAGGGAATCATGGCTGAGCTGCCCTGTCGGTCGGCTGCACAAAGAAAGCAGCAGTAGGGTATTTGTCTGGCTCTAGTTTGACTAATAGCGACAATGCCAAACTTTGAAAAATGGCCGAACACATTTATTTTCCCCCCATTCTGAAAAATAAATGGTGGTTTCATTCAGCAAAAATAAACAAACAGCTGGAACCTTGATTTTGCTCTGTGTTTCACATGTTTCCTCCTGCACAAACACATTCATCTGGGAGATGAAACATAACCCCTGACATGAGCTGTGGATCCAGAGCCAACCGAAAGGTCCTGACTGAATGCAGAGAGGGACGCTGCAGCTCGACGCCACAATGACCCCCATTGTCGGCTGTCTGCCTATGAAATATACCTTCCATGCAAGTGCATTTGTTAACCTCCGCCAAGATTAATGACATCCTGGTCACATAAAGGAGAGATTGTTTCCTGTGTGGCTCTAACACAGGTTTTATTATACTGTGTGTGTTTGTGTGTGTGTGTAGTGGGCAGAGTGCGCGTCCACCAGCATCTGAGTAGGATGTAAGTGTTGAACAGAATGTACGCTGCCCATGTCTAAGTCGACTCTAACAGTGTATATATGTGGACCAATGTCTGTGTGTGTGTGTGTGTGTGTTGTGATCAGACATTCAGAAACCAGCCTTGCCTTGACACTCGCCATCTGGAGAGTGTCGCCGTGGCAACAAAAGAGAAGCGTCTGGAGGCAGACACAGTGGGAAGTAAAACACCAACACAGAAATAGATGCAAAAGTAAGAGAAAAAAGGAGAGAGGAGGTGTTAATCAGGAAAAATAAAGAGAGAGAGAAAGAGAGGAGGAGTTCTGTAGGGAACAAGGGGACTCGTGGAAGGATAAGACAGAAACTTCACCTTCCAGACGTGTTTGTGGTACGATTGTGTACCACAAACACACTGACTCCAGAAAAGTTGCGTTTCACTGGAGAATCATCATCAAACCTTGTTGCCAACAACAAAACTTGCTGATGAAAAAAATACTTTTTTAAACTCAAACATCAGCAACTCCAAACAACAACACACAGAACCAGATGAAACACTACATCAAAAAGACGAAAAGCCAGTAACCATGGTAACAGGGACATTTAACGATCCCCCTGGGAATCAAACAATGGAAACAGGTTAAAAATCTGCAGCCTGGGCTGGCAGCAGAGGTGAAGCAGACAGAAGCCATTTAGCCTTTGCGTGTAGAACGTCAATATTCAATTAGGCCGGTGGACATCATTAGGACGCCGGCGCTGCGTCTCACTGGACGCCGGCGCTGCGTCTCACTGGGCGTGACACCGTTCTTAACCCCTCTGCTCCCCCAAGATACTCTCTCTGGGTCCCTAGACAGGCTATGATACCCTCCACCCCCTAATACTACACACAGTGCACGCACACACCCCTACTAGCTGAATGCTTCACTTCTCTCATTACATCTTTTAATCGAACTCCTCCTCACTTAATTGATCTTTGTAACCATCATAGGGTTGGCCATTCATTCAGTTTGACAACTTTCCCCTAAAACAGTTTAACAAGCTTTAAAATATTATACTGTTCTACAAATGTTCTAAAATGCCCAACTGAACCTCCTGAAATTTGATGAATGAATGAATGAATATGCACCTTAGCCAAAATAAACTATCCTAAAAAGTTAACCAGTAATGAGACTGCATTAAAGTTTGTCCTGACAAGCTGTTTGAGGATTTACTGTAAGTTCATACTAACTACTGTCCATATTTTGTGGAGAACATTGTGTTAATCTACCCACAGATTTTAGTATTTCCCCTCCTCTGGCAAGATGGACTAAAAAAATCTTTAAGTGAGAATTAGCAACAACAACCACACACAGCTGCAAAACAGACATATCCCTGCAGTACTGTGTGTGTGTTTTGATCATGTTGAGAGCAGAGGTATGGTTGAAAGATGCAAAAGTATCAGCTAAAGTATGATTCTCTACCTAAAAGCTGGTGAACAGCTGCAGCGCTGCGCTGGTGCTGAACACATGACAGGATGAACAAGCTGCTCTGTGACCAGCCCAGAGATAATGAGAGAGAGAGAGAGGCAGAGTTGAGTGTGTGCGTGCAGGTCCAGTGATCCATCGTGTCTGACCTCTGAGTCAGAGCGGCTCTGAGGTCAGCGAGGGGAGGGGTCTAATTGATCAAACTGTCAGAACCAATGAGGACAGCCATGTTAATGGGACTTTTATAAGCCCCGCGGGACATACCACATGACACTCAAAGCTGTATGAGTATGTGCAAAGCAGAGTGCACAATGTGTGTGTACATGCACGTGTATGTTTGTGTGTAATCCCAGAGCCCAGGTAGCCTTATTAAAAGGAGCCAAGTGGAGACTTTGGCTGGGTTTGACAAATGGCCTCTCAACACCAAGGCCACCTTTACAAACTTTGGGGACATGGTAGAAGGTGAAGTCACAAGGGTGAAGGGGCCATGTATGTGAGAGATCGGGGGGGTGAGTGGGGGGGCTCTAGCCCTGCCCCAGCACTAATAACCTGTGCCTAGTGACTGATGAAGTGTGGAATGGATTAATCTTGCAGCAGTCATGCTGCCAAACGCAGAGGTGCTAAGGGTTAGCCACCAGACTTAGCTCACTTAGGAAAGGCTACAACCATAGGGACAGGTTGGTATGCACACGCACACACACACACACACACACACACACACACACACTGGCTCTCCCTAGGGTTTGACTACACACTGAGATGCAGGCACCTGCAGTTTAACCCGTAGGCCACTACTGTACAACTGATAACCACTGCATCAGCTGGCAGACGTTTCACAGCAAACATAGCTGGTCTCAACAACCCGGCTGATCCCAGCATTTCACTGCACACTGTACAGTTGTGTGAAAACAGACAGCGAGAGAAGGAAAGGAGGGGGGGTGGGGGGCAAGTGGTAGAAAAGTGGTTCACAGTGTGTATCACCTGCCATCATTACATCTGATACACTCCTTTACATACACACACACACACACACACACACACACCCTGGATTAGCACTAAAATCAAAGCCATCAAAGACTAGGGAAATGTATTTGTCTACCTGTGTGTGTGTGTGTCACAGAGTCTCGCCACAGAATAAATGCAATTAATATATTAAAAAAAAGAAAAGTAAAACCGATCTCAAACAGCATAGTGTCTGTGTGTCTGTACAAGAGGGAGCACAGGACTGTTAACACACTGGAGCAGTGAGTGAAAAATTTTACGCGTCTACATGGAACCACAGCAAAGTGGTAACAGACGATTAACAAGGTTAACTGAAAAAATATTTGCACTAATTACTATTTCTAGACTCCCACAGCCAAGATGTTTTTGCTTTCCAGGGCTCCCAAAACATGCAAAAAACCAAGAGCACCACTCCTACAAGGGTACTGACAAATTTGAAAGAAAATAAACACAAATATTATCTGTTTGGTCCACAGCTGATGTTAAACCAGATCCTGACAAACACATCAGCCAGTATTCATAATCTGAACAGATGTGTGTACTTTAAGTACCTGCTACAGACAGTCCAGTAGCATTTAATTTTCAAAATATCCATGATGACTCACTTAAAATATCCTTGCTCAACCGTTTTGCTCACGTAGACCTAGAAATTATCGATGTGTCATGTTTTAGTCATTTTCAAAGGAAAATAAATCCTTGGGCCACAGTTTTATAACCATGAAATGTGTTTACAATTTGATCTGTAATGTGGAAACAACAGTGTCGCTCATTTGTTGAATGACCATTATCATTTCCTACAGTCCAAGCTGACTCCATCCCATCACTTGTTTTGTCTTAGTAATAGTCTCAAAGATTAGAAATTTTCTGAATTTACGATCATATTAAATGTTGTGTAATGCATAAAATCCTTACATTTAAGAAGCCTCCTCCCATTTTTACCATCAGAAATATTAAAATACTGATGATCTTCTTTTCATTAATTAATTACTTCCGTTTTATCTATTTTATTTGTTACATTTGTGGCCCTAATATTAGTAATTTACCTTTGAGTCCCATTCACAGTTCAAAATATTGTTTTGAGGCATCAATGATGGGTATTCTTTTTTTCTTTTATTTATTTTTGCTAGTAATGACTTTGTTATCAGCCTCAAAAATCCAGACTCAACTGTGCTTCAGTTTAAACAATAATATTTAAACCAAACAACATGTGTGTGTGTGTGTGTTTTGTGTATGTGAGAACTAATGAATGTCTATGTGTGAAACATCTGTAGTTACTGTTGCTGCGGCAGGAGTCATGAAATGTTACACAGATTGTTGCACAGATGTGTCTATATGTGAACATGGAATCTAAACACTTTGAAATAAGGATCTGTCAGGAGGCCGGACAGGTCTGGAGAAACTGGAGACCAGACAAACCTGATAAAACAGGGGGAATCTGGGTCCTATTCAGAGACATGGGGTGGAGCGCCGGGCCGAGACCCATTCAACCTGCTCTGAGACACATGGACAAGAGTCCCATTACCCTCCTCCTGCCCTGACCTCTATGAACTTGATCCTGGAGAACAATGTAAGATGGGGGAGCAAAGGGCGGGAGAGGATAATATCTCTGGGAAATAAGTGAGCTTTCCTCAGTGACTATTACCAACAGGCAGGGTTTCATTTCCCAGCTCTACTCCAAGGACCACGACCGCAGCCCTTTTCTGTAGATTTCAAACAGAACAAGGTGATCTGAAAATGGAACAAACACACACAGGTGTGTTTTTCAGGCCGTTTCAAAGTCGTAGCTTCTTACTGTTTTTTTTTTCCCTCAGCACAAAGTCCACAGCTCCAGGTCTGCAAGTTAATTGAAAAAAATTGAAAAAGCTGCTTGAACATATCAAACTTTCCATTTATGACATACAATACTGAGAGCAGATAAGGGCTCAAAGGAAATTATTATAAAGGACCATTGTATGTTTTGGCCTCTGCCAGCTTTTGTGCCAGTTTATCCTCAATGCTGAAGGTCTGCTGCTGCTCTTCAGACACAAACAATTTTACCAGAAAGAAAGGAAGAAAGCAACAAGTACAGAAAGAAAGAAAGAAAAAATCATATTAGCTTTACTTTCATTCACATTCCAACCAAATTAATACAGCTGAAACTGTTTATTCTACACATTCTCCTTCCTACATTACCCACAATGCAACCCAACAAGTGGAATTGGAGATTAGGGTGTGCTAGCGATTAATGATGCCAATAGTAGCTAGCCTCAAGCAGAGATGAAGAGTGAGTTACACAGCTCTGGTAATTCAAAAACTCTGCACCGTCAGAACTTAAAATAGTCAAACTTGTGGCAGTTTGACAGCTTTCACATAGCTAGAGTCACAAAGACGCCTTCTTTAATGTAGCAGACCTCCATAAGACTAGATGTGTAAAATTGATGCACTACTCTTTAATGATCTTCCTGCAATGATAACACTGTCTTTCATTAAGCAGCACTTTTAAATCCTATCTAAGGTCTCATTGTTTGAAGCATAACCGCGGATGTAGATGAACGAATAGCATCACAATAAACATTTGTTATAAACTCAAAACCTGCTGCCCAAACCCATGTAAAAAGAATAATTAAAAGGTTTGGGAAAAGCATCTTTTCTTTTTATTTTCTTAACTGCTGATTATATTAAGTCTATAACTCTATTTACAGATTCTGAAATACTGAAGTTTGTTTATATTTTACATATTATTATTATTATTATTATTAATACACCACATTAGACTCCACGTATCCCACAATGCAAATATCAAATGCAGTGAACAAATGTCTCAAAAAAAGTCTCAAAATGTCTTAAAGACATGTATTTGGCATTACTGCAAAGCTATCTCTTTAAACATAAAGCTTTGCTTCACTACACAACTTTCAGAATAGATAAAATGATCTTGTCACAGCAGATGAAGAAGAAATCAACATCATTAATAAGGGACACTGGTTTGTGTGTGAGTGTGTGTGCGCTCCATGGACCTCTCTGTAGTTGCAGCTTTAACAAAGTTGAATTATTCCTTTGATTATTTTGCTATTTGTGCTGTGTGGAATTATTCTCCTCCTGAAGACTGTGAGAAAGAGAGCTGCACGTTATTTAAGAGTCCTGTCAAAAGGCTGGGAGCTCACCCTGCCTTGTCCTGACATGACAGGCCAACAAGTCTTTGCTACAGAAGTCAAAGGTCAAGGGGGAGGATGGGGAGGAGGTGGTAAAGCCAACAGGAAGGGCCACAGGGTCAAGCCAGTGCAGACACATGGCACACTGTTCATGGTTAATGTCTCTACCTTACAACGAGTGGATGTAAGCGAGGGCACGGAGACGCAGCAGCAACAATAGGCACAGGAAAGCACACAAAGTGGCATTGTTAATCTCATGAGTTTGTATACAAAGAGACGGAACACAGACAAAACAAAACACACAAGGCTAAACGGTGCAGCCTGTACAAAAGACCTCAGGAGTTCTGCAGATGCAGAACCATAATATATAATATATATATATAAATAAATGCTAATATGCAATTCTGAAATTTCAGACATTTACTAGGAAACTGTGAAAAGTGATTTTTATCCATCTAACTGGGCCAATAAGTCATTCTATACTACCGCAAATTAAACCTATTCCTTTAAATTCCTTCTCCTTTGAGTTGAGTTTTATTCCTAATGTTGGCTGTTTGCCTGACACTTATCAGTGAATGGAGGTCCCAGTTTGCCCACCTTTATATTTACAACACTACATCCTTGCCGACACCTGGGTGTTCCTAACAGCACCACTCAGGGTCTAGACGCAGTGACTGGAGATAAGCAGAGCACCATCCTCACCACTGAAGCTTTGCAGAGGTCAGCAGGAAGGAAGGAAAGTGCTGCAGGACTTTGTGAATGCTATCACAGCCGAGCAGAAACCAGTAGGTAGGCTGTCCTTCTGTTTATTGAGCTGTCGTTACTGTTGTGACTGATGGCTCACTGCAGAGAATAAACATCTCCCTCATGGGCCACATGACGTGGTGGGAAACAAAGTGGGAGTAGTAGAAGTCTGTCCAAATATGTGTGTTGAGAAGAAAAAATTCCATTTCCACAAGTTCTACACTCTGTTAATCATTTTAATTAGACAAACTCATTATTAACTTACATAATTTTAACTTAAACTGTAGTTATCACATTGAGAGATTTTCAGATTAAATAACAAAACTGAACCAAATGTAATCAACAAACTAATTAACATTGATTTTAAAGTATGTTGGTAACGTCTGTGAAGATTCTCAGTCATCCAGGTCATAGTTATCCCAAAAAAGCTTTTTTCGGATATGTAACCCATATACTATAGGACCAAAAGTATGAGGACATTGTTGTGTAATTTTTTCCAAACATTACAGCCACAACATGTCATTCCAAAACCATCAACTTTAATCTGCTGCTGTACCTGCCTCCACTCTTCCCACCATTTTTCTCCTCCCATAGCTGCTGGATAGAACTGAGGTCAGGCCTCTATACAGGCAAGTCAGGTTCCTCCACACTAAGAAACCATTTCTTTATGGAGCTGGCTTTGTGCATGAGGGGAAATGATGTGCTTAAACTGGAAAAGGTGCTTGCCACAATGTTTAGTTCTGAAAATACGCTGCTGAAATCAGTGCTTTGTTTACAGCACACTGACGCAGTGCATGTCACGCGATAGAAATGGCCACTCGCTCGCTTTGAGCTGTCCAGACAATTACCTGCTCTATTCACACATGAGCTAAATGGACATGGACTTTCTACTAGGGAGCTGGCAGCGTAAAGTGTGTTTAATGTCCAACTGCTGGAGACATTTCTATTCTCACATACAGCTCCTCGGGGTAATGTCTCGATAAGTTCAGAACTGCAGTGCATGCAACATCTTTAGTTTATGCAAATCATGCATATGTGTACTCCTTACCTGGTGTGCTGTATAAACGCTATACAAGGAACCATGCTAGAAGCATTGCCTGCTTTTCAAAGATGAAAGGTGAACTGGCTGAAGACGGAGCCTTTACCTTGTTTTTTCCATTTCAATCCATCTTGAATCATTAATGTTTAATTCTTTCTAAAACTTGGAAGATAACTCAGTGGAGTTTGTACGTTTTTCTCTCTACCAAAAACCTTCCAGCACTTAGCATCTCTAGTGCTGTGTCCAGACTTGTTGTCATTGATGGTATTACTTATTCAACTGAGCTTTTTCTGTAAGTTGAATTCAGCTGTGCCAGCACTTAGGTTGATGACCTTTCACACCAGAGTTTACGGAAAACGATGGCCAGAAAGAATACATTTGAGCTGAAATCTATGGCAAAAAAACAAACAAGCAAAAAAAAGTCACTGTTGTAAAAAGTGCAGCTAATGCAGGGCTAAGGCCACAGGGGATGGAGATGCGGGGCTTCCTTTGCTTGTCAAATATTTATCCCCTAATACTGAGACACAGCATGAGACAGAAAACAAGATGGAGTCCTGCTGGGCCTGGGTTCTGCCAATGCGCACACATATACACAAGTACAAATACAGCAACCCCCCCCCAAAACAAACAAACAAACAAACAAACAAATGGGCACATTCAGATGTCAGAGACATACATGCGTCCCCTTTTGTACACACAACCACGGTGTTGAGAATGACAGAAACCCACTGCAGCCTGTCTGCCAAAAGAGAAGCCTGGAGTTCTTTGCACTCTCTCTCTCTGTTGAACGAGCAGGTAGCCTGAGGTTGGGTTCAAGGGACCGTCAGCTGACAGATTGCATTTACTCCCCAGGTGGTTACGGAACTGTCTTGATTGCATTTTATAGCCTCAAGCAGCCTCCTCATCTCGCAGACATCTGCCTAGCTCTGGGCTCTGCTAGTCTCCCCTGTGCACCCTGACATACTGGATCATTTGATTAAGCAGAGATCGCTTGTATTCACACACAGTTTCTTCTGTTGTCCACAACTGCAGACTGGCTTCCTATCTGCAAAAATGTCACATGACAACTGCATTTTGAGTCTTGCTATAATATATCCTGTAATATGACATATATATTGACAGGTATATAAGGCAGTGTCATCAGTAATGCATGTACCGTTGTGAGTCAGTCAGAGGGAGTCAGTCTATGTACACATGGGTGAAGGGTGGTACAGATAGGATATGGACCTTGGACATCTGAAGGGAGGTCGGAGTAGAGCTGCTGCTCCTTTGCTTTGAAAGGAGCCACTGAAAGTGATTCAGGCATCTAGTCAGGATGCCTCCTGGGGTTTTGTGTCCACACACGGTGGTAGACCCAAAACAATCAGAAGAGAATATACAGTATTTCTCATCTGGCCTGGGAATGCTTCTACCTTCAAGACTACCTTGATGAACCCGCTACCATCGTGACCCGACTCTAGATAAAAGGAAGATAATGCATTAAAGAATGGATTGATGGATGTAACAATGAACTTTCCTCTCCCTGCCCATATTATTTCTCCATGTATTTTTCTAGGTCTTTTGTTTGATTTTAGGAGCATCCATCCATTTTCTTAACCGCTTGTCCTCGTAAGGGTCACGGGGGGTGCTGGAGCCTATCCCAGCTGTCATCGGG
>JAUMHL010000018.1:18921920-18942831 GCA_032362345.1 Sandelia bainsii
ATGGTGGGAGGAAGCCGGAGTACCCGGAGAGAACCCATGCAGACACGGGGAGAACATGCAAACTCCACACAGAAAGGTACCCGGCCGACCCGGGGATCGAACCCAGGTCCTTCTAGCTGTGAGGCGACAGTGCTAGAATGTCTCTTTCAACAGAACAAATTGATGACATATCACCAGACAACATAGGATGAACTCTGCTATTCATTTGCACTTGCTAACCTGTTAAATTGCAATCAGCATGGAACCTATTTATTACCACTTGCTCACCTGCTCCATCACTATTCATTATTAAGGTGACCAACCTGCACAGCCATTAGCTACAATGCTATTCATATGCTATTAGTTAGAGCAAGTATGCTGTTAACATGCGATGTGCCATTAATTCTGCAGGTACAAAGGGAGATGTGACCCTGTTTCAGAAAGCTGCGGTGAGCTGGTGCACAGCCATCACCAGCTGCCGTGTGTTTAACTGGCCTCATAGGGGAAAAAGACTTACAGTGTGTTTACACAGTGGCATCTCTGAGCTGGTATTAATAATAGAGCCACTTAGCATTCAGAGGCATCGGTCTCAGCAACGCTGTTTGTTTCACAGGTCATTAAATTTATGCCGCAGCCCTAATGTTCATTACAGCAGCAAGCTGGCCAGGGGTCTGTAACACTCGCTCACTGTCTTTAATCCCCCGCTGTATTCCTAACACCGGCTTTCTTTTCATCCCTTGCTCATTCCCCCTCTCTCACTTCTCAGTCCATTTGCTTGACACTGTTTTCCTGGTTTAATTAAAAGGATTTCAACAGTGATTCCAGGTTTCATGTCTTTCAGCCACCTTCCGACAATGTTTTACAACCCTCACACACACACAGGCAAAAAGCATAATTTCAAACAAATGCCAGGAAAAATCCTGCATTTTAGGGTGGAACAAATGCTTGTATTATGTCCACCTGGAAAAACTGCAGCTGTTGCAAAAAAAAGCTGCTGCTTTTAGGCAAGTTTTGCCAGTTTCACCTTTGACACTAATCCCTGTTTAGGCTTAATGATTGCTAATTTCACTTCCACAGTGAAAAATCTAAGTTACCATGCCGAAAGGTATCTAAGGTAGAGCTCAAAATGGTTTTACAAGGATTTCAGAGAAACAGGAAAATGGTAGGGACTTAAAAATGCTAACAGAGAAACATGAAGAAATGAATGAATGACACTGGCAGAACGCTTTTTTCCTTTCTACCCTCTCCATCTTGTACCTCTACACTCCACATTTCCATTTGAACATCTATTCTTTGTCTTTCATCAGGTGCTTCTGCAGAAAAAAAGCATCCGGTGGGGGTGGGATGGGGGTGCATTATCCCACAGCCTCCCGACCACCCACCAATCCCTTCATTATTCCTAATGCGACTGATTATTCTTTTTAGAGGAAATAAAAAACAGACTGCAGCACAGTCCTATAGTAGAAAACATTTTAAGTAACGGACAAACACTCTGTTTAATCTAATTAATCCTTTTGGAAATGTAGCACACTTCGGAGGATGAAAGTAGCCGGTGGAGGAAACATACAGCAGTTAGACCAAGTAGTAAAATGGAAAGGAGACACACAGACACAGGACCAAGATATCCATAATAACTTCATATAGAGAATCAAGTGATTAAATAAATAAACTGAGATTCCAATCTGAAGTTCAAATTATGAAAATTTACATAATTTGCATATATCATGATGGTATTTGTATGTTGAGGCCCATACACAGCTGACAGTTAAAAAAAAAACAGGCTTAATCAAAAACCTGGAGCTAATGTCACCTGGACAAGTACATTTTCTACTGTAGCTGGCTGACCCATCTATTATTAAGTTAAGGGGGAAGCTTCAGTGAGTCTTGACAACAGTGGTAATGTTTTAGTTCTTACTGATCATCAGCCTAGTTAGCCATTCATCAGACACTCAAAAGAACAATCCTTAAACTTTCCCAATGACCGAAAGAAAGAAAAGAAAGAAAAAAAGCAATTAAAAGGCACCAACAAGTTGCTAAATGTTAAAGTGAAGTTTTAGCATGCTGAAACAAGTGCCGAACTTGGAATGCAGACAAGTGCAGTAGCTTGGAGTAAAAAGTAAAAACACAGACAGAAAAAACTTTTTAAAATAAATATCTCACAGTTTATGTATCATATTCTAATTCTTTGTCAATATAGTTTGGTTCCTTTAATGAGAATGACAAGAACCACGAACAGATTAATGAATTAAAACCAGTTTTCATAAAATTATACCCAAAAATTATACTTTGGGAACTAGTTCTAACCCTGTCTCTTCTGCACAGTACAGCCGGAGTCTGAGCGTTTCATTGGAGAATCAGAGGCTCTGCAGAGCGTTGAGTAATGTGGCTCTCTAATTAAAGCTGACACGTCCGCTGAAGCCCGCCAGCTTCAGGGTCAGGGTCAAGGTCACCACGCAACCACTGACACAAGTAGGTAGCAAGGAAGCTGAAAGGCAAGTCGTCCCCATCAGTCTCCGGTCCCCTCCTACACCTCCTTAACCTGTGCTGCTTTCTTCCTCTCCACATTTTGTCTTCTCAAGTAAAAACGCTCGTCTCCATGCATCTATCCATTCAATGACATGGAAAAAAAAGAACTGAGACAAAGAAGAAAAGGAGGAAGAGAATAAGGCTTTCAAACAGCAGCAGCTAAACATCTATAGGAAACGTGCACTTCAGAGGTCTTTCAGTGCGATAAAAGAGTGAGGACACTACTCTGAAGGTGCAAGGCCATCATCGTAGGACCATACACATCACTGGGGAAAAAATATTACAGCAGGTGAAGAGGTGAACTTCTTTGTGTATCTGTCATATGAATGATCCGATCTGTTCACCACAACAAAGGCACGCTGTTGACCTTTGCATGTCCGCTCTTTTAGAGCAGAGTGGAACTGGACCTTGGTGTGTTTTCTCGGCGACATCGTGAAGAAAAAAGGTTTCGAGGACACTGGTCTTGACGTAGAGAAAGCAACTGCGCTGAAGAAAGCCATTTATCACGCTCACTTTAAGGGAAAAAAAAGTCTCAACCACAATGTCCCTTGATGTATCTAGTCAAGTACATGTGAAACAAAACTTGTAAACAGAAGTCACATGGACTTCACATGGTCGTCTCTTTTACTGGTCAAAGTTGCAGCAACATGTCAATACTGGAGGTCAGACACTGCAATCGCCACTGCAACTTAATCTAGTTGAGTGTTTTCAGTCTTTACATCATATTGTTTGGCTCTCTGACCATGAGAAACTGCTGGCTGACATTGTGTTCATCAGATGTAATGTGTGTATAGGTCATGGTAATTTGAAATCCATAGTAGTAACAGAAAACAAAATTCAACATCTGACACATTTTTACAGACGTTAGGAATTACACCTAGCACATACAGCTCTTGGTGATTAGCACTGCATAATTATGTATTAGTACTCAAAAAAACTCATAAAAAACTAATAAATTATGGTTGAAAAATACAACACACCAAATCAAAACTATTAGTGCCAGCTGTCAGTACATTTTGATGTTAGAAATATTATGGTCAGTACCAAAAACCACTACTGTCAATACCTAATGAAATGAATGCCTAATTTCATTACAATATCAAGAAAATGATGAAACCTCTATCAAGCTCTGAATCAGAGACCAAGACAAACTGATTAATAATGAAAATTCATGACAAGAATAATGCCAACATTTCTGTTCACGCTGCAACCAAAATTAGCTGAAGATAAAATGCATTTCCCTTTAGCCTGCAGTTAAGAGTCTCAGTGCCACAGATGGATGTGTGCTTCTCACACTTGTGAAGATCAAGGGCTTCTACGTAAAAAATGGAAATAGGTGAGAAGAGTCAGGCGACACATATAGCTGCGTGTTCTGCATGCAGATTAAGTGAAAACTTACTGACTAGAACTAACACTTCTGTTTTCTTATGAACATTTTACATTCATTATTCTCCATGGGTTTGGTCACACAAACAGAATAAGAGAGATAGTGTTCCTTATCCATCTTTAGTGTCACCATCAAAAGGACAAGGCCATCAACATCTCAGACAGGGTCAACTGAGCTCTCACACCGTCCCAAAAACACACACACACAAAGACATGCAAACTGACAGGAACAATTACCTTCCAGCCTGAGGCTCTGTCTGGTACTGTAACCACAATCTGTCCACACCATCAGGGACAAACAGTGATCTGACCTCAGTGCAGCGCTAACAGTTTGAGAGCAAACTTGAGAGTACAAACACAACACCAGCTGAAACACAGCTGTCTCTCTCTAATATCTCACATTATTCTTTTGATTCATAGAGCGCTCACTTTTTGTCTTAAATTATAGCCAAGGTGGGAGACATCACAGGCGGCAATTCTACCAAGATAAGCTGATTAAAGACTTAGAATTATTCATCACCCTCTGATAATTTGTGGAGATGAGCAAAGCATGAGGCCATATAACCTATAAAAAGGTAAAAATCAAGGATCGTTGTATTTAAATACATTGTACATCTACAATACATTTCAAAACTCAAGATTCACAAACTTTATTAATCCCACGGGGAAATCTGTCAGTTTTTTTAAATATTCCATCATAAATTCTCCAATTATTCTTCCACCGAAAAAAAAAAAAAAAAAAATCAATACAGTTCAAAATCTTGACATCAAGAGAGCTTTCCAATTCAACACAAACCTAAATGACTAACCAGTGTTTTATTGGATCCACCACAACTATCAGTAAAATGTCAAAGCAATTCTCAAAGTGTCTTGATTTGTAACTGGGAAAAATTGATGGAAAATGGAAAAAAAAAGGACCGAAGCAAAAGAAAAAAAACAAGGCTTATTTTTCCTGCTGGAAGATTTTTTTCTTGTGGAAAAAAATATGTATGTGAGGTATTTTTGAGAAGCTGTTTTAAGTCATGCCATATTCAAGTAAATCACTCCAATACAACATGATAATGATTATTCATTAATAATGATTTTTTAGCACACACACACAAAAACAACCGTTTGTCAAGAGTAAACACCAGACTAAACCACTTATTAAAAAGGATTCTTTCTTGTTGTTGTTGTGTTTCTCGTGTTGTGGCCTGGACCCAGAGCAGGATTTTGGCTGCGTCAGCCCTTTTCCAGGCCTGGCAGTGTTCAATGCAGCTGCTGGCTGTCGTGTGGCAGACCTCTGCCTGGCTGGCCAGTGAATGATGCACAGTCACTGAGGAGAGCTTTATTAAATGATGGCAAGGACCCATCACTCTTCCTCTGACATATTGGGAGCTCATTTTGAGGTGGGGGTTGTACACCAGGAGGAGTCAGGGAAACGTGAGACACTTAGTCCATCTGTATTAACACAGGTCTACAAGGACGTGCAGTGTGTTTGTTAGTTCCCAGTATGTTGCACCTTTAAACCGCGGCTGCGTTTCATGTTTTTGTTACATAATGACTGTTTCAGAAACATGTCCGCACGTTTGTGCATATGTGCCTGTGTGTATTTGCAGGGTGAATTCATTCATTCAGGGTCATTTAGCAGTAAACGCTGTGAGTTGTCATACTGCAGAGAGCAAGGTGACAAATCCATCACTTAACCCTCTCATTCACCCCACTGACACACACACACTACAGCTGCAGACCTGGACAGCTTGCAAGAACAAACTGCCAGCACCCCCCTCCTTGTCCCCCGGCCTTCATCGCCAGCTGCATGAGGCTCCATACGGTCGAAACCTCCCACAATCTGTAACCGGACAACCACCTGCAGCTGCACTAGCACCCATGGGTGTGCCAAGCAGAGCCAAGAGCAACAACATCACACCTACAGTCTAATACACACACAGAAGGAGTAACCATCAAAACCCAGCCTCCATTAATAAACAATTTCTAGTTGTTGTCACATTCAACATCCATAAAAATATCTCATTATTCTGAAATATTACCATAGTAAATGTGACACTGTATTGGACTAAAAACATCTTAACTAAAAAAGCTGCCCTGGTTGTAGCCTGATAAATATTTGCTTATTTGATAACACAACAAAAAGGTTTGTACATGTAATGTAAGGATTAAATAAAAATGATGTTATCAAAATGGCTGCAGATTAATTTTCTGTTAGTTACTATTCATTTCAGTCACATTTAATGTTTCAGCCATTGTTCATGTTTTCTGAACACAGGAGCAAGAGTGTGTAAATCTTTCTAAAACACCCCACAAGACAGATATTGTCCAGTAAGCCGCCGACAGTACAATAAAAACAAACTCTTCATTTTCAAATTAAATGAGTCACAATTTTTATTGTTAAACCTAATGTAGGCAAATGCATAGTTCAAAAAGGAAAGAACTCTACCTTTTTATTCACTACAAGGCTTGGACCATAGTGTGACATTTACAGGTACAAAATGTTTCACCAGATGATCTTTCTGCAGAGTAAAAGAAATTACCATGAAGCCTCGACTTTTTGGTGATGGACATTTGTTAGGGCCCATTGCCTCGTCGGAGGAAACGCTGCCATGTGCACACACTCTGACAGAGAAAGTAGTGTGTATCACCATGTGTGTGCGTGGTGGGCAGACAGCCAACACAAACTCACAAAGGCTGGCGCCAGCTAAGGGGTGACTTAGTGGTGATTAAGCTAAAAGCAGTTGAACCAAATGTTAGATTTTAGCGACATGGACAAATGAAAACTACAGGAAGTTAAAAATTCATTTTCACTTTTGCTTTATGGAAGTGTCGACATATACTAAAGTTATGGAAAGGAGTGCGTAACAAGTACTGAAAATTCTGTAATGTAAATCTTTTAAAGTTTGAATGCAACCTACATTTAAGACACTGCATGCAGAAGTTTTCACTCAACAGGTGGCTTAAGTACCAAACATATTCGTTCAAGATCATTCAGCTCCATTGTAAAACTTTTTACCCCAAGCATATAGTGACGCACATTAAGTCAAAGTCGTCAAGTTCATGAAGACACTTTGTGAAAACTACAATTTAGTTTTGTTAAACACAAACAAAAAACCCTCATTTGTATGAAGACTTTTTCATGCGCTTATTTGTTAGATATCCTGACCTGACCTATATTGAGATAATGTTTGTCAAATTTGTCCTCAACTAACCCTATATTGAGGTAAGAATCAAGATGGCTCTTCAAACCTGCATGGACGAAGTAAATAAGGAAAAAAATGACTATCCATCCATCCTTTATGCTAACTGCTTTTCCTGTTAAGGGCAGCGGGAGCGCTGGACCCTATCCCAGCTGTCACTGGGTGAGAGGCGGGGTACACCCTGGACAGATCGCCAGTCTGTCACAGGGGAATAAAATATGACCGACTATGTCAGATAAAAATATAACAGTAGAAAAACAGTTCTGTAAATATATGATGTAAGTTCAAGAAGTGATATATGATTGAGAAGAAGACAGCTTTTTACAAACTATTCTGAAAGCTGCTGACCAGACTGGATGACTGTAATATAATAAATATCCAAATTAAGTTCATACATTTACAATTACATGAAAATAAAACATTTAACTCTCGGTCCTCATTTTGTTTCTTTGGGGTTTCAGGTTTTTCTGTTTTGGTCAAATTTATGTTTCTTTTTTTGTTGTTGTTGTTCATAAAGAAGACACGACTTGTCAGATCACAGAGCCGAGTGTGTATTCATCTATACCAAAGATTTTAATAAACTGTTAATTCAGAGAATTCTTCAGTCTTGAAACTGCATTTAAACGTGTTTTAACGTGTGTGTGTGTGTGTTTGTGTGTGTTTGTGTTTTAAGGGTCAGGGGTGGTTCTTATTTTACAGCACCAGGATGTTTAAAAACAAAAGGCAACTTCCTCAGAGAGAAAATGAGAGACGATGGAGGGAGGCAACAGTTTTCTCCTGCCATGCAGTACATGGCCAACAGTTTCTCGATGCCCAAATATTACACGCATATGTGGTCGTTGGACGCATTATGTACTACTAGATCACCCATCAGTTTCAGGTTGTTGGGATTTGCTCCCCTTCAGACACAAGAGCAGCCTTGGTGGGATCCAACACTGATAAAAACCTGGCTCAGTCCAGTTCAGGGCTCTGTGCAGGGAAGTCAGGTTTTTTTCACTGACATGGCTTTTTGCACAGGGGTACTGTCAAGGGCTGGACCCAAATATCCAAATAATTGTTCGATAGATACATATTTGGTGTATTTTGCTTTCAGTTTTGCTATTCAGATATTCTTTTAACTAAATGTAACCTATCAGTAATTTAAAATTTAACTGTTATTGTGCTGTTAAAATGTGGAAATAATTTCACAGTTTGGGAGCCTGGCTCTCCTCTCACTTACAGCAGTGAACGTGGGAACACTAAACCAGGACAAGACAATAGCTGAGTACGAAATATGCCAATAGAAACTGATCTACCACGTTGGCACAACTGGCATGAATGGAAACGGAGCAATAGACTTTTAGAGAGACGAGACAAAAGTCCACTCTGGCCCACTTGCATGGTGGAAGCAAAACAGCGACCGCTAACTTAACCACGGCCTTTGCATACTGGTTTTATCTGGCCACTTAAACGTCGCCGAGATGCTTTTTTCAAAGGCTGCTCCATCATGAACAAGATTTCAATTTGCCAGAGAATGTGGACAAACTAATCTTCCTCACACACAACAGGAACAGTCTACAGGGTTAGCTGAAGGCTTAGCCAGCTAGCTATCAGATTATAACTGAATGTTTTCTCATTTATGAACATTTAACAAGTGCGCTATGCAACTCACCCTCCTCACCGGACTGCAGCTCCGGATATTCGCCAAATAACAGAAGCAAAGCTACGGAGCCAGAAAAGTGGTATTCAGGACAACACTAGTACTGTCATGTTGAAACAGGAAAGAGCCTTCCTGAAAATGGCAAAACTTTTGTTTTAAATTTAAATGTGTGGCTTTAGCTCGAAGACTGAACTGGAAGAAAGCCCTGAACTAAAAGTACTTGTATGTGGACTGTGGTGTATACAATTATACAGATGACGATGGGGTGGGGAGAAGAGAATAAGAAGAGTCTCTCTCTCCCTCTCCCTCTCCCTCACACACACACACACACACACAACTGACCTTTACAGTGAAAAATGAATACATGAATAAAACTAAATTCTGAAAATGACAAATCTGCATCTGGCCCTTTTGGTTTCCCCTGAGGTGAGCTTCAGAGAGTCAAATGAGGGCAGCCAGATTTAATCTGCTGCCTCTGGGAGACACACACACACACACACACACACATACACACACACACACACACACACGTTATAGTATAATCCAACCAAACATTGATTGCCATTTCACTGGTCAGCAGCAACCAAAGTAAATACTGTGGAAAAAAAGAGGCCATTGTAGAAAATGAGATGGCAACAGAAAATGAGAAAAAAACACTAGAAATACAGAGGACAGGGGGCAGGGAGAAGTAAAGTATAAAAAGTATATGAGACAAAGTAAACAGAAATAAATGAAGAGGAGAAATGGAGAAAGATAAAATCCAACAATAGAGAAGAAAAATAAAACCGTCAATGGAATAACAGAAATGGAAAGGGAGGAAGGGAGGAAGAGGCATAGAGAAAAACTATGACAGGAGAGAAGAGTACACGAGCAGAAAGAACGATAGGTTAGTGGCTTCCCAGTGGATGAGGCACAGACGAAGAGAGGAGGGCTGGGAGAATCAGGGAAGAGGCAGAAGAGGGAGCAGCAACAGTTTGACCTTTGAGCAGGGAGTTAACTCGTGGTCAAGTCCAGAATCACAAAACAGGTTAATCCCTACAGAGAAAGAGAAAACGGCAGGTCTCTCTCTCCTCCCTGCTCATAATCAGTCAACAGAGCTTATTATAGTGAGTAAAACCATCTGGATTCTTCACATATCTGTGACCAGCCTGCAGTCACTCCTTCTGAGCCGAGTATGTTGCAGCTGATATTTATGTTCATGACTTCTTTCTTACTTGGAAATGATTGATTTCTTGAATGATGTCTTGAAAACTGCTTATATAGTCTGACGAACAGTCCTGTCCACAATGACAGGAAACAGATACAGAAAAATGCAGAGAACAGCCACATCGGAGAAGCTTCAAAAAGGAGATGATTGAGATTATTTAGGATAGAAAATACTTGAATGATTAAGTTGTTAAGAAGACTGCATAACTCACTGACTAATCTTTTCTGCATTAGTGCAGGGTACACCTAACCATTTTCACTGATTCACCTATTGATTACAATCTGCTGGTATTCAAGTTTATTTTCACAGACTTTAAGTGTTAAAGTGAAAAATCAAGGAGAACAGCGCTCGACTTTTTCTATTTACAAACAAAGTACTTTTTTAAGCATTAGATTAAAGACATAAGATTAAAAATAAAAATAAAATTAGATACATAACATTTAAAGTTTAAAGAAAACGATCCAGTTTTCCTTCGCCTTAGCAGAAAGAGTTAATGATGTGAATAAAATCCCAAAGTGTCCAGCTCCAAGAGACCTTGAGCCCCTCTTAAAAAGCTTTGATTGACAAGGTGCAGAATCCTGTTCGTCTTTCCACACTGAGTTTGGGGAGAGGAGGTTTAGGTATTCGGTCTGTTAAGCATCTGTCATTGAACAGTGTGCGCTGTATGTCTTTCATGGTACACTGGTCTCACTCCAAGGAGGAGTAAACTAGACAAGTTTTATTCAAAACGTCTAGAACATTTGTATCAGGAGCAATACAATATATTAAAATGTCTTTAAAAAATTTTTGTTCAGTGGGTTTTTAGAACAGGATTGAAATGGACTTCTGGACAATAACACATTGTTAATATCCTGACACTTAACAAATTAATAATGATAAATATTTAATATTTATTTTTTTTGCATGCAACAAGAAGACATCACCTTGTTGGTGAGCTGGTGAGCTATTAATAATAATAAAATAACGTTTAGTTTTGGCCCTGTTTGCTAATCATACCATGAATTTCCTCTAAAAGGATATTTTCTAACAGAGGTACCTCAAGACATTGATGTTCATGTTTCAGTAGCTGAACTTTTTAACGTCTTAATACCATCACATATAAAACAATATGTGGCATTAGAGCACAGTTTTGTTTTGATGACTTACACTTTTGACTAATGAAGCCTTGTGATGGTCACGTAATTTCTTACCTTACTGAATGGCATCATGCTTTTTAACTGATTACTCACAATGTCATAATAAAAACCACATAATTTAAAGGACTTTTAATTCTCATTACCATCCTTAAATCTTCTGTTTAAGTAAGTTTTTTTTCCCAGCAATAGTCCCACAGCTCAAGGAGCACTTAGATTTCCAACATCTAGGGTAATTTTCCTTCCAAATGTTTAGTCTTTTTTTTTTTTCCAATACTTCCAGTGAAATTAATTAACTGAGGCAACTTGTTGGCTTAATTTCAATGTGAACACATACTGTATAAATGTAACCAAAAGGCTATGTGAGTGAGAAAGCTTGGCCTTGTTCAAATCCACCTTAATCCCCAAAGAGATGAGTTCAGAACAAACTTTCTCAGTTTTAAGAGCTAAAAAAATATTGGATGATATAATGAGAAAGATGTACATGTTTCCTAGTCCACACTTGAGCCTAATGAGACGGTGTCAGACAAAGCAGAGTCAAAAAAACACTTTAAAGAAGAAAACATAGTAATGAAAAAGCTGCATTAACTGTTCTTCAGTGGAACAGTTATATGTTTTCATTGTCCACAATTGACAACCTGTTTAAGATAATTATAAAATGAATAAAGCTTTGAAAAGTGCTGCAGCAGAATGTGATTTTTACACATCAGACATATAAAAGACATTTCAATGATGCCATTAGAAAAATAATGGAAAGGGTGGGAGCAGCAACTTAAAGAAAGAGGACATGTTGCTTATTTGTCAATGAGAGAAGAATATTTCCTTCCATCTTGTACAGATGAAAACCTGTACAGCCCATAAACAACAATTTCCAAGAGACATCAAAACTTCAGAGGCCTGTTTGCTCTTGTGTTCATTGTAACTGATCCAACAGTTAATGTGTTTTGCAAAACACAAGAAATTACTGTAATTATCTGAGTGGATTTTATCAAACAGCAGAGAAGATGCAAAGCTAATATTAAATTTATGACTTCCACTGTGCTGGTGATATACTAAATACTGTATTTAAGGATCGTACAGAGTGCAGAGTGACTAATGCAGTCAAAAAACAGAAAAACTACTTCTTAGCAAAGAGCCTTTTTAGAACAGACTTGATCAAAGTTGATTTCCTGTCTAAATGAAAAGCAACACGGGAACAGCCTCTTGATGGCATTTTGTTTCTGTCATTGACATTTTTCAGATTGAGCTAGCCCGGACTGGGACTTAACGTTCCAAAATGTGAAAAACAGAGAAAAGTTAAATTAGGTTGAGCTTAAAATCAAATGATTATTGGTTGGCATTTTCCCGTACATGCTGATGACGAGCAGCCACAGCAGCAGCATTTATCAGGTGGCAGTCACAAACATTTTCTGAGTGATAGTGTTGCTTCCTGGCCAGCAGCAGCAGACTGTTGAGGGCTCAGAGGAGCTTGGCCACCTAAGCAGTGGGCTGGTGAGCTGTTGATGAAGTGAAGGGTCACTGCGGGGCTAAGTGAGACCTCACACTGGACAAGCAGGCCAGACCTCAGGCCACGATGGCATATGCGTGTGAAGGAGGTGAGGAAACCGAGGAGGGGTGGATGGGGTGCGGCCAAGCTGTCCACTCTACCTCTCTCGAGACCCCCAGCTGTCACAACAGACCCTTACCAGGCCTCACACTAAATACCCACCAGGGAGAGGGGGGTAGCATCCTTTATCTTTGAAACAGAAGGATGAAATACAGGAAGAATTGAGGCAACAGCGAAGGTAATCTCTTCTTCCTGCCGCTATGTGAGAAATGCTAATACTGCTGCAGAGATCTGCCCCCACCTCTTCCTTGCCGCTGTCCTCTGCCACTTCTGAAGCCAGGCTGTAAACCTGCTAATTATAGCTGCTAAAGGATGAATGTGTGACCTAAATAGTTATTTTAAGTCTGGAGCAGACTTGTGAGAACCACTGTGCAGAGAGAGCAGTGGAGTCACAGCAAGACATGGGAAGTTCTAGCCTCAACCATCACTCAAAAAAGACAGCTGTAGTAGCTGCAGGCGAGCTAAGGTCAGACTGCAAAACTGTTCACAGATGACAGCAGTCCAGACTGAACTACTGAACTATCTAACACAGGTGAATGCAGAAAAGAGCATCTCACAGACGATAGAGGATTGTTAGTTGAGAAGCACATGCGGCAATTTTCTTGTGATGTGATTGGCACAAAATCAGTTATCTCAGACTGATCGACAACGACCGGTGACCGGTCGATCGGCACATCTCTAATTATTAGAGACAATATTGTCTCTCAGCACTGATCTTACATTACTTCTGCATATTTAGGAATTCAGTAATTGTTGTGTCATATGATGATTAATGATAATGATTAATAATAACTGGGAAATAAGTAATTGTAAATTTGATGAGTAATTTATAATTTTGTTCATTTAGACAGAAAATATCTAAATTTAGCTTAACTCATTTGAAGAGTTGACTCATTTCTCTGTCCCACGCCATTTTAATATTTTAAACTCCTCACTGCCTTTAGATACATTTTTTGACATTTTATCCTCGGCAACATGGTGATGACCGATTGTACAGGGCTCATGTTATTTTATAATGTTAACTGTACACTTTCTATTTTTCTTTTATGTTCAAGTCTGTCAGTGTTGTATGTTTCACTCTCCTGTAAGATTAATTTCCCTACAACAAAAGCAAAGTTCAGAGTTAATTAGCAAAAGGAGCAGAAGTAGCAAAGAGTTTTGTCTGAAGTACAACAGGTAGCTGGAAAAAACTGAGCGCAAAAAGATAATACCAATCTCATGTAATACGCTGTAGGCATAAAAATATTTGATACTTGCTTTCAAATCCATTCATGCAGACAGTTATTCTGCAAAACACTTTCACTTCACTTTAACAACACTCCCATCTGCCTCTGTTTGCTGAATGCATACTGCTTACACCACTCCCCGTCCAAACACACTCTCCCTCCAGCATTCTCTCCACACCTGAGAGCTTATTGACATGGTGTCCTGGTACCATGCGTATCACTTAACCCTGTGTCAAAACACAGGTGTAACGTAAGCCTGGGGAGCAGGCTAAGGTCCTGAGCTCATAAAGAAATGTGTGAGCTGGGAATAGCACCCTGCATGTAAGAGAGGCCCCTCACTGAGAGCATGTAGCAGAGTACAGAGTTACTGCAGAGAGGAGAGCTGGAAAACAGCCAGATTCCAACAGAGGGAAAGGCACATCTTCACCTCAGGGATCCACAACACAATGACACAGAAATGTGACTCAGCGCTTATGAAAAACAGAGGGAGAGTAGTTTTGAAGGAGCATTAAAGAAAAATTGGTAGTCTTCTTACCATGGCGTCCCGTATATCTGGAATCCTTTTATGGTGACGTCCGAGTCCTGCAGGTACACACAGTTTGTGAGGAGGGACTGGACATTGTCAAAGTCCTCTGGTTTGAGTTTGGAGACTGAGGGGAATCGGTAGTAATCCTGCTTGACCAGCTCGGCCATAAAGTCCTTATCAAAGGTCAGCTCGTGGTTCCCGGCAATCACCACTTTAAATTCGTATGGGAGCCCACCTACAGGAGACAAGAGCAAACATGGAGAGGGTGGTGAGCTGAGGTCTAGCATTTTGTAAAACCTTTGACCTCACCTGAAACAGACCATTCGCTTCACCAATATGCACCTGATAGGGACCTTTTGTTTGTATAAGTGGACTGAAGACGTAGAACTGAGCTAAATGTGTAATGGTTACGTGCTATTCTGGCCCACAAGGCGTTTTTTAACAATAAAAAAAATATTTTTTTGCAGTTGGCTGTGGAAAACAACACTCTCTAATCAACTCAAAGTTCTTCCATTACTAAAGCTGAATTCTTATAAACCAGATGACATCTATCAAAAGTAGTCAATGACATACACCAATTAAAAAGCTAAGAAGCCAAAATTTAAGAGCTGAAGTTAAGTGTTTGAGCTATGTTTTCAAACTGATCTGTCAGACTAGCACATCTATACTATTACTGCAATATGAACTCATGTGAAATACTGAGAAAAAATTCTATTCTATTTTTCAATTGGAAAAAAAGAACAAATATATTATATTGGGAACTAAACTAAACAAACTACAAATATAAATGACTTCATTTTTAATTTTATTACACTACAATTGTAACTAATCCTTGAAGAGCACATTGTGTCTGTATTGTGCAGCTCTGCACTCCTTTAAGGCAGAACGACAAAGGGATTGTGCTTCCACCTGGTGAGTCTAATTCTACAGAAACAGAAGGTTCTCCTAAAATTTTGTACACGAGTATACACTCTCTCAGTAGATCCCTGGATACTTAACCCTGAACACAGAAAGAAAACTCTTTAAAAATTACAACAACAGTTGACGGCTCTGCTTGACCCCAGAAGACCACCGTCCATCTCTGAAGATGCTGGGCAGCTGGTAAAAAGCACAAACCTGAACTAAATAGAGAAGAACATCTATTACAATTCTCATCTTTCAACTTCTACTGTGCCCTTTTCACTCTTCACTGTCGAGGTGATTTGTCCATGTTCCCCTTCGCCATCAAGAAACTGACTTACTACTTTATTCCAGCTGATTGAGCACTCAACTAAAGGGTCTGGCCTTCATCACCCTTCTATTCTCTGTCTATATTTCTCCTTTTCCCTCTCCTGGATTCTCTTCTTTAGGCTTCCTGGTGATTTTAGTCAATGGTTTAATGTTGCAGGGACAGAATAATACACACAGAATAATACAAACTATGCATATATCCTATGCAACTGCACATATCCTAGACATATTTATTGACAAAACTTTATATAACACTGGATCAAATCTAAATCCTTGGCATATACTACATGATCACTGCAGAGATTTACAAAAGTAAGGCCGCCTACATTATGGAGATAAATGTTTTGAGCTCATTAGCTGATACCCCTTTTTCATTTTGTTAATTTGTTCCTTTGTTCTAGTCCATAATAACAGACGGTTATTATACATGCCAATAGGGCAAATTGAATATAATGTGAAGAAAGAATCCAGCCAAAGTTATTTGTTGCATAAAAATGGTTTTGACTCACAACAGCAAGTCAAAGAAAAGATGTACATAAGCACAAGGCTCAATTTTGCAAAGGTCAAATTCACAGCTGGAAATAAAACCCAATAGAAATTGAATATAAATTCTGTCGAAATCCACTTGCTCAGTGCAGAAAGATAAAGTTCTATTGCATCTGTCTAAAGTGTGTGTGTGAATGAGTGCAAGTGAGAGTGTGTGTTCTCTAATGCTGAAAATGAGAGAATCATGGCTCCCCGGTCTATAGGTTTCATTCCTGCTGCTCTAAATTTGCTCTTGTCGCGTCTCAGGATCATAAATTCCAGTCTAACCTTATATGAAAGCCCCGCCTCTCAGTCCCCCAGCACTCTAACTGGATCCTGCATCCATTTACACACACACACACATATACACATACACACACACACACACGCACACACCTCAAAGCGAATCATCTTCTTCACCAATACCACCAGGCAGGGAAAAGGTGGGGAAAACATAATTACTATCAAACTCCATCTCCATTACTCTTCTGGGAGTTTCTACTGCTTTTTATTGCCACCATGATACATCTTACAGAGGGCTGGTGAAGTGATACACCTAGATTTTTTTTTTATTGTTCGCACACAGAATGATGGAAGAAAGTACGAAAATCAAAAGACCAACCAACAGATCTCAGGATGTCAGACTTCCATTTGTCATAAGACATACGAAGCTAGAAACATTTGCGCGTTCAAAACATTTCATTTAAAAAGTCTTTTTCTACAGTGGAATACTAAAAATACTGTTTCCAGAGTAAATGGGGAAAAAATAATTTGTCTGTGAATAAAAAAGGTGAGTATCTAAGAAAATTAAACTGTCATCTCCAAGTGTATAGGGAACATTCATCGGGTCACGATGCACAAAGTAATGTTATTGCTTCTCACTGCCTGCTGGATGTGTAAACTAGGGCTGCAACTAATGAATATTTTCATTATTGATTAATGTGCAAATTATTCTCTAGATTAATACATTAATCATTTAGTTCACAAAATCTGTGGGAAACTGTGGAAAATGACAATTTACGTAAAGTCAAAGCAACCTAATGTCTAGTTCTGTCCAACCAACTCTCGAAAGCTTCATATTTTCTATTAAAAAGACAAGGAGAAACAGCAAATCCTCATTATTGAGAAGGGGAAACTGGGCAATTTTTGCTTATACAATTCTCAAATTTGTTGCAAATTATTTCCCCTATGACCAGAGATGCGCCATATTGTACCTTCCATGATAACACTGGTATAACTTTTATTTATATTATTTATTTTCATTTCACAATATCAATGATATATCGACGCAATGACGTATAACGCATTTACATTCCCTTGCGTGGACAACAGAAGCCAAGTGTCCTGAAGTGAGAACAGCATGTGATGATGATTTAGTACCTGAAGTTTTCCCCTGGTAAATTTCTCCCAGAGAGCACATGTGCAGATGGATGAATGAGAAAGAGATCACAACGGAGCGATAATACCTCGTTTTTAAATCAATGTCTGCCTAAAAAGTCCAACTGAGAATGACACTACCACAACAGTGCCTCGTAGAAATTTAAACAAGTTTTCGAAGATTTCTTTTACTCAGAGTTACAGTAGCTACACAAACACAGCACTACTGGTAGATAAAGCTGTTTTATCTGAATAACCTGGCTACTTCAGTGCATGAAACCACAGTCAAGGACAATAGCTCACTGAAAAAAAGATGAAAGACACCCTTCATTTTGTTTGCATTAATCAATGCTGCTGCCTGGAAGCTGCAATCACCACCTGCAGTTTGCTAGAAACAAAACACTGATCAGTCATTTTTTTCAATATAGTCATAAATATCATTATTGCATATTTCCGTTAAAAACTGTGATATAATTTTGAGGCTATATTGCCCACCTCTATTTATGACTAACTGACTAATCATCTCAGCCCTACTGTAAACAGGCTACTGTTTTCTAACTTGTTCGCAACATCAACTTGAGGTGAAAAAGCACCTGCCCACTTTCATTGTTTCTCTAAAAATACGTAGCGAGGGTCTCAAAAGAGAAACAACCTTGCTAGCGCATTGCGGAAATAACATCTCATCTAAATACCACACCCTCTCACACCCAAAACCCAAGCAGTCTTTCCTTTTTACACAGAAAAGAAGCTGCTTTTACTACTTTGTCAAAGATAGCAATTACACTACTTCCACTGCCGACATAATGCACCGTCAACAAAGACCTCCCAACATAAGTTCATAACTTCACCTTGAAAAGTGAAACTGTTGCATCCATTGTGATTAAATATTCAGTTTCAGTATATATCTGCGGCTGGAGAAAGCTTTAAACTTCCAATGTAGTCAGAAAGAAAAACTCCATATAATGTTTTTACACAGTAGGATTGCAACGCTAATGTCAGGTTACTCATAGCCTTAGTTAAATAAGTGAGGTCACATGCTTTATATCAAGTGTTTCTTTTTGTCTCATGTCTTCTGAGTAAATTATTACCACTATAAAAAGATCATTGAATATAATTCTATCACTGTAAGAATGGGATTGTTTGCAGTTTGTGATGAGTTGATTGGGTTGTAATATCTGTTAATTTAAAAAAATGTAGAACTCATACAAGCTACAGAGGTCTCTTTGGGAACAGCGGGGAGATCACAGTCTGTGATTAAAGTGGGAGATCAGAGTTGGTGTTCTAACATCAGACAGGCTGGGTCAGGGAAAACCCGCTCCTCAGCTTCGATCTCCAATGACACCTTCCAAGAGGCCAAACAGCAGTCGATGGCCTGGACAAAATCACCGTCTCCTCAGAGTTTTATGTAAATCATGGTAGAATTACAACTGTCTAGTCTAGTCTTTACATCCTCAGGTCGCCAACATTTCATATTTTACAAAAGATTGTAAAATTCTGTACTTTACATGAAAATCCAATGATTTCACAGGAAAACAGAATTCTTCCCAACATAAAAAACACTGAAAGTTGGAGCAGAAAGCAACCATGAAAATGACAACCACTGATGGAAACATGTAGCTTCAAAATGAAGTAAGAGGAATTAAGCTACAACTGAAAAACATTTTTTGGATTTTCTGAGACACTAAGATTGACACAAATGTCATTTTCCTTTCATCAAACTGCCGTCTCTCAACCTAGTCCATTTCTCATTCTCTCTTTTCCCCTCTCTATCTTCACCAAAGGACAAAAAACTGCATTGGTGAGAATATTGAACCTTTCACATCCACTTGCATATATTTTCTTTATTATAGTCAACTCTGTGTGTGATGCACACAGCAGCACTGTTCAACAAACATTAATTAATAACAAATAACCTACATTTTGCAGAATGCTGAAAGCTGCCTTGCTGACTTGAAAGTTGCAAACTTCACCACCTGAAAGAACAGCCAACTCTTCCTGACGCATTTTGTGTAAAACTGGCAGACTGAAGCTATAGTAGTCTCTAAAAGCATCTAAACAAAAGACCAGTTTTGTGAAGGTAAGCAGTAATGTAGAATTTGATCAAGATGTTGTTCATTTATTAATTCTGCTTTTTTCCCCCCAGTCATTTCTGACCAAGGCAGATGGTGCTGGTTAAAATTATTAATATATATTATAGGCTTCTGGCAAAATATGACTTCTCTTCTCATTGTTGAAGTGGTGGAGCTAATGGATGGGTGAATTACCTTTATTCTCATGATAAGTTGACCATTTTTCTAACACTCATCTGTCCTTTGAGTTTGAGTACTAGGTGTGCAGGTTAACACAAACAGTCTTCAATAGGACATTAAGCAGGCAGGGTGCTCCTAACTACATCCATTCCCTATAATTGCCGTTTCCACCCTGGCTTAACATGCATGTAAATGCATGCATATGGGCACACACACTATTTGACTGTATGGTGATGGAGGGAGGAGTTGATAGAAAAGCTGAGGAGTGTGTCCTCCCAGTAGTGCCAGGTGCAGTACAAGGAAACGGTTTCAAAATGCTGGATTGGCTGAACAGCCGTTTACGGGGGTCCGACTCGTGCCAACGAATGGTATGTGATGGCCCAAAGATTTTAAAAGCTGACTTAATGTTTAAAAGGTTGTAAAGAGATTGTTGCATTCGTTGAATTATTTAGTTAACACATTTATTTGGTGTTTATAGTTAGAAATGTCAAAACTAAATTTCAAATGTCACTTTTAATTTTCAGAGTCAACTAAATTTTTACACCTATTTTGCTTTGATATTCACATCAAGTTGCAGTTGTAGCAACATGATTGTGCTCAACATGAAGAGGAAGTAAAGATGCAACCATTTCAGTATTGATTTTAAAATAATCCAAACAACACTGATATGAGCATAGTTACAGAGAGTCAAGAAGTGGATTATGTTGAAGGAAGGGTTTGAGAAGTTTGTATATATGCTTGGATTTTAATTTCTTTTATTTTTGCTGTGAAAACTGGGTCAATGTTGGAATAAACTGCAACTGACTGCAGGCGCTGTCGTTTTTGGAGAAGAAACACTGGCAGCCACCTTTCAACTCTACAGGGAGCGAAAGTTTGATCACTCCCTGAAAACATCAATTCTGAGAGGAATACCACTTTAAGCTAAGGGATTTACATTTATTAACTTAATAATTCGGTTTTCTTTTTACATTTTTATATTATTAACTTTAAGAAAATTAATAACTTTTCATCATGATTATACACTACTGACAAAGAGTTAGGGATATTCGGCTTTCGGGTGAAATTTCAGGATGAACCTAAAATGCACTATAACCTTTACAGGTGAACTTAA
>JAUMHL010000018.1:18942931-18972470 GCA_032362345.1 Sandelia bainsii
GTAGTGTGAACTTTTTACGTTTTCCATAAATTTCACCTGAAAGCCAAATATCCCTAACTTTTTGTGAGTAGTGTATGACAAAATGTTCACTAGAAAATATCTCAAACTGTACCTTAAGTTTCAAGATAAACATTGCCACCAATCTCAGGTTTGCAATTCTCTCTGCATAAAAAACACTGGTATTGTGGTGCCTCCACCTTCTCACCCTCTTTTCTACTTTCCATCCACTTTTGCACAGGCTAGAATATTGAAAGAAAAGTGCAGAGATATGCCCAGATAGGGCATTGTCTGATGGATGACGTATTTGCCCCTCTCAGCCAGTGAGAGGCATTAGGTGTAACTAACTAGCATCACAAACTTTTTATGCACACATTTACTTTGAGTTTAAACATTTTCAAGTCATCGATGTTTCATGAATTTGCATCTGTTAGGGTCTTTTGCTCAGAGTTTCGCATTTTAGATTAAATTAAACAATGTCTCACTGAGAGCTACTCAACAGGCAAAGACAAAAGATTTAAACATAAACAGAAAAATTAAAATGTGTAAAAAAAACAGTATATTATATAGTCGGAGTGGTGGGTGGCTCTTATTGATTTATGCATTTGGTGTGTGGGAATGTCAGAAAGTATGTGAGAAAGTTGGACAGCGTGTGTCTTTTTTTCATTCATGTGTGAAACATGACTACAATAGAAGGACAGAAATACTTCAGAGTTGCTATGAGCCCTTGCCTGGAGGGTCCAGAGATGAAACACTGGCTGCTGAGACTAAAACCACACACACATCCCAGAGCTCTCGCCCACTTCATGGCGCCTGATGGAGAGGTCAAAGGTTAAGTGAGCCAGGGTGTTAAGTCAGAAGGGTTAAACTAGACACTTTAGCACAGCAGTTGCAGGGTCAGCGGGGATGGGCTTTATTGTGAGGTCTAGTTACTGGTTAAGCATGCACGTCTCATGCCTCTGTCCCTTCCCCCTGCCCATTACAGACTATGCATGTCAGTGGTGTGTGAGAGTGAAAGCTCTGCATTTCCAGCAGGGTGCGGATGAATGTGTGTGGTAAGCAGGTTGATACCTAGCCAGTCGTTGAACTTCTTAACCTCGGAGGGCAGACCCAGCTCAGTGAAGTCACCCATGTGCAGCAGCACGTCACCGTAGGGCATCTGGATGCCGTCTGTACGCGAGTGTGTGTCCGAAACGCACACAAACCTGGTGTGTCCCGCCGGTTTGGGAGTGTCATAAGGAATGGGATCCACCCTGAAAAGACAGACACAGATAGAGAGAGTTGTTCAGAGTTGTAATGGATGGCATAAAGGACAATCTGACCAGTTAAAAGATTCACACGTTGTTCAGAGTTCATGTGTGTGTGTGCTGTAGGTTGCCACTCTTTTTTCTTTGCTGGGGTGTTTCCCTTCTTTAAAACGCAGACACTGTCTTTGTACAATATGAACAAGAGCTTCACAGAAAAATTATTGTTTTCTATGATTTATGTGGTAAAGTAACTATTTTCCTACCAGTGCTACACTTCGCTCTGCCAATCAACAGAACAGTCTCTGCCAAAAACTACCTTTGACAAAATGCTGCCTCAACTACATTGAATTTCAAGTTACCTTTGAGTAACTGTGGTATTACAAAATGAAACTGTTATGCATCGACATACAATCTGAAATACAAAATTATACTAGACAAACTGTTGACAGTATTTCTCTACTGAACTCATTTAGTCATAAAGCCACCTAGAAAAAGATAACTGTAGTGTAGTAGTTTACCATCAACATTTTCAGTCCTTGAGGTCATTATTATACTGTCAGTAAAAATGTTTGAAGGACTTTCTCATAATCCCTGTGGTTGCCTCACACTAAACAACTTTGTGATGCCTGTTTGAAAAGTGTTAAACTTTAGACTAACAAAAACACAAAGTCAAGCAATATAGCAAAAACTGAAAATTTCCATGTATGTATGAGATGTCTGCCCTTGGTTTTATTTAGTTATTTTATAATTTTGCATTCTCTGGAAAAAGAGCTACAATTCAAAGAATGTGCCCTTTATCCTCTTTGTGATATTTTAAAAGGTGTACTTGATACAGAAGCATATTTTTAGGAAATGTATGCCAATTTCATACCAGATAGCAGAAGGAGCATAGCTGAAAACTGGAACCTTAAAAAGATAATTTGTTGTGGAAAATAAATTACATGGTCCATAGAATACGGTATCAGAGCAAAATGCATCTCAAAGAAAATAGGAGACATTACAACAGTGAAAAATGTGTAGTCTGGGCTAGAAAACAACCAGTGCTTGGGATGATTAGTGCACACAAGGGCAATGGCTTTTTTGTGGCAACTGACTGACTAAAGAGATGGTGAATTAAGGCATGCCATGTCCTTTCTATCCATTATCTAAAGGAAAAACACTTAGACCCAAGTCTGGCTGGAATAAAACCTTTTATTCAGTCTTTTTGTTCAATGTAAGCACGCCTGTTAAAAAGGAAGAAAAACTTGTACCTTTTTCTGACTAAAAGGAAAGACCAAAAAAAAAAAAAAATCATCTTGTCTATAATTGAAGTCTATAATGTGCAATCCTCCAGCACTCTGCCACTAGACCATTATTTCATTAGAAAGGATGCCACTCTGTCCAAAATATGTCCATTTTTGTGCCATGTTGAGTAGAATATTATACATCAAACGGCACCTAGAATCTGTTGTTCTTCTGTTTTTGAGTTGAATAGTCAACTGTAAGGACCATGAAGGACAATGGACAAGTTGGCCACTGTTTGTAGTCTGTACTCCAGCCATCATCTGTGGTGAGACGTTTGCTGTAGAGGTGGATAATATGGATGAAATCTTCTGTCTTCTGTCATGATATATAAATGAGCGACAAATGGAAGGGAAAAAAAACAAATTGTCTAAGTATGATCAGTGAGTCTGGAGATCAGAGTGGATCTAGAAAGAGAGTGATGACATCTCCATTGACTCCAGTTTTGTTTTTCCAACAGTGGTGGACCAGGAAGACAAATGGTTCCAAACACTGTCAGCAAGAGGCAGTGGTGCTGTTGAACTAGGTGTTTTCAACACATTTTTCCTAAGGTAAAAAGATTAATATCTGAACATCTGTTATATTTTTGACTTAGCAATGACCATTGCAGGATATTAATATTATGTTTCATCATTTTAGCTCATTAGAATCTATCAAATTAACAGATTAAAAGACTTAAGATTAAGCTAGTTAACTAGATAATATATGAAAACATAATGTTTTCATGAATTGCGTGTCACAATCTGGATGTCATGTTATGTTAATGTGTCTGTACCATAATAACAGGTAACAGGATACAAGTAATAATTAGTAAGTATTTTTGCAGCTAAAATCTACTTTTCTCAATAAAAAACTATTCAAACTATTGGAACTATTCAAAGCTACATTATTACTGTGACCCACTATCGTTTTTGACACCCCACTGTTGCAACTCCTCTACCTCTAGGGCTCTGTTGAAGACTTCTTCCAAAGACATTGCCTCATTTGTTGGGATGATGATGGAGAGTGCTTTCTAACAAGGGACTCCAAAACCTCCCATGGATATTGAACTGGGTTGAGATCTGTCTAAAAGACAGGGCATCAGAAACCAAAAATATTAAAGGGATAGATACTGTATGTCAGTATGATATGTAACCATAGCACATACATTTTGTGCGTTACCATTGTGATCTTACCATTTGTAGTCACCCTCTGTGATCAGTAACCACTGTCTGCAGCCTGTAAAGCAGCTGCACACTTGCTGCACCTCAAGTCCCCCAAGTGTCTGTTTCTGTCTCTACAAAACTGAGTGAACTGGAAGCTGTGAGCAAGAACAGACTGGTCAAATTCAGATTCTGACTTAGGACACATTGAGAGAGACCACACCACTACCAAAAATGCTGTCCTTTCAACAATTTGAATGAATCAAATTAGTAGAAAATTTGCAGAAAAAATCCAGACCATGCAAAATAGTTTAAAGTTGAACCTTCTATTACATAATGCTGAGGCTGTGTTGACCAAAGATACCTGTAAGCACAAATCTTGGTGTATTGCTTAAGATGAAGGTTTAACACATAAAATAATTGTCACCATGATTCCTGATCATTTATTAACTGCTGTGCAGTATTTTGTTATCAGATCAGACTTCAATCTAATGTATGTGCAACACACCTAGACTTCCTAGATAATAATATATTGTTTTACTGGTACCTTCAGCAAAACGCCCCTGCTAATGCACCCCTGCATTTTTTAACACAGGCCTGTTTATTGTCTGAATGTCTGAACATGTACGAAATACACACTGTAGACCTAAAAAACTATAGCTACAGAGATAATGATATTTACTATTGACTGTAAGCAGTAAATAAGTCTCTGTGCTCCTACATGCACACACAGACACAGACACACTAACATTAACCTAAGCCAGCAGAGCAGCAAATACATTGCAGAGTAGCTGCTGATTAGATTTAGTGCTCTGTGGTGCCTGGACATCATGCAGCTTTACAAGATTCGACATTTCTCGTCACGGAGGAAGAACAAACGCAGAACCTAAGAGGATGACAAAACACACAAACACACACACACATATGTGCACAAGCATGCATATTAAAACAAAGCCAAGAGAAAAACAACCTCCATCTACACCCTTTGAGATTTAATCCACCCTGAGATTGTAAGTAAATACCAGCAGCCCCTATCAATTAGAGCAGGCCCGGGCCAAGAAACCTTCATGATAGTGCTGCATAGGTCTCTCACTCACACACACAAACACACACACACACACACACACACACACACAGAGTGAGAGAGCCCCTGTCTTTTCCGTTAACATATGACTGTATAACAATCCAGAGGTTCATTAGTAATGTATACAGGGGTTCAGGAGTTCAGCAGTGCAGCAGAGGCCTCTGATCTATTGTAAATGGAGACAGTGAAAATGAAAAAGTCTGCTGCACTCCAGCAGCAGGTAAAAGAATATTCTCCAGTGACAGACTGAACTGTTTGTGTTAACATGTCTGAGCTTCACCGTGACATCAGAAGGAAGGAACACTGCTGAGGGAAAAAAGTGGGGGAGAGGAGAAATACTAATGTGCTCGAGGAGGGCAGCAGCACACTGTCAAATCCGCCATGACATTGGAGCTGACACAAAACCGAGGTCTGTGGCTGCAGAAATATCTGCTCAATAAAGAAATGTCTGTGATCCTTCAGCAGGGAAACCTTAATGCATCAACTTCCCACCTTCAGCTACAACATCACAGTAAAAATTAGCCATAAGATTTTTCTCAAAACCACCATCCTAGAGTTTTGGAAAACAATTATATTATTGCACTTCTGCAACTTTACATTAATTTCACCTTTGATGGTGGTGTGTGCTCCACATTCACGTCTTAGAATAAAGTCAATTTGTTGTTTTTCTCATTGCTTGATCCATTTTTCTCAGAAAAAGCATTTGTTGCTTTAACATCTGAAGTTGTACTTTCTTCACATCACATACCAGGGCACATTTGAATGGCAGTGGGCAAATTCAACAAAGATTGTCATGGGAATTGAAAATTAAACACTTCATTATCATTTTATTGTGTTATTTCTAACATTGGACTTCACTGTAACATAAAAAACCCTGGAGCCTAAATTGAAAATAACATATGTATAATGTCTATGATAAAATAATACAAAAAAGATTGAGGTGCTTTGCTCTAAAAATGCTAGCAGAATGGAAAGAGTACAAGGTAACTGTGACTGCAACAAAATACTGGAAAACTGTACTGAACCCATACAAAGCTACTGGTTTACATGTGTCACATAGCGGGAACAACAGCAAGGGAAATAAAAAGCAGTGTAGGAGAGATAGAGGGAAGGAGGAGTGTTCTCTGATGTCTGTAGGAGAATATTTCATTTGACTGAGCACACTTGGCTCCGTGGCCTTTTGGAAAAACACACAAGCAAACGGGATCAAAGTTCATCCTGAGCTTGCTTATTCAACCGTAACACTTAACTATCAGCAGATAAGAAGGTTGCTGTCTGTGTCGCTCTCTGGCTCGTTGAGCTCTTTAAGGACACCACATAATCACTACCTGATTGCAATTGTTTTTTCATGAAAACCTCCAAAGTCTTGGTTGTTGCTGTTGCAGCAAAGCCAAGAACTGTGAGCTCATATATCAGTTACATTTAAACCAAACATCCATCATTACAGGAGATAAATTAATGTCTAAACAATACCTGACAAAAGGAATTATTAGAGAACTGTGATCTCTCAATAATTTCAACTGAAATCCACAATTTTATTAAAGAAATTAATTAAAAAGACAAAATAGAGATACTGAGCAGGGGTGGCTGGAATCCTAAGCAGCATGTAGTCGAGACAGAACTGTTGTCCAAATGTTGTCCCTCATATTTCCTCTCCGAGGGCTGTAACACCTCTTAATCGAGCGACTACATGAATGTTCTAAAACTTAAGTGATATGTTTGGGTGTGCTCAGGTCAGCCCTGTAACACTGTTTATATACTATAAGCACTTTTAAGAATAATCAATAATTTGATGAAATACAATCAAGAAAGATTTGAGGCATTCAAAACTCTCCTTGACAAACTTCTCACTTAATCTGTATTGGAGGAATTGTGTGTACAAAAAATATTAGTCAAATTGCAGAATTGTCCAGTTTGGAGTACAGCACCGGAAGAACACCCTCTGAGCTGTCCAACATCAATCATAGCTCAGGTATCCGTCTATTTTATACCTGCTGTCAAAGGATTAGCCTCCTGCTCCTTCTCCCTGTTCTTTCAGTGTTAATGCAGTGTTCTGCTAGTGATTGTTCATCAATGAGGCCATCAGCAGGCACACAGGCACCTAAAACCTCCAGAGTGAAGGTAAACTGTGGAAATAGTCTGCTACTAAACTAATACCATGCCACCTTGCTGTCCTCCTCTTTTCACAAAGACATGAAACCGTGTAAATATTAAGCCAATGTTGTTTTGTTTACAGTTTGTAGCTGCAGTCCTAGGTCTTTCCCTCACTGAATGACAAATACAGACTACCTCCAACTACTGCTATGGGGAGTTATTTCCTCTCACGCAAGCGCAGAATGTACATGCTAGTTGGCTGTAGTTTTCGCGGTGTGTTCAAGTGTTACTTTTTGGCCTTTGTCATCACAGTTCTTAGATGATGGCTTGGTGTGTCCTTGCCCTACAAGGGGACGGGCCGTTTCGAATGTTGGAGGCAAAAAGTTTGTCATTAGGTTTCCCGTTTTCCCCAAGTCTAGTTACTGATGTTGTTTCTCCTGGCAAAGTGTCCCATGTAAACTGGAATTTATGACATAATTCTGACTTCCTTTTTGTGCACTGTATGTAACAAGTTAATGATTATTGTCAGATTTATATTTGTGTGAGGTACAACATGCATACTGAAAGAGAAACATGCAGATACACCACTACAACATACAGTTGTATGAAAACAGGCAAAGATGGGGGTCAGCTACTTTTTGATGGCTTAGCCAGCCAGTTGTGCGCTATGTTTAACTTGACCCCAATCTTACTACAACCTTAACAAGTCAACTGTCTGCTTTAGAGCTGCAGGTTGTAGCCATCATTGAGAGTCTCCCTGTTTCTCTTCCATCCAGTGGAAGCTATAAGTATTGTTACATATTATAGAAGAACATGCTGCTTGCAGGAATCTCAATCTGTGATCATAATGGTTAACATGTTAATGTTGTGCATGAATACTTAATGCACAACAATGTAGTTTGAGTCAGAGTCATGTCGTAAATGTGCAAAACAAAGACACAATATCAAATCAATACTTGGTTCATCCAGTACATAATGTATTTTCAACGTGTGTGTTACACTAGACGCAACACAAGCTGCCTTAAAGAACAGAGAAATACTGTGATTTCTGTCTATAAAAGGGTTACTGAAACACATCAAGGATGGGTTTTTTTTAATGGTACACAACCACAACTGTGTGGAAATGTTAGAGTTTCAGAAAATTATTTTGGTAATAATCAACATCACCATTGTCATAATTTACCAAGCAAAATGCCCATACCTTCTATGGTTTCAGTATCTCCAATGTGAGGATATGCAGATTTCTTTATTTGATTGTAAAAATTCACATCATAATTTCACAATTTTTGATATGGCAGAAGGATCAGTAATGAGAAAAAAAATTATTGCAGCCCCTAATTATTCTATCAAGAAAAATTGATTTAATAGTCAACGCCAAATACTGTATTATAATGGGTACAATGACTTACACAAAGTAAAGTTAGTTTCATTGTGACTTAAATATTTATGACCAGGGTAAACTGACCGAAAAAAGACCAGTTCTAGACAAAACAGGGTCCAACATTCTGCATAACAAACAGCAGCTGATAAATGACTGTAAATTGACCTCTGACTCTGTACTATTTCCTCCTTACTGAAATTTACAACGAAGACTGTCAGAGAAAATTTGATGTTTGTGAGTCTACTATACTAAAAGAACGGCAAATTTAAAAGATAATCGCAGCTGAAGTGGAGACAAAATAGTTACTGTTCTTCCACTGAGCTCACACTCTTTATCAAAGAAACATCAAAACACAATGCTGCCCATTTCCTCCGTTTATAACCTCTACATTAGCTCCCCTCCCCCTTCAGTAGGCGTGCGTACGCACGCGCACACACACACACACACCGCTCACTCATCCACGGTGCAATACAATTTCTCTGAGAGGAGCAGAGAGAGCGCCTCTCTTATCTTCTGCATTTCAGCTGTCTGCGCTAATTCAATAAACTTCAGAAGAACAAAATGAACACAGGAGGGTGGGGTGGGGGTGTGTGCACAAGGGAGCGGAGAAAGAGGCAAAGGTGGGACACAAGACAAGCAAACACGAAAACCCAACAGGAATAATGGGGCAAAAGCACAAACAGAATGGATACAGAATGATGGAAATTCACAGGAGAGAATGAAAAAACATGAAAAGAAAAACCAGTATGCTGTTAAAAACAGGAAAATGAAAATTGATTTTAGAGAAAAAGAGACTTTTAGATCTTGTCTTAATACCCCCCTGCCCACCTTTACTTCATTCGTTCAGGCAGAGTGCACCTTCCTCATCCATCCATGTTACTTCTCCTATAATGCCTGAATATGGCACACAAAGCATGCGTTGGAATATCAGCAACGGAGAACCCTTCCAGCACTGAGCTGGGAAATAAAGTGCTTCTGCTAATGCCCCTTTCATTATGGCACAGCCCTTAATTGTGCTGCTGACTGTTCGCGTGGCTGTAGGGCTGATGGAAGAAACGCTGCGGAGACAGGCACAACGTGGCCCCAGGGGCCAAACACCATTCAGCAGACTGCTGGGACAATAAACTAGCAGGGTAGTGTTGACCTGGACAGACATAAAAAAAGACAGATTTGCTTTACACCACTGCGTCTAGCTAAGGTTATCGTCTTTAAACCTTTCATTGGTCATGTTTTTTGAGGTAGCACTCAAATGCATGTAGCTCATATTTTCTTATATTCAGGAATAAACATCAGATTCAGGTATATACATCTAATCCTTTTGAAATACCAGAAACTACATAAAACTGTAAGTATGTAAGCTACAAACTCTCTGGTCAGATTCACTTTTTCCTTGGAAACACCACAACATGATTCTGTCTCTGATCATTAACAGGAGACATTTCTGCAAACCTTATAGAAAAAAAAAACAATGTATAGACTTCCATTAAGTGTTACTGTGAAATAATGAAATGACTGAAAGATTCAGATGAATTATAAACAAAACACTGATTACCAGTAGAGACAAACTAAACACACTGTAAACTGTATAAATGGAAGACTTGTCATGTTGAGAAGTTGCAGGCTCAGTCCACTTTACATGTATTTCAAGTCAAAGGGGAAATGACATCATCAGCAGCTTGTGCCCTGCGATGCCAGGCTCCAAGGACTCAGGGCCCAAATCTCAAAGACATCAAAAGGGCTTCAATCTCAAAAACAGCAGATCTGTGCAATGTCAACTGTCACTTAACTCCCACCCCCCCACAATCACCTCCACCACCGTCCTGTCGGGCTTCAGGAGCAGGTCAGGGGTGGAGAGGGAACTTAATCAAGGGTTCTCCTCTTACAAAAGCCCCTCCACTCCAACTAGTGAACAACAGCAGGCAGAAAAAAACAAAAGCTCACAAAAAGGGACTGCCTCTTTGTTCTCAGCTGAAGCCTGACTGCTGCTCCAAACAAATAGTTTGGGAAGAAAAGAAAATAAATCACCACGAGGTCGCAATATTAATTGGAAACTTTTTGTTTGCGCCATTGATTAATAATTGCCAATAAGTTCTACTGTGTTATATCAATAGCCTGTTAATCAGACTGAATTGCTATTTCATTTTCACGTTATTATTCACTGACATTGCTTGCTGTTTGGCAAATGGGAACTGGAGTTTCCAGTATCCGTCCCTTTGACATCATCCATCATCATTATTTTTGGTAGTAGTTTCTAGATTACATTTGTTATATTAATCGAGGAAACATGTCGATTCATAATTTCTGTAAACCAACTAAAAACATGTCACCAAATAAACCATTATTTGTTTAGAGTGGATTCTGATACTGGAGGAGAAACATGGCATTGCCACTTTAATCACACATAGAAAGCTGACCGGTTGTTTTTCCAACCTCTATGAATCAATGAAAAACGTTGATGGAGGACGGAGATTAAAAGGTCTGGAACCAAGCTAGAACAAGTGTTATCATTAGAACAGAGCAATCACAACTATGTGACTCAAACTAACGTGAAGGTCGAGAAGAAGCGGAGAAACCACAGGTTTTACAAAGTACCTGTGGAAAATCCAAAACAATGAGCAGTTTCTACAAGTGAATCACCATTTTCGTTTTAACCAGATAACCACAAACAAAAGCAGACCATGGATGGAGGTTATCTTGTAGGTTTTATATCCACAACAAACTAATAAAATATCTGTAACAATAAAAAATTAACAACGAAAACTAAAAAAAATTATAACTGTTGCAGCTTTGCAACCTTGCAAACAAACATTTGGGGTCAAACATGAACTTTAATAGTTATATTTCTTAAAAGACAAATTAACGTTATTTATAGCTGTGATGGCAATATTCTGCAAAATGCGAAACAGACTGTTACCCCCAAAGAAATCAAACAGAAAAACATGAAGCAAATGATCCAGTTAAAAGTGAGTTTTCTCTAGTGTTTCCACCTAAGATCTATCTGCTGTGGGGAAAGGGCAAACAGACTGAGACACTTGTTTTCAATGACCAATTAATCAACACAGAGTTTAAATATGTCCACATTTCTATTTGCCAGTCAGACTTACATTTTTCCACAATTAAATTGGCAATTATCTGAGCATGTTCATTCTCAAAGCCACCCCTGTTACTCAAGGGTTTGAGTAAACAAGGTTGTTCATCTTTTTCATCCACAATATGATACAAGAAAGGACAAAGACAACCAACACAGAGATGGAAATGTTCTGTTTAATTATCATCTTTGCACCTCGGCAGGCTTAATCTGTCACAAGACTTTATGTGCTGAGCACCCTCAGTCCAATACCAAAACTTGTTAATGAAGACTGAAAAAGTTAAATATATATATACTGTATAAGCTGTGAAACTGGGACTGTTCACCTCACTGTGCAGAAACACACGCTATAAAATCATAATTTCAAACTGTTTTGTTAACCACATTTACAGCCTCGTTCCACTATGCTAAGAAAAGGAAATGCGGCACATAAAAAACCTTCCAGGAGTTCATTAATAAAAACCGGGACTGTGTTAAAATGTGTGAAGGCTTTGTTCTTCTAGTGCCGCTTCCTCACAAGCTTGTATTGGAATATCCATGTGTATGGATGTAGACGGTAGCATGATTAAATGATTCATACTTATAAGCTCTTCAATTATTCAAAAGGTGGGAGTAATTAACAAGGGCATCTGGAGAAGAACTTTCTTAAATGTGATTTTTTCTTAAGGGTGGGTTAAGGAATTTCTATTTCTCAGCATTAAAATTAATGTATTGAGCTCATGTGTCTTGAGTGAATAATGTTGTCAATAGAATAAATTGTTGCTTTTAAAGGAAAAAGAAAATAAACATTTTAACACGTGCTCTCCAAAACCTTATCAAGTTGTCAGGACATAGCATCTCTTCTGTGTTTACAAGGAGAAAAAATCCATTTACTCCATTCATGATGACAGATTTTATGTCAAAGCATTCAGTCCTTCTTTGATATATTTTTCTTGAATCCACTTAAATCAGTCTCAAATTGAGATCAATTCAAAACCTGACATGCTAAATCAAAGGTAGTGGCAAAAGGAGGCTGTAAAACTAAAGTAGACAGAAAAAAGAAACCTGGGTCTATATACAGAAATGTTTCCGCTCCTGGAGCTCGTAGCTCTACAGAGTGCCATTTAAACTCTGAGCTGCTAAGAAGCAGACAAGTGGGGTGGCCCACATGGCTTTCTCTTAGACACTGATGATGGTCCATCAATAAAAAAACCCAGCATGCTTCTTTGAGTGATGACAATGGTGCACACATCCAGTGGGAATTAAATAAACACATTAACACATGTGTAAACGGTGTAATACAGTTAAGTCCTTAAGCGAGACAAGCCAACAAATCTGTGATCAAGATCTACCACAATCTAACATGGGCCACCTGATTAGCCCCATGTTTGCCAAAATACAGGGATGTAATACAAATTGTGTGTCTACACTGATTAATTACATTCTGACAATGTGCACAACTGACGCTCCAAATCAATGCAGGCGACATAAGGGCGCCATGTTGTGAACACATACTGTAGTTAAAAGCAAGTGTAACTCTGGCCTAAAAGCATTTGGTTGCATTCTTTTTATTTTTGTCTGTCGCAAACGCCTGAAGTTACCTCCGTTTCAATCCTGCTGTCAACACAAGCCATGTAATATAGATAGATACACACATTTTGAAGTTTTGCCAGTTTTTAACACCCCAGGAAATTGTTCATTAAGAGCAAATTACATTCAATTACATGTAGAGTCACACCTCCCTCCCTGCCACCACCAACCCTGCACCAGTCAAGTCAGTGCTGCAGCATTAGCGTGAAGTAGTGTCTAAAAGGTACGCACTGCATTAGTTTCTCCTCCATTTCCCCCTGAGATTCATTTCTAACTGACTTCTCTTCATAAAAGTGAGTCAGATAAAGTAATAAAATTTGAAACTGGCCCGGATGCTTCCAGGTGAAGCTTTCTAGCCTTTCCACACAGCCTCACCTGACACCAGGTTTTTATGCAGGTTTTTTGCAGTAACAAAAGGATTTGAGACATTTTAAGATTTCGGTCTTTACACTCAAGACTTTTTCAGACTAAAAGTCTCACAAAAATCTCAAAACACCCTCAGAACTAGTCTAGAATCCTTTTTGTTTCAGCTCTGTCACTTTGTCTGCGGCTGTGGGTCGTGCCTTCCCGCAGTCTGGCCCAGATCCTCCTCAAATTGGATTCGAAGCCATTAGTGTCCCAACTCGAAGCATATGCTCCAAGTTGCTGAGCATTTCACTTCATGAGATGACAACAATGAAGGCTCTGAGGAAAGGAAAAACGAAAAAAAAAAACACAGACGGCGCAGAAAAATAAACCAGACAAACAGGGCTGGACTGAGTCTGCTGCTCAGTTACAGACAGAGTGAGACATCTCATGCTCAGAGGAAAGCCCACTTTTACTTCAGGGTCATGTTCCATAGCATTAGCTTGTAACTGCCACTGTGTGTTTGTCAGTCTGAGTGTGCATGTGTGTTTAACATGCATGTATTCACATGAGGTTCAGAGAGCCATACCTTCCACACCACACAAAAGGCGCTGCTTTACTCCATCACAGAAATCCAAATATTCTGTCTAGAGGCGGAAAAAAACCCCCATTACAGCACGGATTGTATTTCAAAAGACAGGCAACCCCCGCACTTGAACGTTTTTCTTCTCTCTTTGCTTTCAGAGAAGCTACAACTTTATTTATGTCCAAACACTGTGGATGCAGTGAGAGAGGAACCCAGAGCAAGTCGGATTCATTATCTCTCAAATCTAAACAACTCTTTATTTCCCAGAACATAGCTTGTATTCTATAAGCACTTAAACACAGTGTGTATGTGGGGAGGCTTACAGGAGTGTGCGTGTGTGAGATCCTGGGGTTCCCAGTCTGAGTTTAAGAATGACAGAGTAAAACAGTGCAGGCTCTGTGGAAGCCAGGAAACAGCCTAATGTATTTATCCAAACACATATCTACTGAGAGGCGCCAAGGCTTCAACACGTCCCCACCTTACAGGAGCTTCACCTCCAATGACTAACACAGTGGAGATGGAAAAAAAAGCAGTCCATAAAACTAATTAAAAAATATTACTGATTGGTTATTTCTTAATAGTTTCAATAAATGTTGAACACACTATGTGTTGCACTTTTTCCAGTGCTATTTTTGTCAAGTCAGCAAAAGCAAGAATTTCAGTCCTGCGATCTGAGTCTTAACATGTTCTTTTACTAAAACTGGAACTGAAAAGCAGGTTTTAGCATTACAACTGCAGGCAAACATCATCCACAATCTGTTCCTGTTTGTCACCTCCTGGAATAACACTAAACTGTCACCAGATGATGAAATGATTGTACAAACTTAAAGTGTTTTCAGGGTTTTCCTCTTGAAGATCAGGGTAGATCAATTCTATCTCCTCTTTTCTACACACAGGTTTTATGTAAGGTTTCTCTTCTGCTTCCAAGACTGAATTTCACTCATGGTCAAATGGATCAACGCTGCCGAGTAAAAGACTGAGATAAACCATACCAAGACTTTCCAGGCAACTGAAGACAACGCCTGTCAATCACAGAAGCATGAAATAATAATAAATCAAAAAATAAACAGTGAAATTTCAGCTAAATAAATCCTAGAAAAGGTTATTCTGCCATGTTTTAAACCAGAAAATGATTATACTGTTTTCATTTGCTTTGTCATCAGCGTCTTGTCAAACATCAAACCAATATCTGCTTTGGTGAATCCCGTGCTGTCTGCCATGTGCTAACCTTGATTCATATTGAAGCATTTGACCTGATTTATTGCTGTCTTTACCAACCTTTTAAAATGAATTGATCTAACACAAACTGCAAGGTGACCTTGTCTCATTTTCCACATTTGAGGCACCAACCCTCGCTGTGTTGGCAGCCCTGTTCACAGCTGAGGAATCCCAAAACAACGTAGTGGCATTATAATGTGAACACTGCCGACACTGATAGTCGCATTTAGCTGTTCACATGATTCCATAATTCAAGTGTCTCCCCAAAATAATCCTGTTTAAACAAAAGCCACTATTACAAATTGTGGGAATCTGAGAGTTTGAGGTGAACCGTTAAAAAAAAATCTTGTTCGCCAGATGTTGTTAGTCGCCAAAATAAAGCAGTGCAGCTTTTGCTTTTCAGCTTTGCAGTCGGAGATGTTTCACTGATGTCCAGATCTTCCCCTCGCTTTACTGTCTTTTCTCAAATGTTCAACTTTAATTACATACTTTAACTTACATTTCTAATTTTAGCCTGAACAATTTACCGTAATTATTATGCAACAAGTACAAATACTTAAATATTACGTGAGTCAAAATAAGTTTTTATAAACTGCTGCTGTTCTCTGTAATGATGTTTCACAACCTCTGAAGCTGAGAGAAAGGGGTTTTAAAGTTATAAAAAAATAAAGAAATGGTAGTTTAACAGTCTATCATAAGTCAGTTTTGCCTCTTTTTGTTTTAACCCTACGTGACAATCTGTTATTAGAAATTTCCCTTCTAACAAGAATAACAATAGAAATAAGATTTGAGCTTTACTGTGTTTTTTCTACCCTTTATAATTTAATTATATGTCAGGACTTGCAGATTTCCGTGGTGGATTTACACTGATGTCAAATCGGTCTATAACACTCGTGCTAATTTGCGCATGGTGTTAGCATGGGCTTCTTCACATTAATGCATGTTCTAAATTGTAAATTAATGCCAAGTTGTTAAAATCATGTCACATCGGAGTACGTGTCAGCTTTTTTCCAAAAACCTAACATGCATCTACAACAGCTAAAGCAAACCAAAACCAAACAAAGACTGAAGTTTAATCAAAGGAGCTAAATAAAATGCCAAACATATCCACTATGATGTCAGTGACAACACCAGACTGAATCACTTCCTTTCTATGCTCCATATTAACTTTTTACTTTCTAACACTCACAATGATCATAAAATGTCTCAAGCACACTGTGCATTTACTAACAACCAACAGTCAGTCACAAAGCTTTTATAAAATAAAAAAAAACAGCTCTAATTGGGAGAAGACCCAAAGCAAACTGCAGCTTGGTGTTATTATTTGTCCAAACATAAAACACAAATTGTGTGATGAGGGTGTGCTCTGACTCACTAATGAGAGGCAGAGAGTAACCACATCAGACAAGAGCAACGCTAAGTAACTGGTCTGATAAATAAATAAAGGGGGTGCCCTAATGCGGACAAAGTGTTCATGCACCACAATGACAACATGGCACAAACGATAACAGTCTTATAGTAGAACCACAGTGAACTGTGGTGAGCTGTAAATGACACTAGACATGGAGGAAAAACATCTGAGAAGGAGAAAGGTTTTCGCTTAAATCTGCGTAACCCACAAAAAGCATTTTATTTGGAGTGTGTGATTGATTCTGTGCAAATGCTGCATATTTGTATAATCTGACTTAAGTAATTCAAACAACATTTTTCACCTGCCACAGTTCTGTTACACTGCAATACTTCATTTCCTTAAATGTTACACAGTGCAGTTTACTTTGTTTTTGGTTTCTGTCTGTTCTCAAAGTTTGTCCTTGCTGGCCACCGTACATCCTGAGCTTGAGCCAATTAAATCAAAATATAAAAAAAGACTCTGCATCAAAACAGGGTCCCAATTGGCTTCCTGTTGCACCTCAACAGGTCAACTTATCTGCTTTCACTCAGTGTCTGGATTTACATATGTTAGATTGTTCTGTATATATGTGATTTAAGACTGAAAATAGGTCAAATGTTACATTTAATAAGAAGCACATATGACTCTTTTTACCAGGTGAAAAAACATTATTTGAAAGTAATGCTGATTTTAGTTTACTAGCTTACGGCAGGGGAGCTACAGTGTGTGCGAGTGTGTGTTTGACTATGCACACTTACATGTGGACGTGTGGAGGTTGGAAGCGGCTCTGGTTGATGTTGTAGTGTGTGAAGGCCTGTGTGGGGTTGGAGCTGTACTCGTCCACCGTGATGGTCACTTTGCCATGAGCCATCCTTCCGCCTTTTGGACATGAGACGTCGTTAGTTCACCGGAATTCAGCAGCGAGCCGTGCAGCAGTCATCCTTCAGAGCCACGCAACAAGCCCAGGAAGTCTCCCAGCAGCAGTGGCGGCGGCAGCAGCAGCGACCCGGCCGACCGACTCGACCACGACACTGCAGTCTGCACCAACAAGAGGACAGAGACACACACACATGAGCTACTACAGGACCTTTAGCCATACACTTACCTTAACATCAAAAATACATTTATGCTTATTTAAGTTGTTAAAAAAATAAAATACACAAACACTAAGATGCAAGGTGGCTTGAAAAGCTTAACAACACTGGGTTGAAGCAATGCAAAGACACAGACACACACTTTAAGTGATGGTGATGATAGTTTTCTTATCATTCACAGTTCATATCAACTGTACATTCTGTGTGCATGTACTGTAATTAATTCTGGCTTCAGAGGGCACAAACGGTTTGATTTTGGAAGAAATAAATTCCTGCAGCAGCTCAATGAACCATTCCTTATAAAATCTTAATTAGAAAAACGCAGCAAGGCAACTTAAACATTATTAGATTAAGTCTACCTTTTCAAACAATATGGCTTTTCATTAAGACAATAAATACAGTCTGTTAAAAGTTTGCACATAACTATTATTTCAAAAATCATACACTGGACTGGTTAAGGCGACAATGTACAAAACGTTTGGCATGTTTTTAAATGTTGTTCAAAACCCAGTTAATTGGATTAAATTTAAACAAATTTTTTCCAACATCACAATTACTGCAGGAATGGTCTGTAAGACATCAGCCTGTTGAAATTAAATAAACCAATAAAGGACAAGCACAGTACAATCTCTAATGCTGATCACAGTGTTGCAAATCCTTCAATAGAACAAGAAATGCTTGACAATGGATGCATGAAACAGGTTTTCTTCCCTGCTGACAATTTCCCCAAAACACACAAAAAATAAAACAAAGATCTGCTTTTGTTTTGTTATTTCTGTTCTGCAATGAACCAGTAGAAATTTATCTGACAACTGAACTGCCCTGGCATCTTTACATAAGCATACAATAAAAAAAAAACCTTAGATATTGAAAAAAAAGCACATTCATTCCTTAAAATGTAATGTAATGTAAAATGCTGTGTGGTTTTGCGTCTTCAGAGCTCACTCACCGGCTTCGCTGTGTGTCCCCTTGCGCCCTGAGCTTCCCTCCTGTCTGACCTCCCTGACTGATAGTAAAGTGGCCACTGTGGGTTTGACAGGCTTTATATACCCGACCTCCTGATGCAGCCACGGGCACAAGAAAAAGGAAGAAGAAAAAAAAATCCCTCAATATAACAAATCTGTGATCTCTTTTGTAAGCAAAACAGCAGCAACAGCGGTGAATAAAAGAAAGATTTGACCTCCAGTTGGTGAAAATCTTAAAGCAAACAGTCCCCAGTTTAAACTAAAAACTGTCCTATTTTCACAAAAGCATCGATTTATGTTTTCTGGGTCAGCAGGATGCTACTTCCTATAATGTGTGCTATGAATTAAAGTCTGAAAGATTTATGCCACCCTAGAAATGGTGGGTAACCTAAACTCCGGCTTAAACTGAGTTTGAACAGCTACACTACACTACAAGTTAAAATCAGATTATTCCAACTCTAATGAGTGTTTGCAGTGCAGGCTGCATATAAAAACAAGTTTGCCGATATTCCTGGGCCTCCTGCAGTAATTTCACTTCAGTTCAAATCAAATGCTGTCCTGTCAGAAAGTCGTACACGCTGCACATCAGCAATCACTGCTCCCAAAGCAAAAAAAAAAAAAAAAAATCCAGTAGTACTACAACAACAGCTGCTGTTAGGAAAATGTGCTCTTTCTGGCAAATGAAGGCCGAAAAAAACTGAGGACGGATTTGTGGGAAGCATGCTTCACGGTCTCCTCGCCGTGTGTACTCTGTGTGTGTGTCTGTGTGCGTCTCCGGCTGCTGAAACTCGCCTGTCTGTCTCTACCTTATGGCTACAGTAGCAGCGACTAGCTCTCTAGCTTAGCCTGCTAAACCTGCCCTGGCAGTAGATTTTTTATTATGCACGCTGTAGCTTCGCACTGAGCTGCTTTTCTATAACGGGGGGAATGCACACACACACATACACACACTGTCAGCCCTGTCGCTGAATATACACCGCTCCTAGACACGCCACATAGCTAACTTCACAAGGAGAATCACTCCTGTAAGCACAGGGGGGTAAAGACGAATACATTGACCCTTTCTGATGCCATGCATGCACACGATGTGTACTCTGCGCCGCTCGCTGTTAACACTGCCGCCTGCAGAACTGTACACAAAAAAGAAAGGTCCGTGCAAGCCTGAACTCTGCTCTCGGAATAATAATTTTTAAAAAAAGACACCCAAACGTGGTCGGTGTCACAGCACTACCGCGCTAACCTCTTGCTCTTCCTCGTAAATGACAAGCCACCTTTTAACCGACGGCTTTGTGTCAGGAATTTCTTTTTTTTTTCCTCCCCGTCTCCCCTCTCTGCCCTCCCTCTCTCTTCGGATCTCAAAGCAAAGCGGAAAGGTTGCTCTACCTTCGTCGTGTGGGGCTTTTTTGTGCGTTATTTTTTTTATCTGGCCGTAGAACGAGTGTAGGTCGGGGTCGCCCTCTACGCGGAGGCGGCGGCACCAGCGGCGGCGGAGGGACGCGGGTCCATGCAGCGGCAGCACGGCAGCGGACAGGTTCGTACACGGCCGTCCGAGGGTTGCAGCAGTCTGGGCGGGTAGGGCAAAACCTTCGACCCGGCGGGACCTCGGCTTGCTCCTGTGGAAAGAAACCAGACACGAGAGCGAGGGGGAGAGAGCCGGAGAGGAGGGCGAGAGACACTGACAGACAAGAAGGAGAGAGAGCAGCCTCAGCGTGTCGGAGGGGGAGCCGGAGTGCAGTGAGTCGGAGCTGCCACTGGGGTCAGAGAGCAGCGAGAGCAGGAGCGAGCACAACCCCCCGACACCTCCCGTGCGCGCGCCCTCACCGGCGTGCACACGCGCGGTGAGGGCGCGAGAGGGAGAAGACGGGGGGGAGGAGTCCCGCGCTACCTCGGTGCTGCATTTACTTGCTTTCGGAAATGACAACTTCCTTTTGAGATAAAGCACACCTGACGCACAGCAGCGACGATTGTAATCCCAACTTCACCACACAATCGCTGTGTCTGTAGAAAACACACAGGAAATAATTGAAGCACAAGAAACATAGACAGTGCTTGTAAGTAAAGTCAAAATACAGCGTAAAATCAAAAAGTATTCTGGCCCAAATAAATCAGAGCTTCTTGTAAAACCTGTGAGTTTATGAAGCTACAGTTGTTGCTCACAGTTGAATAGTCATGTTTATTGTTTTGTTTGCAACATCATAAAGGGTTGTCAGTCAATGGATGGCTAATAAGTAAGTTTAATTATTAAATAAAATAAATTTTAGGCTTACAGTATGTGCTGAAGAAGGATGAACACCAGTCACCGTTAATAAAGACTTTAGTTACAACTAATAAACCCTTTAAAGCGGTAGCCACCATATCTGTTCAAACATCTTCTGCTTGCTTTTTCTGAATTTTCTATTTGGATAAAAATAAGTTGTGTATGTGAAGATAAGTTAACAGAGTAGATAACAACCTCCAAGCAAGGCCTTCAGCAACCCTCCCTTGACACTGAACATCCACCGAGGTTTCTAAATGGACTGTTTTCTATTGTCTGCTAGCCTTGAATAAAGTGTCATGTTAGCTATACTTCAGGGTTTAGGCCTTTATGACATGTAATAATAAATGGGTTATTTATTTTATCCCTTGAAATCACATAGTGTTTAAAATTTTGGTTGCTGCACGCTGCCTTGTTTGTAAACTAGCACACATAATTGATCATCCTGGTGATAATAGTAACAGGGAAACTGAAATGGACAATATGTGCATTTTTATTAGTAAATTATACATTAGATAATTGGGGCACCTGGATGCTGCATTCTTACTGTTTATTTGAACATCAAAACTAACATGCATGTTACCATACTAAAACAAGTACAAACACTGACCTGAAATATTTCTTCATAAGATCACAGATGTGTGGGAAAAAGGTTCCAGACTGTAGAAAGTGTTGTAAAATACAGGATTAGAAGACAGCATGGCCCCATTGGGTTGACAAGTAAACAATACTAATGAGTACCTGTGGGAGTCCTTCACACAACCTGAAATGGGGCAACACAGTTTCCAAACCAGGGAAAACCCTGCAACTTGGATGACTGGATATAATAACATCATCCTGATCATAGGGTTTATCAGTTGACTAAATTATGTAGTCTTATGTAGTGTGAAGTCTGAGAGGATGTTTGGCCTTGTCTCACAATCTTAATATATAAATATATCATATTTTGCTCAAAGGGTCTTTCAAACAAACATTTGCACACAAACTCATCATATTTTTTTTCATTTCATGTCTGTCATTTATCAGTTTGTGAATAATAGAGGTTTATTTCAAAATGACGTACCCTGCACTTCAGTGACAACACAACTTGCAACACTGCAGCTAACTTGAGGGACAAATTAACAAGGAACTTCAAATTGTTGTAACTTTATTGTAATACAGTTTCATGTTGCAATGTGAGCAAACAGTCTTCTATCCATACTAGTGATAGCAATAAGTGGCATTCTAGTCAGTGAATGATGATATATGTGATATTTGGTAGCCTATATATATTACCAGTTCCCAGAGGATAAATCCCAATGACTTTGGTGAATTGTTGAATTTTGATTTAGTGCCACCAGCAGGTCAAAAATCTTTATGTATCCAGTGAAATATATCCATATATTGATATATATTGCATTGCACAGATTTTGGTACAGACCTTCATGTTTCCCAGAGGATCAATCCTAATGATCTTGGTGATTTGTGATTCAGACTGAATGTTTCACCAACTGGATGGATTACCATGCAGGTTGGTGTAGATGTTTGTGATCTTTGTGAGCCATTGTGATGCCCCTGCTTTTCATTTAGCATCATCAACGGGGTAAAAGTACTTAAATTTTTTTATCTAACAGTTAACCACAGTTAACAAAGAGTATAACAGTTTCACACAGGGTGGCTGTGGACACTTTGTCTTGTTCCATCTGTGGTGTCAACACCCAGCTACTTCCAAACATTACTTCTCACTGTATGGTGTTATTATTGACTGTTCTGCATGGTTCTCTAGATTATTCCACTTCGCATTAATGAAGACATCACAATATTTGCATCCATTGGAGAACAAAGATTGTTGTGCATGCACAATGAGTTTTCTGCTCACTCAACATTCAATGTTCATTCTGTTTCTCTTGTCCATCATCCCTGCAATTTCACTGCAGATTTCACAATTGAATTTTGACCGCAGATCAGGTTGATGATAACCCAACGTGAATGATTGCAGCACTAAACAATTTGTAGCCGGCAACCAATGACAAAACCAGTGATGCAAACAAGCCAGGCAAGAGCAACCATCCATTTCTGAATTAATGATGTCACTTATACTGGACATTAAAACCTGTGCTCCACATGTACATCATATGTGCACAGAATTAATAAAATAAGAACTTAGTAAATAGTCGTATACACAATAATAGGGCTTAAAGTACAGTTATTTTGCTTACTAGTTATGTTTTGTTCCCATTATTACAACTATCATGTGACTAAACTTTATGCTATCAGGCCAAGTATAGCTTCAGTTTTACTCATTGTCCTTCCATTTTAGTTTCAGTTTGTGCCTGGATTCCCTGCCCGCCAAAGTATGTAAGTTGAGTACAACTTTTTGTGAGGGAGGAAGATTGATGGTGACAAACGGCAGACTACTCTTTGGCCAAAAAGGAAGACTCTAAATTGCCTGTATTGCTTGTAAGAATGAGGAAGGAGGGTATGCTGAAGGAGGTTTCTGTTTTCTGGGTGAGCAAGGTACAGCTTAGTAATATTAAAGTATGTGAGTACAATTCTGTAATGTCAATCTGTAGTCTGCCTTACTTTCATTTCAGAAACTATTCATAGACAGCTCACTGGAGAAATCAACTTAACTAACTAATAAAAGTTTAAATAATGATGTCCATGGTTTTAGTGTGATGCTGGACTCGACGTGGACCTCATACAGAAACATGATTGTCTTGTCATTAGATCTCCATCATCAGCTCCTTGTCCATTATTTTGTCATATCAGCACCCTTCATCAGCTATTGGCTCCCATAAGATGAAAATCGATTTCTAAATACAGTGTTACTGCACGTTTTGTGGCCCTGTGGACTTTCATTTTAAACTACAGTATATGTACTATGTGATCAAAAGACTGGGAGGAACATAAACATTAAAAACATGCAAATAGTTGTGTTCAGTAATTTTGTTGCTATTTACAGCATTAAACTGCATGCTATATGAAGAACGGTAAAACTTTACTGTTATTTCAATTTGTGAGACACGTATACTGTGTTGTACAGTATCCATGTAACATTAATTTATAAAACACATCGGTATATCACAGTAAATCATTTCCACTTTTTATTTGCAATATTTTCTACTGAAGAAAGAATAAAAATAAAACTGCATTTCCATTACTGAGCTCAAATCAGTTAAAGAAAAAAATGAAAGAATTAATTTGTCTCTGCCAAGGCTATACCTTTTAATACACTGATGGGATTTTTGATGAGAAAAGGCTGCGTGGGATGGTACATAATGGACTCATCTGAGGGGCTCTGCCACATTTACATGTCTGCCAGTTGAGGCAGAGCTGGCTTTTTCTAATTTTACTGACATGCTTCAATTTCCCAGGCCCATCAGCACACTCCCCACTGCCACAACAGCCCTGTGAGTCATTTCCATTTGACTTTTCTCTTATCTGCACAAAAAAAGCATTTCCATCTACTAGCTGGCGGGTGTTAATGTGAAAGCAAGGTTTAAATTTTATGTGGAGAGGCCACATTTAAACATTTGACCAGCGTTTGTTCTCACGGCTGCATATAGAAAACTGATGATAGATAGAGGACCAAATGTCACAGAAGAAATGGCTTTTGCTATGAATGTTTTATTCAGCTCATGTCACAGCGATCACATTTATACAATAGAAAATGTAAATGTTATGCAGAATGTTAAAAACACTATAGATTTTATGACCTTCTATAAAAGAGAGTAAAATGATTTTTCAATCCAAATGATGCAGAAATGAAACATATTTAATGGCAGTGGAAAATAGAAGTGTGAGCTCTTTTGGGAAGCAGGAGGTAATATTCACTTAACCCGCAGGCCAAGGTGGTTCAGTGGCTCTAACCTGTACAGATTTATGCCTGTCTGTAGCAGTGCCTGGATTCCTTGCCCGCCAAATGGATAAATAAAATGGAGTCCTGTCTGTCTGAGAGAGGCTCATTCACAGACAGGCAAAGTTGGGTTTTTTAAATGTTAATGCCATTCAGATTTATGGGAGACAGATAGATGGTTGCTGAGGGTATGGCGGGCTAGATGCTGTTTATGTCATTAAAATGCACACAGACAAAAATATTTGCCCCTGGGCCTCGGCAGCACTCTGATGACTGAGCCGCGTTTAGCAATGAACAAGATTCAAAGAGTTTTCCTTTTTTCTTCTTCTTTTTTTAACATTTGTGCTCAGCCTGGTTGTTATCAGAGAAGAAAAAATCTAAGCAATATACAAGTTAATTTTATTAGCACATAAAGTGCTTTTGTTCAGTGGAGCTTGAAGAGAAAGAGAGTGTAGAGAAGAAAGCCGAGGAGAGACCACACTGGCATGAAAGCCAAGTGTATTAATTCTCCTTCCATTCTCCTGCTGTGTTGTGATAGACTGAGTAATATGCAGGCTCACTTTCTATGCCAAAGGCTAGGAGAAAGCTCACAGGAGAGGACTCTCTGAGTCAGTCTCTCTGCCTTGCCTGCCATCCGTCTCTTTCTTTCCAGCCCTTTAAACTTTAGCAATAGCAAAACTTGTAAAAATAAAACAATCATTTCATTTTCCCCTGAGATCCAGCTTTATCCACAACCGTTCAACACAGTCTGCCTGCCTCCGCTTCCTCTCTGTCTCTGCATGTGTGTGAAACGGTCGATACAGTATAAATTAGGAGAATGCTGAGCCACGCTGGCTTCCATGTGGAGTGGCTGCGTATTAAATCACGTTAATTGATTAACTCCTCTGGAGTTCAGAGGAGGACAAAACTGGATTGTACTCAGTCCTCAGATGCTCTGTTTAAGTGACTCCTGCCTGTTTCAGGTGATGACCTGAACACCTATTCTTGTTATTAATTTGCTGCCTACACTTTTTATTGCTGTGTAACTCTCTCCATCCTCTGCTTGTGTTTACCAAGAATGGCCATGGGCAATACCATGAGTCTCAACCTAAAAATACACTCACTGGCCACTTTATTAGGTACACCTTACAATCTAATCCAATACAGAAACTCTAACTAAACTAAAATTTAGTTTTACAAGATCATAATGTCTCCGTTTTTGTTGAAACTATAAGAAAGGTGATAATTCTACTGTATGTTTATGACTGAGGTCATAGTGGGCGGTGGAGTCAAACTGGAGTGAATTATATTAAGAGGTGTTTCTAATGTTTTGACCACCCTATTTATATAAATGATGATGCCATTTTACTATACTGGATTGCATTAGATTGTACAGGTGTACCTAATAAGGTAGCCAGTGATTTTATTTTGTATGTCTAACATGGATTTCTCAGCTAAACACAGTGTCTGTGTTGCAGAATAGATTTATTAGATCTTTGAGCGGTGTCTAATTACTGACAAAGTTTATTTGATCTTTGCATCTCTTAATTTACTTCCTTTTGTGTAAAATGGTGTGTATGTTATTGTCTTATATACTACTTGCAAAAACACTATCCTATCCTATAGTAAGTAGTAATTGGGACAGTGGTACATTAATTGAACCTAAGTTCAGATAAGAGAAACATATTTATACTATTATATTCCAACATAAAAAAAACTGCTTATCTAAATTGTTGTTGCATTGGAGTCAGTTGCACTGGAGGTAAAGGGACCTCAGGAGATTTGGTTTATGTTTTAGAAGAATGTATTTGACTCCAAACAGTTTGACATGTGTGAGAAGTGTAGCCAGTTTTATAGTCTTATATTTTCTACCTGACTATAATCAGATGACCTTTTTTCAGGGGGTTGAATATTGGAATTAAAATCTCGATGTTTGATGTTCATATTTGATGTGTTTATTTTGACAATAAATAATAGAAATTCCAGCACACTCAGGGAATGTCTCAGTCTTCATTTATTAACACAAATCCACAAACAAATCTGAGAGCAACACGTTCCATTATTTATTTATGTCTGCTAATCTAGTACAGTCAGACTTGTACTCAGAGGATAGCAGGTGAGCTACGGTTTAAATTGTGCCATTTCTGTCATGGGAATCCCTCTGAAAATCAATAATTAATTCAACACAACTAACTGAACTACTACAATAAAAGAACTTGTGAATGTGAATCTGATACGGTTACTTACAAGAAGGTGGTACGCAACAAAGCCAACTGAACATCTCATGAGAGAGGTTTCGTCTGTATCACAAGTCCCTTGTGAGCATTTATATTTATTTTACAGCACACTAAAGCCAAGTGTATATTCATTACCTGCTATAAGAGGAAATTTGAATGAGTATTTCTTGAGGGAGGCATTTTGTATTCCTTGTTTCAGACCTCACAGGAGCACAGTGCTTTGCCTTCCGCATCACGCTGCATCTCTGTGTGCATAAATGTGGCCACCATGTTGGCATCTGATAACCCACTATTTCTCTGAGTAAATGTATCTGCAGTGTGTATGTGTGTCTGCGTATGTGTGAGGCAGGACAGTCTGGGATGCGTTTCATTGCTCTGTTCCCTGCTGTGAAAGTTGATGGGGTATCCCACTGAGGACGTGCAAAATGATGCTGGCAAGTGATTTCTGTGAGTCTGTGTGTGTGTGTGTGGAAATATAGGTAGACTTGTGTGTAATTATGCTTGAACAGGTGAGATAGGATGTGAGTCTGATTGAAAATCCAGGCAATGCGGTTCCATGCTGTGGCTCTCATTTTACCTCACAACCCCTTCAAAAACCATTTGATTGTTGCTGTGTGACTGATTTCACTGTCTGCCAATTTTCTGAACTCTACTTCCTCTGGTCAAACATCCTCCACTTTGCTGTAAGGTATCCCGAGAGACCTCAAATCACTAAGTAAACATACAGTATGCAAATGAATAAAACATGAGCAAATGACAACAACAGGTTCACTCTGATAACACATTATCTTTAAAGTACATCTGCATAAATCCGGCAATTTTCTTCTCCCAAAACGAGGCTTAAAACACTGAATCTTAAAACACTAGCTTGATGTTTCAGTGTCTACAGCATAAAAAGATCTTTTTCAAAACAATAAACTAAGGCAGCCCAGGGCAAAGGACTGTATGCCATTAAAGTTAAGTAACCTGTTAGTTACATCTACATTTCTATGTAATGTTCAATTTGAAATGAACAGGCGTTTACCAGGCTGACACTGAGCAGAGTAACTGGACAACCAGGTGTGTGTTGCCCGGGCACAGAGACAGACTGTGTGGTAGCAAACAAGACAACTTTCTGTGGTCTAAGACCTTTTGAGATTACACATTTAAATGTTAATATACAGTCCAGTTCTGACATATAGCACAGCTCTGTATTTATATTGATATCAGACAATGATGCAAGAATGAAATCAATTGGCTAGTCAATCGGCTACCTCTCTGTCCCACTTTGTACCACATATGGGGTGTGATGTAGTTTTGATACTAGCTGAGTGAAAAGAATAAGCTCAATAGCTCAATAAGCTCTGTTGTAATTTTGACCATTTACAGTCATTGCAATATACAGTAAAAACTAAACAGCGTTCTCCAGGACCAAGCTGTTACATACAACAATACAGCACTACACAGGAGTACCCATAGCTGCTCTAATTTAAACTACATCCACCTCAACTAACTCACTTACAAACAAAACAGAAGGACTGACCTGCACAGGACAGTAAAAAAAATGATTAAAAGATGCATGTGTGCAGTAATGTGCAATAACAAGACAAAGGACAACCATAGTGTATAGTGTTAACTAGTACATTATGTAAATCTGACTCGGTAAGAGGTAGTTGTTTGTGTAATTTCGCATTCTTATGTATTTACTGTAGGTAGGTGTGTGTGTGCGTGCGTGGCCGTGTTCGTGTAGGACTGATATGTGATTGCATAGATTTTCCAGTCTGTTTGTGTGTGTGTGTGTATGTATGTGTAATTGTGTAGGTTTTTCAGTCTATTTGTTTAAAAGTCTGATGGCCTGGGGGAAGAAGCTGTTCCAGAGTCTGGCTGTGTGAGCCCGAATTCTGCGATACCTTTTTCCAGATGGTAGGAGGGTGAAGAGTGTATGTAAGGGTTGTGTGGGCTCTGCTGTTGGCTTTATGGATGCAGCGTGTTGTGTAAATGTCTGGGACTGGTTGATACAGTGCATAAGAAGAAACTGCACTGCAGAAATGTCACAGGAACACTGCATCCGTACATGTACATGCCTTTAACATACTGTAAAGGTGTCATAATTATATATTTTGTCCACCAAAGTGAACTTGCAAGTTGTTGTTTTTTTTTACTAAAATGTCCAGCTAAGTAATTTTTTAACAGTCAAATTTAAGGAATCAACAGAAATGTGTTGTTTTGCATTTATGTGGAAAAATTGCACAGCTGGAGTGTGATAACTGACTGAGAGCCTGCTTGGATTCCCTTCAGCATCTGACACACAGACACAGATCCTGGCTGATTTATAGATTTAATTTATTAATCCCCTTGAGGAAATTCTTTGTGTACAGGCTGCCCCTTTGACACGTCACGGGTTCTGGGTTTAGTGTCTTGTCCAGGGACATATGGCCATCAATTAGGGGGGAACCGGAAGCAAACCACCAAACCTGGGGTTTGTAGACTACTGCCAAGTGCCCTACCAACTACTCCACAGTCGCCCCAATCACACTGTAAACCCGAAGAAGTTAGCAGAACTCAAAAAAATTGAGGCAACTGATTGCTTCAAAAACTTTAAGTTGATAAACTCAAAAGTCAAATGTTTTACAAGCTTAAAAATTTGGATTACATGGTACACATATCTTTTTATCACAGTTAAATTAAAGTGTGGATTATGTCAACTCAAAATAGTTTAGTTAACATGTCTTAAAGTTTTCATTCACCTCTCCCATGGAATTAAGTTAGCA
>JAUMHL010000018.1:18972570-18991783 GCA_032362345.1 Sandelia bainsii
TAATACAGAAAATAGTTGAAGTTAATCAAAGATTATAAGTTCTATCAACTCACATGGAAGAAAAAGTACATCTAACAAAAAATATGTAAGTAAGTAGAGCTTTTTATTAAAATTAAGTTCACACTACTTAATCTATTTAATTATTTTGAGCATTCGGGTTTACAGTGCAGAGTGTGGACCTGACCTGATTCAGGTCACAGGTGAAGACCTCTAACTTGGACATAGCACATGTTGTTCCAGTTCATAGTACATATAGTCTCTTGATGGAGTGGATGGTGTTTTCAATGGAGGAGAGGGAGATTGAGGGAAACTCTGAGCTCACTGTTTTCTCCACTGAAAACTGTACTGTATAGTTTATGCAGTGTTTAATTTTGGACGGAAAGATGTCACATAGCATATTTTGTGGATTTTTAATCTTTGTATTCAGTTGTATTAGAATGGTATTTGCCTGTTTTCTCACGTATGTTGCATACAAAGCATGCGATACTGTAACGAACCATGTCCAGGTTTCTGTTTCCACACAGCATGTATGTTTGGCACACACAACATGAACTCTTCCTGGTTTCCAATGACTCAGACAGGGTGCCCAGCCCCCATAGAGGAGATTACACAAATTTATGCAAAGCCTGTAAATGATTTATACTGCAGAGCACAACAAAAGGCTTTTTTACAACACCATGGACAAGACGAAGAGAGAGAGTGTGAGAGACACTGAGACCTGCAGTAATCCTCACATCCACCACATTTATCTCACTGTGCCACGAAAGACGCACAATAAAACATGATGGAGTTTGGACTTTTTCAAACTAATAAAAATAAGAAGCTGCATTCAATGTATATGCAGCCATTAGTGTTAAAGGAAATACTAAGAAAGGGATAACACCCTTTTATCTGAAGACACACAGAACAGCTATTGTGGCTACTTCCACCACCATACAAGCCGCAGAATGCGGTGATGGTGGAGCTCCATTCAGGACCACAGCACTCACTTTTGGCTTTGAGTCTATGATTAGACAAAGCTTTTAAGCACTCTGATGTCCTGTATTCAAAAAATCAAATAGTGTATTTGTCATGTATGCTTGTTGTACTAGATGTTTGTATAAGTGTAAGTTCTTTATAAGGAGGGATAAAAGGCAGAAATGTCTCTTAGTTCTTCACCTCCTACTACAGTATCATCCTCCAGCCCCCACCCTGAAGGTTATGATGTATGCCTGGGTTTTTGCTGTTCAAAAAGACCACTGTGAAGGAGAAAAAATTACCCGTTAATTACAAATAATTTTGGGATGTAGTTGTGTTGTAACCTTCATTGTAGTGTAGTTTCAGTGGGTTTATATAAATGTGAGTATTTGATATTCCTGCATGAGTGCTCATACTATAAGCTTAATTGTACAGCGAAAAGTGTATGGACATAAGTAATGATTAACAGCAAACCCATGTATAATTTGGCATGTGGGCATTATGTGTCACAGCGAAGTCATGCAAAAATGGAATTGTTCCTCAAAGGAATAGTCATACTTTTGTATAGTTGATGTCACTGATATCAGTGCCTTTATAAACACTGTTGTCTGACTTGAGTGTCACATGTCTGTATGTCCAAGTCAAGACATATTGTAGTAACTTGTTGTATATAAACTTTAGACTGACTAGGACTATTGTGAATTGATAGTGAAATAAATCTGTTCACATCACATTTTAACCTTAAACATTTTAAGCCTTTCAGGGCCTGTCACTCCACAGAATCTACACTTAAAGTGGTAAATGATCTTCTGCTTTATATGGATTCAGATTCCACCTCTTTGCATCTCTTGTTTGATATCTTTTGACACCACAGATCATCATATACTCCTAGATTGACTGGAAAACAAATTTAGTACCAAAGTGGAAAAGGTTCTTTGCTGCCCCTTTTGGCTGATGGAGGACATCACCAACTATGGTTATTTAAAACAAGCACAGTTATTATGGCTACATACAACATACAGTTGGAGAACTCACAAACAGGTTATAGTCTTGAGCACATGCACAAATGCTACATTTGCGAGGTGCAGTTTTTTCACTTCAAAGAAGATGGGATGCTGACAATGCATTTGAAACATCCTCCAGAGTCTCCTCTCATTCCTTGTCTGCTCAGTGGTCCTAAACACCAACTATACTGATGGCTGGTGGTAGCATCCAAAGGCTCTCAACGCGTTAGTCTTCCGGATCTCCTTTACCCAGTGTTGTTCTAACTGTGCACTCCAAAGGACCCCTGCTGGCTCCCAAACCACAGCTTAGGAAATCATGACTCAGGCCAGTGGTCGTGTCTGACATCAGTGCTGCATGTTCACCTCCAGACCCGAGCACTGCCTTTTCTGACCGATGGACTGTGACCAACCTATAACGCCCCCATTTCCACCCCCGCATCTATACACTGTTATCAGGTGCTGAGCACCCCTCTCTCCTCCTCTACCCAACGCCCCTTAACCCTGTCCTTCAGACAGTATTGTCTGGACAAACAATGAACTCATTGTTATGTCCAGGTGGCGTATTGTGAGGGGTGTTCACAAGGGGCTGCAGAGGTGACCCTGACAGTGTAACTCAGCACCCCACCCCCTCTCCAGATACACACACACGGTCACACATCATCTCTGGTTCCAAAACCTTGCTACTCTACCAGGGCTTCAGGTCACAGGAGACATCCAAGGTGGGGAGCAGCATGGCTACTCACAGTAGGACATGCCTAGAATAACTGCATAAATCCTGAACTACCTCTTTTTAAAGACCCCTATCAATAGGCTTGAATGAGTAAGAGTGACCTTATCCACAGTAAGGAAACTCTTGCATTCTCGTGCAGCCAGACACTATTAAACTGCAAACAGCAGTCAGTAGAAGTATTACTTCATGCCAGCACGCTAATGTCAGCCCAGGTCAGTCCCCACATATGTTTATCAAACCATATACTCTAACTGATTATTGTGTATGCAGTACTGTAAACAAGAACTTTATTTTACTGATAAAAAAGATATTCAAGCTCAGTATTCAAATATTGCAAAGATGATATTGATGCATGGAAATACATGATATCACCTTTTTTTAACTAAGGAGTCCCTTGAAAATTTGTGATAATATTTGACCCCATTGCAAGTGAGAAGCTGATTAGGGAAATTGATCTTCAAGACCTTCAAGATAAGACTTAATCTCAAACATTGCATCTCAGACTATATTGATACTTTATATATTGTATCAGTGCTGTGAGTTCTACCTTTTTAAATTACTTTTAATAAATAACTTTTTAAGGCTGATATTATTACCACCCACTACATACTTGGCCTTAAATACTCTTGACAACAAGACAGAGAACTTCTATTTCATGATGTAAAGTTAGTCCGTCTAATCTAATGTTTCCCCTCCTTTGCTATCTGGGTCTGTAATGTCAGGGTGTGAATGGATGACCTATCTACCCATCTCCTCTCACAGAATACCAGGTTATCATCTTACATACACACTGTCAGTCTGTCTCCATCTTTCTGTCTGATGGAGTACGAAGGGGAAACAGACTTGCTTTTGTCAAGTTATAGCTCGGCGGCCTGAAGGGGCTGGGGGTGGTGGGATGTTGATGTGTGGGTGGAGGGGTGGGCACAAACTAACTTCCTGTAACCAGACTGTGGAAAAACAAATGTTCAGTACTCTGTGGTGATAGTTTACTTTTTGCTGGTGTTTGACTTGAAAAATATTATGGTGTGTTCAAATGTGTGTTGTATTATTCTTATTGTTTCAAAATGCATTAACCTGAGAAAACAGCTGAACTGAAAAATCTTGTATATCAGAAATTCAATTAACCTGCAAGTGTCAAGGCCATGACCAAAGGTTTGTCTGACTATAAGAGTGGAGTGATTTTTTTCACAAGTGCACCAAAGAGTCAGACTTAAAATGATCCCTGATGGATTAAGGTTAAAGACACAAACGAAAGAGAAGAAAGAGAAAAATTCATTAGTTCTCTATAAGATATTCTTTCCCTTCTCTCTCTCTCTCATTCTTTCTTACTTCTTAGTGGGTAATACCACTGGTTTACTTTATATTTTAGTACCAGATAATACTATGGGTAGTTTTCAAATGCTGATGTTGAAGTCCATTTTATTATTAGAATTATTACCCAGAAACCGGGTCTGTGGACAGATCCCGGCTGTAAAAGGACAAACCATCGAGTTTCACTTTGTTGTGGAGAGAATCATGAGGAGTTCATGCAGGGAACAAAGCCCAACTAAGTAACTACACAGAAAACTAGCTCAAAAACCCGCGACTGACGAGATTTGCAAGCAACTTTTTTCTTTAGGGCTTGAAGCTGCGCCCCCTTCAGCAAGTGGCGCCCTACGCGACCGCCTAGTACGCCTATGCCAAGAGCCGGCATACAGGACTGAAGCTGAGGACACTTCAGGGAAGGGTAGCTGCAGACCCCACACTATAGCCTGATGTGCACCTCACCTCAGTCAGCAACAACTGTGATTAGTGCCCATCTTCTCTGTTTTCTCTGCATTGCAGAAGTTTCAGTAAAAGTAACTGCTGTTCAACATCTACTAGCTCCAATTCCAGCACGATCCACTCAGTTTTAGCAGTCGTCATTGTTTGCAAATTGGAATCTCTCTGATTAAATAAGATTTATACCAATCTAGTGGTTGAGTTAAACTAGCACTTTAGGATTTAATGGGACAGATGACCTACCTTGGTAAGATATGTGGTGACTAAGGAGTCTATTGTGTTATATTACATTTCTGACAAAGTAGTGGCTCAAAGAGGTTTTGCTGTATTAAACTTCAGTTGCAATTTTGAAGAATCATTTAAAGGGATTTGCTTTCAGTGGTAAAATGCTTTCCTTAATTTTGTTTAAATAACAAAAATAAGAAGACAATAAACTAAAAGTTACAAGCTGTTGATGAATTCAGGATAAAGGTCCTCTTGTCTTTCTGAATTAATGTATGTGAGATTCTCATGTACAGTGCAGGAGATGTGGGAAAAACACATCCCGATGATGTCCACCAATCAGACATGCAAATAGTGAAGGGAGAAGAATGATGACGGTGACCTCAGCAGTGAGGTCTACAAGGACATGCTGGGTGTAATGTGGGAGGAGATGAGGTCAATGGGTAATTAGAGCTCTAAAACACCGGGCAGGTCAGGGGGTCAGATGACATCATCAGGACACATCAATGTATTGTAAAGCGCAGACTACTGAAGTGCCCTCCACTGCAATCCATCTGACCTCTGACCTGTAGAAAAACAGGTGATTAGTTTGTGTAGATCAGTGGTTCTCAAACTATGGTATGCGTACCACTTGTGGTACACAGGTTCCCTCTACTGGTACGCAGGTTCCCTCTAGTGGTACGCAGGAACACCTGAGAATTTTTTACGAAAATTAAAAAATAACATTAAAGACATAACACTACACTAGTTTACAGGAGAACTGTCTCCGCTCACTGGACAATGTCAGACTTTTATGCACTTTACATCTCCATAAACATTACTAACAGCATTAGAGTCACAACACCGCATCCTGAATTACAAGCGTTATCTTAAGTTAACTATACAGTGTTTTCATTCACATGATGTTGTAGCAGAAATCTGGTATCTGGATGTCTGTCATGATTTAGAACCATGTCCAGTTTTGTTGGGGTCGTTTAATTCAGACACATAAGAAGACAAAACACAGGTCGGTAATAATGACGCTAAATTAATTGAAGTTGGTTCCCGCTGACAGGCAGAAGGCAGACAGCTGGGTGCGCACACTTCACCCATTTGATCTCTTGGGCTGTTTTTACGCACGGTCACATGGACAGAAACAACCTTATTCACAGACATCGCTGAAATCTGGTCACTGAAGTCTGTTGGTTGATCAGGATGTTAATGTAAATCACCTATTTCTGAATCCAGAGTGAGCTAACGGATGATCACACGGGTGAAGCGTGTGCATTTGTGCACAGCTGTACAGCTGTCTGCCTTCTGTGTGTCAGCGGGAACCAACTTCAATCAATTTAGCGACCTTATTACCGGTGGTGAAACGGAGTCATGTGATCATTGTTGCTACGTCTGATTGGTGAAACTAATGTGTAGAATAAATGGTAAAAAATATAAAAAGTAACGAGTTGAGTGTTGCCCAATGTAGAGGAGTAAGAAGCGTTTCTTCTTCACAAAACTACTCACGTAAAAGTAAAACGTATGGTGCAGTGAAACTACAAACATAATTTTTTTTCAAAAAGTTACTTACCTAAATGTAACGGAGTAAATGTAACTTGTTACTACCCACCTCTGGTCATAATGGTGGTACTTGAGGAGCCAAATATTTTTTGAGGTGGTACCCAGTGTAAAAAGTTTGAGAACCACTGGTGTAGATCATGAAGGTCTGACTATATAATACTGTTGTTTTTGGTCTCCATCCATGCTGCTGAACACTCAATACTCTGGTGTTGTAATGTAAGTGAATATGTACAGTACACACTGGTTATTGTGGCCACAGTTAAAAGGTGTGCAGAAATCATAGAAACATTTAACTGTTTTCTTTATAACTATAAAAACAATCTTTTACTACCTTACCACAGACACACAATCAATGCAACTGAAATCAAAAATTTTCTACATACAGGCCTAACTCATTACTTGAGAGCTAATCCCTTTATAAAAAATGGCTGCGTCATCTGCCAAAGGGTACAAGAATACAACACACATTATTGTTAAGTTATTTTGTAATCACTATTCTGCTTCTGCATCAGGTAAAGATTTCTATAATTTTATGGAAACCATAAGTCTAAAAAAAACAACCTTCTAAATTGACAACAGAGCAATATTTTTTTTCTAGCAAAGAAATAGTACAAGTGGCACTTCCTCAAAACCCACATCTCTGGTGGAGGCATTGAAAATGTCACAAGATGGTCACACTATCAAAGAGAATAAAAGGTCCACTGTAATCCAAGTTGAAGTGATAAAATGTCAATGTACTACAGAGCGCTCTGACTGGATGCAGCTGCTGAGTTCTTGACGGCTCTGGCAGCAGAGGTGCAGATCAAACCCAGCAGCAGATGATGTACCAGTGATTTTCATCATTTCCATCATGTGTTTTACAAAATGACTGCCGGAAAACCTCTTCCACCTGAACAAACGGCACCTACACAGTCCACCTATGGACAATATCAATAAGATACAAACCGCTTTAATTTCACTTTCAGATCATTTCATTTCACCACACTTGTTTAAATATTATTTATGGCCTGCATTTTTTCCTGCCAAACATTTAATATAGTTACATTCTGTAGTACTGTGGTTTTCATGGTACTGCTATCAAAACAAAGTGTTGTCTCAGTTTATTTGGCGGTGTGTGTATGCTCCTCTTCTTTACTGTATTTCCTACAGTGTAGCTGTTACAGGTGTGTTAGCTGCCACCAGGATTGTATGTATATATAATTTGTATTATTATAACACATAATGCTTTACCACCAGTAATGGGGCAGTGATGGTATACGTATATGGATAGTTAGTCCCTGCACTGATGGGACACATATTGGTGGCAAAGAAGAAGAAACAGCACCCCTGCTAGAAATGGAAGGTAGTAGGTAACCTTTATAACCTTCAGCACAAAGAGAACTGGCTTTTGAGACTAAAATAACTTTTTATCATTATAAATAATTGAAAATAAATCAATTCTATTATCTAAATTTAAGGTGTATTCATATTTTTTCTCATACTAGAATCTTGTAGCAGTTGCAACCAGGAAGATTACCACTGCAGTCGATGTATTTCTGTATATCTCTCGTAAGTCATTTATTACTACTGTACTAGTTTCAAAATTTTTGGAGTTGGAAAACTAATATGGTAATTATTTGTTGTGTGTGTGTGTGTGTGTGTGTGCCCCAGGCTGGCTACTCGTTAAAACATTTCCAGACCTGTCCCTCTAAAGTGGAGTTCCAGGTGTGACTGTAAAACTGTCAATGTAAATGATGTTAACCCCTGGATACATAAAATATTATAAACAAAGGCCAGGGTTATTAATTATAATTCTAAGTTATAAATGTGGAGGTTTCTCCAACTTGTACTGATGGCTGTATTTGCTGTCCGCAAGAGGAAATAAAGCAGATAGGTACATACAAATAATGTGTTGTGTGTTTAATGTGTTTTCTTCTATTACATATAAAAAATTTTATTGAAAGTGTAACCACCGTTTGTGATCCACATTATGTGCACTACATGCTGAAAACTAGTATGTAGAGAGTCAAGTACAAAACGTAAATGTTGTTGCTGAAATGTAATCAGATGTTTACAGATTATAACTTTAAGAGTTTACATTTGTTTAAAATGTGAATTATTGTGAAAATCTTACCTCTAAAGATCCTCTCTCTTCCAATCACACACATTCTCACACAAACACACACACACACACACACACACACACACACACACACACACACAACAAAGAAAGCTGTGGAGATTGCTATTGCAGTAACTGGTATTTGAGCAGTGGGGCTGTTTGACATAGCAACTATGTGTAGGCTTTGGCCCTTGTACAATAGGCCTCACCCCCCTGGGGAATCTGGATCCCATCTTTAGTTTGGAGCTCATTAAGCCGATTATTCCCATAATCTCTCTGATGGCAGGCAGAATAAAGAAACGCGCACTAATAATTGCCTGCTTACATTTTCTGTTTTTTCTGTTGACGGCTTAGATGAGAGAATGAAAGATACACTGTGTTTTCTGCTCTGGTATGGGTGCGTGTGTATGGATATCTGTTTTATCTTTACCTTGAACTGACTATAAGACTATAAGATCTGGCGAAAGACAACGATTTGACCCAAAGTGTTGCTAAAAATGTAATGTAATATTTAAACTGTTTAAAATACAGATTCAAATTCAATACTGGAATTTTTTATGTAGTTTTTTCCTTTGTTAAAATTGATAAATGTTCACTTTTTCATGTTTCATGTTTTTCAATTTAAGAGTCACTTTCAAACGCACACACAAACACACACACACAGACTCCGTTGTCTGTCTGCTGTCAGGGGGGGTTTGTGACATGACTGACAACTCTAACACCACCAGTCAGCTGTGGCTCAGGAAATTTCCCCACTGTCGCTCGACTTTGATTGGCTGCTGTTCTCCTGCCTGTCGTTCCTGACTGCTTTGATAACTGCATGTTAGTGGGTAACTGTGCGTTTGTGTGTGTACATACATGTAGAAATACCTCCAGGATGCTCCAAGCGTATGTGTGTGTACGTGTCTTTATCACACTGTGTGGGCAAATTATAGTTCAGTACTTAAATGAGGACAACTCATAACAACTACTTGGTTTGAGGGTTAATATGAGAAGTTGGATTTGGTGTATGTTAGTGTAAGGATTTGGATTAGACATTTACTGTATGTGAGTTCTCAAGTGGGAAATATAATGGGCTCAAGTTGGAATTGGAAGATGGGTGTCATAAATTCAAACTGAGGCAGATTGTTACCCAACTAATTAAGTCACAGCAAAGTCAATTAAAAGTGTTTGTGTGTGTGTGTGTGTGTGTGTGAGAGGCAGAATAGAGTTTGTGAGACCAAATGGTCTAACAGACTGTATAACTGGAATTCATTTGATAGTTTTTATTGTTTATGCTACCACTGACTCATGCCACTAGATGAAAATGTCAATTCATATTTCAGTGAACATAATTACTTATTGCCTCATCAAGCCACATTGCACTGTAACTTAAAATGGCAATATACTAATTAAATGAAAAATTAAATGAGTGTGTTGCAGCATGATGTGTTTGGGCTTCAGTCACTGCAGTGCCAGTGCCTCCATTTTGTGCCTATAGAGGTTCTTGCTTTTCATTGCCTGCATGAGGTATTTTTCACAGCAGATATTAAAAAAGTACATGTGAAAGGATATTACAGGAAAGCACTTGATAACTGTAGTTTACTGTGGGTCATCTAAACCTAAGTACAGACAGTAAGAGTTTTCAACAGCATTATTTGGCAATTTTTACATTCAGAACCAATTAGCATATCCCTGACTACTGTTTGTGTTTTATTAGCTTAAAAATATTTTGTTTGTTGATGTTTATGACTTTTGTGAAGATCACATTTCATGACCAATTTATGCTGAAAACCAGGACATTGCAAACAATGCCATTGTTTTTTTCTTGCAAATATATGATGTTGGAAAGATTAATAGAACAGTCCTGTATCATACTATATAAGAGTATGATTTATTTTTTACCAAAGTTACCTAAGCTATAAGTGTCCAATAAATGTTTTGGAGTAGAAGTAATACAAAATAGAAATACAAAAATCTGTATTTTTGCAGTTCTTCAGTAAATGTTCTTCCTCATATTCAACCCAGAGCAGTAGGTTCAAACATACTCTTAGAAATCTGCTCAAAGTTATTCCTCTCGCCCATGAAACGTTTATTTTCTCAACACCAACCAACCAAGTTAACCATCAGACTTTGCAGGGCAGCCAGTGATCAATTCGCTGACGGCTGACAATAATCACGTCTGGTTAGTAAGCAGCAGGAGCTGCTGCCACATACTCCCTGAGCCTTGCAACTGCCTTGACCTTTGTGACCCTGCTGGTTGCCCTTTGACCACTTGCCACATGATAAGTGTCTGTGACCTTTGACCTGTTTGGATAATTAAAGAGGCGTGACCCCAGGGAGATTGCACTGGAAATCTGTCGTTGATGATTAGTGAGTTCGTATGAGGTAAGGAGGGCATGGAGGAAGGTATTGCCTAGTTTTGCTAATGGTGATATGACACAGTGTGAATATGTGTGTGTGTGTGTGTGTGTTACTTTACTCTGACTCAGTGTCAATTCAAACTGTTTTGTTCACTGCCCAAAATATCTCTTGTTCAGAAGTTGATTTAGCTGCTTCAGCTGCTGCACTACTGTTATTAAGAGCCTTCTTACATTCAGTAACATTCTCTTCTAGCATCATATGAGGTTTATAGGAAATTAGTTTAATGTCTCATGCAATGTAATTAATCTACAATCTACTGATAATTAGACAAGAAAACAATAAACAATGAACTAACAATAAAATAAACTGACATTAATGAAATAGTAAGATAATTTGGATTTGGAGGGGGATACAACAGCTAACTTTTCCACAATTTTTATTCACTTAAATTGTTACTTGCAGGTCCTGTGTTTTCCTAATTCCGTGTCTAAGCGTGTTTTTCAACTGTACATGTCCCATGCAACAGCTGTGCCCCTATTTTAATAAATTCAGGTATCTACACTGCCCCTGTGTCGGCTCATGTGTCACAACCCAAAGCTTACATACAAAGTATATTGCGTTTACACGTGTAATCACAGTGATCTCTCTGAGCACAGCTGCTGCTGTTGCTCTGTTACTGTGCTGTTCATGCTATGCCCTCCAACATTTCTCTTCCTGTGCAGTGATTCACTAACCTGAACAGCCAACACCAACACACTATCAGGGGTTCGACTACTGCCAACACTGTGGACACACCACAAGAATTGGCCCGACAAACGCTTGTCGACAGCCGATCTTCATTTGATGTGTCCCTGCAGCCAACTTCATCACCCATCTGACATTTTTTGGAAATGTGTTTATTCACTGAGAGTTAGCTGAAAAGCTCTAAATTATCAGTCTTGTGAAACTAGAGCAATACATTTACCACAGTAAGAAAAAAACATACCCTGTTGAATTTACAAAGTGATTTTTTTTAGGACTGTGTGCTTCCTTGAATGACTAATGCACTGACTTGCCTAACAACGCTGTACTGCGTTGCAGCAAAGGTTGAGCCTAATTTAACTTTTCCTGCCAGCACCCTCACGAGACCTCATTGCCTGAAAATTGCCTTTGTCTTGTTTTTTTCCATCCCTTGTTAAATGAGTCCAGAAAGTTTATTCTAGACCTTAGACTACCTTGTCAGGTAGTTTGAGGAGATAGAGATGGGGGGGTTGGGTAGGGCTGGGCCGAAGTGGGTGATGGGGGCTGCATGTCACCAGGTTCACCTCAGTGAGCTGTAATTCAGCTGACATTTTCCCATGTGCTTAATTGCCATTCATTCTATAATAGAGCACATTGTGCTCATAATGGCAAGAAATGTCAAATCAGCTTTTAAAGGGGAGGATCCCGGCAAATTGCTTTCCTTTTAGATGAAAATATACACCTCCGTTCACAGACGCAGCTCTGAGCAGTGTGATGACACTGTTGACATGTGTGATTTTTCTCCCTGATTGATCAGACCAGAGGTTGAGCTACAGTAGCTTTATTCATGGCATTTAACTTGAATCCCCACCAACTCAAAACACATAATTTACCAAATGCTCTTATTTAAAGGTGAGGGCTGCTGACACAGTGAGTTAGATCAACTGAGTTTTATTATTTGTCATGATGGATTTTCATGTTATTTTGTGTTGCATGCTCCTGCTGCGCTTTATGTCACCTTTAAAGTATTGTCCAAACTTTCTGACAATTTGATTAACATGAAGAATGATGCTGAAAAAGGGACATTTCAAAGAAATTATGATAATAAATACTTGGAGAACTTGAGCTCAAGTAAGCTACAAGGTGTAATTAAAGACAGTCGCTTTGTACTTGTGTTTTAAGTGACTCACATTTGTGATGGGTTCAAGTGTAGGGTTAATGTTCGTTTTATGTGGTTTTTCATGTTTGTAAAGAGCAGCAGGACATTCAGTTTCCATAGTTCACAGTTTCATTGTCATTGTGTTATTTCATTTTCTTAGATTCTTAAGATTCTGCAGCCAGTGCTTTATGTCTTTGCTTTTCCATTTAGCTTCCCAAATATGAAGAATATAATACAAAATCTTTTATTGAATTTTCTTGTATTTATCAAAATCTTACAAATGACTAGAACATGTTCAAAGTTATTGTAAGGTAACCTTGACAGTTGAGAAGCCACAAAAAGCATAAAACACAAGACATCATGAGGAACGTGAACAGAAGAAGGAGGAGAGGAAGAACAGGAGAATGAGAGGGAGGAGGAGGATAGAGAATAAATGACATTCGAGTCTGCGGTCCACCTTGGCCACCTGATTGTTCCAAAATGAGAGCAATGCCCGACCAAATAACGAAAAGAAAAAGAGAGAGAAAAATCAATACAGTGCAATTAAACACAAAGCATGGCTCTGTGGAGCTGAGGGGAATTTGTTATTTATTAAATTCACTCCTCCACCTCCTTCACCCCCAAACCCCATAACTTGCCTCAGTCTTTAATGCATGAGCTGCCCCACTCTCTCTTGTCCTCTCTTCAGGTAATCTGACCTTTGTGGTTCAGACAGAACTGAAACGATTGTGAAAGGAGACCAGGGAAGTCAGAAGTGTTCTCACTTATTGATCCAAGCCCCTGTCAGCGTTGCAGCACAAGACAAGCTGCTTTGGTTTTGGAGAGTCAGTCTGGAATATTTATACACCGGTGTGGTCACACTGGTCGGGCATAAAGTGCACTTCTTATTTTCTCAGATGAGATGTGTATCATTTAGAAAGAGACACAATCAATGATTTTTGTTTCTTTAACAAATGTTTAGCAGATTTTCTCACTTAACTCTTGTATTCAGGTATGCAGGTTTTGAGCTAAGCAAATATCTGGGCAATTCTTTAATTAAAATGTCATTCAGGAGATCATTGAACAGTGAAGTGGCTTTGTCCTTGAAAATATTTCATGTGATATTTCCAAAGTTATGAGTTAAATACATCATTAAACCTGAATTTTTCTGCTGCACTCCTCCAAACCCTTACATTGTGACAGCCTTTTACCCCATTATGATGTATTCAATCTTGAAATGCAGAATTTGAAGAATACAGCCACTGAACACACTGGTGCTGGGCACGTAGGGTATCAAGCTGCTGGTGTAATTAAGGTTGATGAGCGCACTGAGACTGAACTAAAACCACAAAGTTCCAGACTGAAAAACCAAAACAATCACCTGAAAGACAACACTAAAAAGGAAAACCCGTTACATTACACAAAGTCATTTGACCCACTGTTGCAAACATATACAAAGAGTTAAATTAAAAACATTTTGCTGCTGAACCCTCACACAATAATAACAACCAATGCAGCAAAAAAAACCTAAAAGTTATTTGATTTTTCAGAGTGTCAGATTTAGTTAAAATAATACCAGATGTGGGAACTTGAAAAAAGATGGAAGTTTTTCAAGGTTTGCAATACTTTAATATAAGTGGATCTTCCAACCTTTTACATTTTAATGTTCAATTAAATCAGAAAAAGGAATTACTTTCAAACACAAGGACAAAAGCGTAGTAGAGTGTTTTCAGCGAGTGACAGTTTTTTCCCTCATTTTCTTTTCTGTGATGATTGTGTGTGATTGGCGACCTTGTGGGAGCATCTCTATACATTTACGCACGCGCGCACACGCACACACACACACACACACATACATACACCTGACCTCTACAAACATCATCTCTAGAGCCTGTGCTTCCCTTCCTCCTCCTACCAAAACCCAGAGGAAATTAGAGGCCTTGTGTCGTTGTTTTCAACAGACCTCGTTTCTTTTCTTCTTCTTCCCCCTTTCCTCTTTCTCCTGTTTCCTCACTCTCTGCCTCCTGCCTCTGTTGGTGAATTTGATTCAGGCCTGGCATGGTGAAGCAGGGTGAGTAAATGAAATATTGATCCGCTGCTCCGTGGCCTTGCCTTCACCTTGTCCTGTGCGCTGAGTTACCGACTCTTCCGTTCTGCTTGTAATAGGAATTATTACAGGAGGCCGGGGCGAGTAATTACTTGGCATGGCGGAGAGGGCGCAGAGGAGGGGCCATCGTATATTTCCTCTAAAGAAGTTATTTACCGCACTTGCTTCCTTCAACCCAGTGCTGCCCCCTCCCTCCCGTCTGACTGCCCCTCCATGTCTTTCTTAACCTTAATTTAATTCTGTTAACTATCATTTATCATACAAAGCATCAAGGGAAGTTTATCAAACGTCGATTGAACCGAGAGGCTGCAAGGCTAACTCAGAGAACACAGGGACTGTGTTTGCAGAAATGTCAAAGATCCTGGCCTGTTTATGCCTGAGAGAGCGTGTGTGTGTGTAGGCCATATGTTTTACCACAGTCTGTTAATTGTACCTTAGTACAGAACCATGGCTAATTAGCTTGCTAAAAACTATAGTCACGTTTAGAATATTTAGTAGATGCGTACTGGTGAATGAATGAAAAAAGAAAAAATTTTTTTTTTAAATACAGCTCTCTAGCTCTCTATATTCTCATATTAATAAAATGTAATTCTTCAAAAAATTAATTTAACCAGAAAAAACAGATTAACATTGGCCACCGATGTGTACAGTCAACATGTTCTCATCCCACAGTGTCAGATAATGACGCTTTACGTGGTGTCAAATGCTGATGCTTTCCTTTGGTGTTTCATGCCAACAGTCAAGATAGCCATTGGCGTCACTATTTGACGCTGCCGGACTGATGGCAGCTGGTGTTGGACCTATCATCATGACAACAAACATGAATGACTTTATGTACAAAGACAAAAAATTCAGGGTTAGGTTAAACTAGGATAAAGGACAAAACATATACAGTGTAAAAATGAAAACGACTTCCCTAAAAAAATGTCGTGTCACACAGGAGTCAAACTTCTGTCCCCTGTGGGGACTATAAACTATAAACTATAAACCCTGTCCTGCTTTCTACACAGACCTTTGAGCTTAATATATATGTCTTGGCTGTAGGTGTCAATTATTGAAGTGCATAGGTTATACCAATGCAAAAGAGTACCTTTAGTATCATGACAACGTGTCAGTATTTTATGACCTTGGAATGAGAATGAGTTTAAAAACTCTCACAGTGCTACTTGCCCACCAAGACAAAATTAGCAACTAGCTGGTGAAGAAAGTACAACATCTAGATATCAACTGAAGAACCAACCTTCTTTTCTCAGACGCTGGTGAAAACCAAACCTGAGTTAAGAGTGAACATTTCATATACAGTGCTGTGAATAAAATATTTGCCCCCTTCTTGAATTTTTGGACTTGCTCGTGTGTTTCAGATCATTTTCCTGTTGCATAACCCAAGTGCGCTTGCACTTGAGGTCACAAACTGATGGCTGCACATTCTCCTTCAGGATTTTCTGGTAGAGCACAGAATTCATGGTTCCAGCAGTTATGGCAAGTTGTCTAGGTCCTGAAGCTGCAAAGCAACCCCAGACCATCACACTAACACCACCATGTTCACTGTTGGTATGATGTTCTTTTTATGAAATGCTGTGTTAGCTTTACACCAGATGTAACAGGATGCACACCTTCCCAAAAAATTTCCAAAAACTTGTCTGCACAATACATAATAGAGGTAAATACAAATTTACCCAATTTACAGTCACCTATTAACTTAACGTGCATGTCTTTGGACGATTGGAGGAAGCCAGAGTGCCAGGAGAGAACCCGTGCAGACATGGGGAGAACATGCAAACTCCACACAGAAAGGGACCCGGTGGACACGTGGCAACAGTGCTGACTAAATGCAGAAATACTGACTAGTTCTCTAATGACATAAGGCAAGTTATTCAATTCAAAGTACTCTCTAAATATAACTGAGTTTTTCAAGAAATTACTTTTGGCTCAAGGAATAACTAAGTGACAAGTATTTAAAAATTGAGTAGCTAAATTGTGTGTGCCTAATAATATTGCTTTCTTTATTAATAAAAGTAAGCCATAGCGGAATTTGACTTCTACCGGAAGCCAAGAAACTCTATTATGCATTTCATTAATACTTCATCTGTCTTATTAGCTGCAGACCAGATGACTGAACAGTACTCCAAGATAAGATAACACTAATGCATAGTGATAACATATTTCATGACTGATGAGATGATGTAGGATGAACATTTTCTTGCCACAGCTATACACTTTCCAATTTTTTAATAATGCTGTCAACATGCTGAGACAATGAAAGATAATTATTTAAAGTAACACCTAATAATTTAATCTAATTAACGTGTTCTAAGTTTGATACAAATACAGAAAGATTCAATTGTGAGCTATTAGCTAACCATAGTTTACTCCCAGTTATCATAGATTTAGATTTAAATGCATTTACAATCATGTTATTTTTGCCAACCCAGTCAAGTACATTCAGCAGTTCTTGTTCTAATACACTGGTCAATTCAGTACTATCGTTAGCTGAATAAAACATACTAGAATCGTCGGCGTACATTACAACTGAAGAATTGTCCAAGACACAAGGTAGATCATTTGTAAAAACTGAGTGGGCCGAGGCAGCTACCTTGGGGGAGGCCACAGTTCATGTGCTGGTAAAATGACCAGGTTTGTAGGCAATCTGGAACTTAGTACACAAATGATTCTCAGTAAAATAGTATTGAATTTGTTAAACAATTCTATACTTAACTTTACTTTAACAACACCCAAAAAAAACAAATACAATACTATACAAACGACTAATAAACTCAGTACTAAATCAAACGTTTTGGGACATTGGTTTAACAACTAATCTGTCATATTTCAGGACAGCTATGTCACCTGTGTCTCTGGCTGCTCTCATCTGTGGTAACAATTCTTTTCTCTTCCTCCTGATGGCCTCTAAAAAATTCTTGTTGATGTAAAGACTGGTGCCTTTTGACTTTCTGGCAGATGAGAGAATTAATTGTCTGTCTTTAAAACATTTGTCTACAATTTGTCTACAATCTGCCTGGCTCATCCATTCGCTTTGTATGGTCCGACTCTGAGTTTTCCAAAAAATGTGGTTAATCACATTCATAATTTAGCAATTGTGGCAATTAATTTTTCACATAGGGCCAAGCAGGTTTGGACAATTTTTTTCATCATCATTTAAAAACTGCATTTTGCATTTACTCGGTTGATCTTTGTGTAATATTAAAATTTGATTGATGATCTGAATTGTGACAAAAATGTGAAAAAAATAAAAAGCAGGAAGATTACAATTACTTCTTTAAAAAAAAAAAAAAAAAAAAAGATAAAACAGCTCTGGTTTAGGTTTTAGGTTGTATGTTTAGGACAGTCTTACAATATCTAAGGTTTATAACTCCGCTCCAAGCTGCAAAGTTTGATCATATGTTGGTGATGGAACCTGCTTTGTCAGAGGTGAAAGTCTCTGGTGAATGTCACCAACCCTTCCCGTTCATTAAATAACACACCCATCACACCAACATAGTCCCCTGCATAGGACATATGTCTGTCTGAATGCAACCTAGTCGTCTTCAACTGAGCAATCACACTCAGCTTATGAATGAAGCATGACTTTTTCCCACAAATTTCAGAATTATAAAGCTTTTCTTCCTGAACAACAAAAGAGATGGTGGGCAGAAGACCTGCAGTAGTGTTGTTGTGTTGGAGTTTGATGTATTCCTACATCGCTTCAAGAAGAAGTGGCCGTTTGTTTGGGTGATAGATCCACAGTGATTGCGTCCTTGCCTTAGCGGTGGCCCGCCTGGTGCTGCCAAGCTGGGTGATATCCTACTGCATCAGAGTCCTGCTGAAGGTCACCACTGATGGGACAGATGAACTAGCAGTGATCCATCCTAGAATAGGACACAGGCCTAACAAGGCTGCAGGAGTGGGGAGGGTGGAAGAAGAACAATACATAAACCAAGCCTTACTTTTGTACTGCTAAACCTTCTGCTGGCGTCTTCCCCATCTGAACAAGTTGGTTTAATCAAAAACAGCCTTGAGAACGTTTTACCGACGTGTCAGGAATTCTTTTCAGGCACATGAATTTCTCTTGATAAAATATGTTTTAAAAATAGTCATTCTTCATCCTTTAGTGTCTTTTATATTATTTAGTCACTGTATTGGATTTCTGTTTGTTACAGTTAACCTTAATTTGACAGAGGAATGTACTGTAGAAAATAATAAAACTGAAAAAGATTTATAGACTACTTTAAACTGCAGCTTTCAAAGCTACAGTATTGCAGTCTCCTATCAAAGGTCCTGTGTCAAGTTTAGAGAGTCTGTCTCATAATTATATATATTTGTTATTTTATATTTGTGTAATATTAAAATGTGTGTCATGACTTGAATCATTTAAGTGTGACAGATATCCAAAAAAATACAAAAATCAGGAAGGGGGAAAATAGTAGTAGTGTTTATTTTAAAATTGAATTAATGCTTTTTTTCTTTTTCTATCATACACTACTGACAAAGAGTTAGGGATATTCGGCTTTCGGGTGAACTTTCAGGATGAACCTAAAATGCACTATAACCTTTACAGGTGAACTTAATGTGACCTTCCCTA
>JAUMHL010000018.1:18991883-19005810 GCA_032362345.1 Sandelia bainsii
TTAAATGCCCTACTTTCATGATATAATATCACTGTAGTGTGAACTTTTTACGTTTTCCATGAATTTCACCCGAAAGCAAAATATCCCTAACTTTTTGTGAGTAGTGTATATAGAATTATATGATTGTAATTGTCATACTAAAAGTAATACTTTGTAATATCTTGCTAATGTTTGGCCATAATATTTATAACAAAACATAAACTCAACCCAAACTGGTTGTGCACATAAAAGGACAGGCCAGATGTTTTGATGTGCTCATCATGGATGGATTACTGAACAGGCCACCAAGGCACTAACCCTATAAAGCAGCTATTAATACTTCTGGTTGGAATGTTTTAGGGCTCACAAATACACAAATGATTTAAGGGATTCCAAATTACTGCAAAGGGATTTCAAAAAAATGCAAAGAAATGAAAAGTGACCTTAATGAAAAATAAGAAAAAACTAAAAGATACAAAAATTACAACAAACAGACACAAATTGATCACAATGACATGAAATCAAAATGACCACAAGTGAGTCTGGGGGGTCCTATGTGTCTAGGACTGTGCCCATGTGCTCATATGTCCATACCTGGACTCTTTTGAGGGCTGGCCAAACTGTTGACCATTTTAACTGGTTTGACACAGACGAAATAACTGACAAAGCTGAAAATGAATCAACATGGACTGTCTAAGTGCGCCATTACTCTGGACTGTTAAGACCTAGCTGGAGTAGTATTGGGTCTTTAAATTGATCCCTGTAGCAATGTCTACTTCAGTTCTAATCATATGTGTATGTGAAGCAAATCATGAAACCTAAAATGGTTTCTTCATGCATCATGGAGTGAAGATCTTGAACAAAGCCTTCATCCAAGGCGCTGATGCCTCAGGATCCCGTTGGAGCCTCAGTGCCCTCTCTAACAAGATCAGACCCAGCCCTCATAGATTCTATTCTCCACCACTCTATTACATTACATCTCCATTTACGAACCTTAAGCAGTTCAGAGCATGGCTGGGGCTTCGACCTTGTCAAAGAGGAGAAACTGACCAGATTGAGTAAGAGAGTCAAAGAGAGAAAGAAGAGAAACGGCTGTTTAAAAGAACCTCAGAGAGAAAGGCTGAACTGGTGTGTTTGAGAAGATGGAGAGAGCTGGAGGACAGGGAGATGGGGGGGTAGAAAAGGGAAAATAGAAAATCAATAAGCCAAGGGAGCAGGTGGATTGAAGGATGATGTGGATAGGATTTGGGGGCTGGGGAGGTGGTGGCGTTTGAGAAAGACTGCAGAGTAGCTTAGGGCACTGACGGTGATAGCCATCGCTGTAAACGTATAGATGGAGGTGATGTGAGACAAGACAGGGGCAACCAGCTTGTCTCCAGAGATATTTGGGGGTCATGACTTTCCAACTTTAGTGAAGACAGGGACGCAGTCATCCTCTGTTTTTGAGACCCATCGATTTTCTATGTCCTTTGATTCCAAAAACATGTCTCAGGAAGTAGCGATTATGACACTCCATCCGGTTCATTGTCCATGAGAAAGAGCAGGACAATCACTTTGTCAATGATTCAGTTTCTCAAGGTGATAGTCTGTTACAAAAAACAAGCTGATCTGTCAGTCCTCAGTCAGAGTCCAGTGTCCTTGGTTATTGTGATGAAGTCACTTCTTCAACAGACCAGACAACAGCCATTTGTACACTGGGGAGAAAAAGTCATGATTGATTAATTTTATTTAACTGCCCGTTCCTTGTCAGGATTACAAGGACACTGACGAGATCCTATAATGCAACCGAACGCAATAGAAGATTGTTAGATTTTACAAGAATAAAAGCAACTGAAAGCATTGTCTTCCACTAAAACAGAAATGTCACATAGCAATGTACATGTATGTTACATGAAAGGATATAAAATGCTTGTTAGATGATTGAACAGCATCTGAAAATCCCTCCCTCTGCATCCAACTTTATGTAACGGACTATCCAACAGATAGATTCAGTAGATTCACACAGCAATTAGCCAGGTGTGCGGATAAAGTATGTAGGATTAGGACTTCTATCTCAAGCTTTGTTTTATCATTCTTCACACAATTACTGTTGTCACTTGTGTGTTCAGCTGAGTCCAACACCTCCTCCTTCAAATGGAGTTTTTCAGAACAGCTATAAACACTAGTAGGTGGTGACGACACCACCTACTGGTTTCAGGCATAACCTGGCATTGGCGCTCAGACATATCTGATCAAAACTTTTGAAAGTTTTGCTGTGCTCTACACATTTGCAGCTGAAAAGTATTACAATATACATAAAGTACCAAAAAATAAAAGCAATGGCCAATTTCAGAGCAATATATCATTGGATTAGAATTATCGATGCATTCATTTGTAAACATCAGTTTACACCATATGCATCATACTGTATATTAGGAATCTGTGAAAGCTTTTAAAATAGATCAGCAGAAGCAATGAGAATAATGTTTTTAACATTGTAATTTTAAATATAATAAAGATCCTGAGTCTTTCAGTCTGCATGGTACCTTTGTCTCATGAAAAGAGATAATAAATGGACAGCATTTAAATAGCACGTTTGTCAAAGGCACTTTACAATTTGCCTCTAATTCATCCATTTACACACACAGTGAAGAGTGAGCTACTATTAAAAGGACGGGTCCTGCCATTTGGAGCAATTTGGGGTTCTGTGTCTTGCCTCAGGACACTTTGATATGTAAAACAACCATCATGCTCCACAAAGGAGAAATATTGAGGCAAAAATCAGACCAGAACTGTTGTAGCCAACACTGAAGCAGCCAGTGAGATTTAAAATGGCAAATAATCTACTCTCACTCCATCCGTACTGAGGCAAAAACGCTGTAAGTCACATAGACTCCTTTGGAGAAAGAACAGTGGGGGGACTTCTAAATTATTCTCCATTTGTCAGAATGAGAGATGGTCAATCTGAGGCATCCACCGGTGATGGTGATCCATTTCCCCTTCCTTGGTCTGCACAGTGATTATAACTCTCATTTAGTTCTCATATTACATCACTGTAAACCTTGCCAGTGCTCAAGGCGTGCAGTACTTACAAACTAATGCACCCACCCAGCCCAGATACACTATCACCATGCCCTAATGTTGCCTGCTGCTCCATAATATGGCAATTATTTGCCAGCATACTGATGTTCTCTCATCATGTTTGTTAACTGAGGAATGTGAAGGCAAATAAACACTCACATTTGGGGGCACAAAACTCTCATTATCTCTCCTCTTGTCTGTCTTTCTGTCTGCTTGTCTCTTCCTGTCTTTCTCTCTGACTCCCCGTTTTGCCCTTCTCCTCATTCCTCTCAGCCTCTCCATTTCCTACCAAGACCTAATGAATATTTCCCTTTGAGTAGGAGAGTGTAAAACAAACACAAGCCTGGATCTCCTTTCCCTTTGCATGATTCCTTGGAGGGAAAATGTGAACTGCATGAAAAGACTGTGAAATAGAAGAGCACATACAGTACACTGTTTTGCCCTATATGCTGCTTCCTCTCCTCTCACTAAATCCTCTTTAGTCCTGTGATCATCTTTAACAACATGGCAAATGTTGATGGCAGAGAGCATGGGTGAGGCAGATGAGAGACACAGAAACGACTCTGTAAAAACCTCTTTGCCACCCAGGCTAAGCTGCTGATGAATCTGCAGCTAGCAAAAGAAATATTATAGATACTTAATTTAGGGGATGTGAGAATATTACAACAACACAGAATAAGACTGTGCAGTGAGCCACTATAGACTCAGCTAGCTGTTTGATGATGGAAACATACAGTGGGAAGAAAAGAAGTTTATCTTGCTGGGCAGACACATTTACCTTTCGGCAATCTGAACACTGGCAGACTTAATCAATCTAGAGCTTGGTATTGAACCTTGATCATTTTTTTTGGAACCAACTGAAAAGTGTTGATAGCACCAAGTACTGAACACAACAAACGCTTGCTATGATTTACACATTTTTTTGTTATTTTAACCTTTTTTTTTTTTTTGCATTTTTTTTTTCAATCAAGTTTTTATCTGTTGTCTTAATTTTGCCTTTTTTTAGTGTTTGTAATCTTTATGTGTGTCATCTCTGTTTATTATTTTATTCATCTATACCTGTTTTGCTGATACTTTTATGATTTGTTCAGCACTTTGTTCGACTTCGGTTGTTTTTTAAATGTGCTATACAAATAAAGTTGATTTGATTTGATTTGATATTATTAACAGTTAAGCAGCAGGGGTGGGGTGAGTGGGGGCAAATGTATTTATTTTATCCACATAAAAAATTTTGATGGCTGTATGACATTTGAGAGGTTTGTTGTGTTTAAATACTTCAAAATAAGGAATTAAAGTTAAAATTAGCAACTCTTTATTTTTCTTAGAGAAGTGTTATTCTGTTATTTTGCTGTCCTCATCCTCAGTTTTTTGAAAAACATGCTTTTTGAAAATATTCTTGAAAGCACAAATTTGAGTTGGTTGTCCAAGTGTGTTTTTCTACAGTATAGTAAATTTTCAAAAACTTTCAAACTATTGGTTATAGTAGAATTAATATCAATTGCAATTGTGTTTAAAAAGCCATTGTAAGGATAACTAGCTCTACACAAACACTGTATACATGCAATACATAAATAATAATGCTGTTTCCGTCTTAAACTTAGTATGATCAGCTGGATAATGATATACAACCTGAGTATTTAAGCGTAATAACACGAATACAGCATCCATGCACAAGCACAAACCCTTTCACAGGCTTCAAGATAAGTTCAGTTTCTTGCTCAACAACATGCGGAGGACCTGGGGATGGAACTGCCAACACTGCAGGCAGTGGACAACCAGCTCTACCTCCCGATCCACAGCTGCACCTCACGTTAAAATATGTGCAATGCATGAAAGGATCCTTAACAGCAGTAACTGGATTAGTGAACAGTCAATTAGCCAATAATCATTTTCAGCGTTTTAATACTAGGAAGGAATATCTCCTCTATCCTTCATACTTTGAGAATTGCTGCATCAAAATGGTGTCAGAAAACTCATAAATTAGCAATAAATTGGCAGGAAAATGTTTTAGGTAGAGACTGAAAAACAAACTCCAGTAATTATAAGCAGCATTTACTGTACTTGACAGGCTTTTCATGCAGTGAATTACACAAGGTCTCAAATTTCAAGGTCTCAAGTTTTTTTTCATAATGTGCAATTGACTGCAGTGTATATCAATGTAATTATAAGTTTAATAATATATCCACGTAATCTCAGCTTGTCTTACTTTCTGCTGCTTCTAACCCACTCACTGGTAGTCCAGGGTGGCTGCTTGGTGTAGCAGGCCTCCCTGTGGCCATGCCTGGTGTATTAGCTCTGATCAAAGAGGCTCAAGTGGGGAAATTACTTAGAGAGGGAGCACTCCGGCCTGGGATCTGCTGGGCACAGATGGCACACAGTGAGGCTGGAGTCCCAGGGCAGAAGCTGGTGAGGAAAATCAGAGGGATGTGAACACAGTGCTGGGGCCGTCTGGGAAGAAGAGCCTCCTGGCCACTGACAGTCCATTCAAAAGGAGGCAATCTCATAGACCCTCAAGGGAATGGCTTGCAAATGTACCCGTTCGCTCCTTCCTTCCAGTGTGCCTCGATCCTCTCCATCTGATGTATGAATGAAGCAGGGAGAGGGGGTAGGGATGAGGAAGGGGGAGGAGAAAGGATGATGTGGTGGAGCAGAGGCAGGCAATCTCTGTGTGTCCTTTGAAGCTTGTCTTATGGCTTTACTCTGTCAGGTCTCTCTCCAGGGACGCTCATGAAGGAATCTGGCTCTGGAAGGCATCTGTATTCTCAAAATCCGAGACCGAGTTCAAGCATCCATCCTGGAAAGTCTCTGCAAATAGTAAACAGCTCATATTCCAAACTTAGTATAGAGACAGTGACATGAACAACACGAATATACACAAGGCAGTAAATAAAAAAAGGTTAAAAATATGGAAAAAGAGAGGTGGTCCAAAAATTTTCAAGGCCTGCAAAATGTACTGATGCAACATCTTGAGCTACAGTACAAGGGTTTCATTTGGCACTCATGAATACAGCAGGTTGGTTAAACAAGAAGCAGACTGGCAATGGAGTGAGGATTGTTGTCACATTTCCAGATTCACCTTTTGACATTTACTATAGCACTAAAGTAACATTTTCATCACAAAAATAACTGCTGACATATAAACTTAGTGATGAAAGTAATTGCTGCTAGCTGCAGTCCAAGTTTCTCTGTCAGCCAAGTGTGTGGTTTATATAATGTAAAATAATTAGGAAGAATAAGAAAGTTCATGTTGATGTTTCTTATCAGAATCAACAGGGATCTTGACCAAAACTATATGAAAAGGACCTGGGATTTAAAAGCCAAAATGTTCATCCATACAGACCTGTATGTATCTGTGCTCAAGCTGTGTTTTTCTACAGAGGTCTCCAGTCAAAAGCCTATCTTTAGCCTGCTGCGTGATTGTGGCACAGCTCTGTAGGCCTTGTTTAGTGCCCTAGTGCAGAACTAATGTGCTTCAGATCAATAGTAGCTCAGAGGCAGGGCTGAGATGAAGTCTGCACATTGGCAATAGAAACATGGCCACTGTGTTCTCGCCATGCCGTACCATCTCTCTTTCACTGAGAGATACAAATGCTGTGGGGGTTAGCTTCAGACTTCCCCTGTTTAATCTTAGTTTGAAAAGGTTTTTTTAAGCTTCAGGTGCAGTTTTTATTTGCTTTGATGATTTTAAGCATGACATATTTACTCTCAAATGACCACACTGATTGTCTTTTCTTCTTTATCTTTAAATTTCTATGAGGCAATTCCTGAATGGTATTATTCAAGTTTGGTCAGGGCTAAATAACCTTATCTGAGTCTGTCTCATGCCTTGTGTACGGCATGTCAGAGACGATTGTTTTCAGAGGACATCACAGGCAGATACTGCCGTATGCCGACTCCTTGTCAATTCTCAGAGCGGCAGCATGTGTGTTCACTGTTATCAGGCAGGAGATTGATTTCTGTGTCCATCTTGTTTGCCCTTCCCTTTGTGTTTCAAAGCTCAATTTAGAGAGGCCCATGATGTATTGACATGTACACTGTGAATTACCCTGCTAAAAGATGCAAGTGCACAAAAAATCTTGCAGAAAGTGATGGAAGTGGTTCTCTTCTGCCATTTGTGATGGCGGGTTGTTGCCGTTCAGGGCACGTCCTCGTTGTGAAGCATACGTGTGATGTCTTGCAAAGATGAGGCTAATGTTGGCAGCCAATCGCCTGACTGCAGGAGCATTAACTAGATCAAGCCGCACTAAAATAGGATGTCAATGGTGACTAATATGAAGAAAGTATTTGCCTCGTGGCAAGGCTTTTTTTTCCATCTCTACTCGCCTTGCAAACGCATTCATCACTGTGCAACACAATAAGCGACCAAACACCATCATTCTCTACAGCAGAAAACTGCCATTACCCGACACACACACACACACACACACACACACACACACACACACACACACACACACACACACAGTCTCTCTCTTTATCCACTTTACTTCATTACCTCGACAGGCCGTTTGTTGGACTGAATGCTGCACAAACTAATTAAGAAACTTGCTTAATTAAAAAAGAGGCAATAAGCCTTTAATGGTGACGAAAAATAATGACTATGTCAGTTAGGGACCCAATAATGACCAAATTAAATACTTACGCAGTGAAGGGATGAGTGTAAACATAGTCAGTCCTCCATATAGTGGCTTCCTCCCACCATAGCCGGACCTGCCAAAATCTCAGCCAGCCACCACTGTTGTTTAGTCAGGAGAACAAATGACATAGTTAGTAGCTGTAATAGATGTGGCTGTAAAAGCTACCATGGCCGTATTAGCTCTGCTCCCTCACCCATCAAGAGCCGAGGAGAATATCAGCCACTAAAGGCCTTAAGGAGAGGAGGTACATCTCCAGCATACACAGGAACATCCAGCTAAATGCCACCGAGCTGCTGTCATTTATCTCCTCGTAATGTTTCATGACTGTTATTATGCTCATTCATTTACTGTGATGTACTCATACTCTGTATGAGTGGAGAGTTCAGTGGTGTCAGATGGTTCTAATATTGTGAATTGTTGAGTTTTTGATGCTAATTGTCAAACATTTGACCCTGAGCTCCTAAAGCTTGGAACAAAATGAAAAACATTTAAAATTCTGTGAAAAGGACCAACAATGTCTCCTGAAAATTACATTTCTATGCAACTAACCTGCAACTGTGATTACGTTTTTGTAGCAAACCTAATCATTACGTAGTGAGCCAATGTATTTTTTGAACAAATGAAGCTCTACATTTATTATTAAGGGAAAGTGAGATGCAAGGATATGGTTTAGGGTGGATGGAGCATATAACACATATAACATACAACACTGACAAACCGCAGCCCATGTCCTGTGTGTGGTTGAGTTTGGGCAAAATAAGCACTTTGGTTAAGGTTAGAGAACGGGTTTTTGTTAAAATGTTAAAAAGAAAGTGACACTTGAAACAGGTATTTCGTTTCTTTAGTAAGTCAGCCCACAATCTTACCTTGATTGTACTTAATTTAATAAGTCCCTCTTTTTGTTACTGTCCGTCAGTTGCAACTCAACAGGAAAACGCAAAGAGGAAATTTTATGCTAAAAAAGACTTTATATTTGGAAGATCCACTTTGAATAACCAGATTAGAATAAGTCAGACTCCTGAAACTTCATGTTAGCTTTAGATACACATTTGAAAACGTTTTTGCACAGAACAAGGACTGTGAAGTCCCCATCACTTCCTTTCTAAAGGCTTCAGGAAATGATCAAATTCATGGCCACTATTAACAAGAGGACTGATTACAGAATGAAAAACCTCTTTAAGTGTTTACTGTGACACCTAAATGTTTGAAAAAATATGAACTTATTGACACTGCAATTTAGCAATAACATAATATCCTTGTGCAGAGGAAGTCAGTTTTATTTTCTGTACACTATCTTTCTACCTTACATTAGTCTACCTTATCATATATGGTCAGTAGCATATTTCTGGCGAATGTTGGAAAACTTTAGAAATGTAGTATTAGAAAGTTAAATATTGCTGTGTAACTGACATCTGCTCAAATACATGAAGACACTACTTGTGTGACTACCTATTAACATTTTCCAATGTGGTGACTGTACTGCAAACGATCCAGTTTCACTTTAAGGAGAGGATAACATAGCTAAGGGAACGTGATGTGACATTACCTCCATGTATCCAGTTATACAGAAGAAGAGAAATGCACAAATGCAAAGCTCATTACCAAGAGCTGATCTTTTTCACATTGTGTGAGAGTTTTTTTGGCCCAGTTGTCCCTTTAAGGAGAACCTTCATAACTTAGAAGTGAAGTTAGAGTGCCATAACTTTGCTGTGCATTGTAAGATATAAATACCAGCAACTGAGCTTGTGAATGCATGTAAATACCTTCATGAATGCTAATAGCACATTTAAAATACAAAGCAGCACGCTCAAGACGGTGAAGGAGCTTGAGCATTATGCATTTGCTACATAACAGATGGTGACACTGGGTTGTAAATTTCCCCACACAAGGCCAGCAACTCTGCCATGATGTGACCCAGTCAGTGAGGAGAATAGGGAGAGGGAAGATGGAGGAGGATGAAGTCAAGGATGAGTGTCTTTCTCACTCAGTTTTGGCCAAGCTATGATTGGTGGGCTTGAATCCAGCAGCTTAGTGTGTTGCTGCAGTGAAGTGATAATCAATGCCTGTCTATCAGCTTGAGGGAGAGTATTTCTGAGACTCAGTAGGGGGGAGAAAATGTTGTAAAGAGCAGCGGTCAGGGATAGTGTTCAGTGTGAAATGGCATCAAAGGTCACACGTTTTCATGCATGAGAAACTGCCCACAGTTGCTTCCTTTTTAACAGAGACCTTGAAGTTGGTGATGAAACACTTTCTCACATCATGATTACAGACATGAAAGAAGAGAAACCTAAAGAATTCACCTTGTTATTCGCTGTGAAAAGAACACACTCTTCAGTCACACAACGTGCTGTTTCTTATTTCATCCAGAGGCGCCTCTGCAGCGCAGCTACTTTATTATGTTCCACTGTTTCTGAGTTGATTCAATGAACTAAAATGAGATGAGACACATTCATTCCTGCAGGACAGGACAAAAGCTCTCCAGAGTAGATTCACTGACTGAAGCTTAAACAGCAGAAAAAAAATCCCCATGAATCTTTGCACCTAAAATGACTTGTCATTCACTAAATAGATCAGGGTTCTATCTGGAGTTCTGGCAGGATTTATTGATAATTTGACGGAGAATTTTACTCGACCCCTCTCCAGACATACACCTCATTTAAAAAATGTCCTGGCGATTTTACTAGGCCTAACATGTGAATAAACATCTCAAATCGTCATTCATTTATCATTGCTAATACACAAAGGAAATAATAATGTTAGTTAATTAACAACAGTTGTGGAAATCTTGAATAAATAAGCCAAAAGAAATGTGTTAAATTAAAATGCATATTTTTTTAAGAAGTAATGTCTGCAGTCAATTAACAGACAGTCAACACAGACAACCCTGTGAGGCTGTGCTTTGAGCTAATTGTTAAGGTCAGAATGCTGCAGAAACATGATTACAATGACAGTGCTAACATGCTGATGTTCAGTGTAGCTATAGTCACCATCTTAATTTTTAATGTTAGCATGCTAACATTTGTTAATTAGCAGCACTAAACAGAAAGTACAGCTGAGGCTCATGAGAATCAGTAAAGTTATTGTTTTTAAAGATGCAGCCTATAAGATTTAGTGGCATCTAGTGGAGAGGTTGCAAAGTACAATTATCTAAACAACCCCCAAGGTACCAATGGAAGCCCTTTCACAGCTTAAGAGAGCCTATAATTCTCCAGGAGTTGACGTCACACAATCCCAGAAAACGAAAACACTGCCATGTTGGCAAGTAATGATAGTGGACTGATTTGACTGTAATGAAATTTTCATGACACTTGGGACGGGTGGATGATGGTGGATGGAAGAAAAATATCAGCAATCCCATGGTTAACTCCTCTTAAATCAATTTTAATTATAGCTGTACAGATTAGCTACATCTAGTTAGTACACAAGCAAGAATTACATACAGTGCTGTGAAAAAGTATTTGCCCCCCTTTCCTGATTTTTGTTTTTTTGCACATTTGTCACACTTAAATTATTCAGATCATAAAACACAAAGATAACCCCAGCGAATACAGTTTTCAGTTGTCCAAACCTGCCTGGCCCTATGTGAACTTCAACTTCTGAACTTGTTCATTCAGAAAAATTGGCGCCATCAACAGTCACAGTCAAAGGTGCCGAGTAGACGTTGTTTTAGCACGTTTTGAAGGAAAATTTTAATTGTATTATATGCCGCTGGTAAAACATGTTTTCTCCCCCTTATACACCTGGATGTAATGTCAGCCTGTGTAAATAGTGTAATTCACTGAGGTCGAGTGAACCAGCGTTCGTATTTGCGTGGTTATATCTGCAACCAGCGGAACAGATTATGTAACTATAGTATCCAGCAGTAAAATTAATCTATGGGAACTGTAACAGAACTGTAACTCTGTATACTTGCTTTTTGCCATTACGTAAATGCGTCATCGGCATTGTTGTTCACATAGTTCCTTGCTTACTTTGTGTATATCTGGAGGATTTAAATGTTTAGCCACATGGGGGCAGACTAGAGCTGAATCTTCCCTGAACGGTGGAACTTCCTCCTCGTGAACTTCAGCCTTTGTGTAACATAAACAGAAGCTATGATGACAAAGATTAATGTTGGCCCCACAGGTTTTACAAAGGACTGCATCTTGTGTGACTGTCTCCTTAGAATTAATTTGTGACAACACAAGCGAAGCACCAAATTGACTGGCGCCATGTGTGTGTGCAGCTACCTAGTTAACAGCAGGTGTACCTCGGCCTTACGTGTGGTTATATTTTAATTTGATGCTGGTAGTTGTATTCATGAAACTGACTTTGTTATAATGTTCTGTATTTTTGCATAATACCATTACCTTTGTAGACTAAGTGATGGCTATGTTGCTCAATATTATAGTAAGTTTGCTAAGCTATAGTGATGTCTTTTTAGTCATATACTTTAGTTGAATAGTTATACTGGACGATATCAGGTCTAATGTGGTCAGCAGAGAGTAGGTGAACAAATTTCTTAATTATAGAAAACTTAATTCTGAACCATCATTATTATTGTACAACAGACCACCACCACACACCTAATGAGGCTGCTTGTGAAAGTAACTGTGTACCTAAATAATTTGAGGTTAGCCAAAGTAAAAGGGGTTGAATATTGTTTAATATTGTGTGGTAACTATTGTTACTAACTGTTGTTAATCAAAATTCACTGAGTCACTGTAACAGGAACTTCTTACTTTTCAGCTCATTATTGTTCTCCAGCAGTGACAGCAAGCATTGTAGCTCTTTATGGGGCTATTTGTTCATAGCTGCAAAAGTCATTATAAAACAGTTATGCAATGGACATTTATTTAAGTTAGTACTTTAACACATGAAGCCAGCAGTGGTATGTACAGTAGTTAATGTATTTAAAGCTCTTTGGTTTCTTTCATCATTTCTATTCCACACAACACCAGGTTACTCCTCTAACACTGTTCTCCTCCGTGATAAACGGAGAGTTACACATGGCACTCTCAGCGTCTGATGAGCGCATAGACAATGTAGCATTAATGGTTTTGTGAGTGCCGTTTTAATTTCCCATGTGGAGGCCGGGAGAGCCCGTCCTCCTGACCCTGGCGTGTGTCGGACAGCCCTTCCAGAGCTCAGCGGAGAAAAACGGCCTTATTAGCCCAGTTCATTAAAATCATTAATAGTCATGAAATGAGAGGCTCCAGAGTCCAAAAGGCTTAATGCTCCATCCATATTAATTAGACGCCCACAAATCTGAAGTGAGGGAAACTAGGGCTGCTGCAGCTCGCACACACGCATGCATACACACACAAAGGTGCACACTCATACACACATTTAAACAACCTGCCTACTGTGGTGTAACCTCTTCACACCCCTTCCCCTCCCCTTCCCCAACTGTCACCACCACTACCCCCCTGTTACTACTCCCGATTAAATTCTGTTTTAATTAAAACTGATCACATTAAGAAACTGATGTGGTTAATTAACTGGACTCTGGTGGAAGTGCCTTCCTCTACATCTGACGCCTGCATTGTAAAACACTTCCCGTTGAGGGGAGGGGAACTGCATGTAATACTCCCACCATCAGCACCCCCACTGTCTTTTGCCCTTGCTCCCCTCCCCCTCTTCCCACAATCCTCATTTCTGTGTAAGTGTGATGCACAACTCGTTTGTCTTAGCAAGTCATTTAGACTAATTTTCAGGCCCCGAGGCGCTTCAAGTAAAAGTTTCCCATCCAAGTGAGTTCATGCACTGCAATTTCTCTTTAAGGAATTTCCTAGAACCATCTGACTAATATTTTTTTGGTGTTATTATGTGGCTCCTAGTGGCAGCTGCAGGAAACTACAATTGTAAAATCTGCAAAGTTAATTTTTTTTATCTACACTGACTGACATGTTACTCAAACTTGCCTTACTTATAGCTCAAGTGTACTATCCGTTATAGACTTTAAAGATAAAAGATTTTGCTTACTTGTATAATACCCACAGTCCCATTTGTGCGGAAGTGTTAAGATTTTAAAGAAAGTAAGTCAAGTGCAAGAAGTCTGGAAATGAGGAGCTGTGCTAAGAAATACACAGAGCCAGTGAATAGTTTTGTCACTGTCATATCCTTGTTTTCTTGTCTTTGTTTTTCTGTTCCTACCTCACCTTAACCATGCCCCTCTCTCCACTCTAACTCCCCGATTGTCTTCAGCTGCACCTAGTTTCCAATTAGTCCCCTCACCATTTAATACCCTGCACTCTGCACTTCCCTTTGTC
>JAUMHL010000018.1:19005910-19017836 GCA_032362345.1 Sandelia bainsii
ATTAAAGACTCTTTTGTTTGAACCCTCTCTTGTCCTGGTCTGCGTTTGGGTCCACCATTTTGTGCATGTATCTGACAAGTTTACCACCTATTAAAATGTGAAGTTTATGGGTACTTTTCCAGAAGTTGAATGTGTTTTTAGTGTTTTTCTGTTTCCTTTTCTTCATCTTTTATGGATGCATTTCATTTTTTCTTACACCTTTGAGTTGCCATGCTCATTCTTCCTCTTGATGCCTGTTTCCATCATTTTCTTTCTTGTTATCTCTCTTTTCTTTCCTGTCCTCCCTTCTTTCACCTTTCCCCCTTGTCACTGCCCACTACTTGTCTTTCTTACTGGCCTCTGACCATGGGGCGCTCTTGCTAGCAGTTAGAAGTTATGGTTTGTGGCTGGTGAGCTGACAGCGCTACAGCAGAGGGCGAGATAAGGCTGTGACCTCTCTGGCCGGAGAGGATGAGATGAATATATTTACTCCCTGTGTGATGGGAGACTGGGGCGGGGGAGAGAAGAGGGAGGAAGGGGGGAGTCGGCGTGTGCCGTCCCTGGGTGCTTGGCCCCCTAACTAAATCTGCTGTATCTGTAACAAGAGCTACAGACAGCAGGGAAGGGGAACAAGAGGACAAAAGGGGGATGGGAGGCGGAGGAGGATGGATGATGAGAAAGGATGGGAGTCAGGTAGTTAATGTGTGTGCAGGTATAAATGAACAAACAAGTAAATAAATATATTCCTTGATCTATTCTTTTCCCTCAAGGCCTGATATTAGATGGTGTCCAAAATCAAGGCTTCCTGCCATGATTCATCACCCTGAAAAGCCATTTCAGCTGAACTAAATTTAGACCCTGGTTCCTCTTGTGAGAATGCAGATAGTGGAACTAAGTTTTGCAGGTTCCTGTTCCCTGGGGAAGGTTCCTTTCATGAAAACAGTGCTTTTGGAGGTTAACTTTTGTTAAGATGCTATGTTTTAAGCATGTTTTATTATTTCCTGGAGGACACAAGGAGTGGAAAGTACAAGTACAATGATACAGTCAAGCTGGACCTTTAAATAGCTGTTGCTCTGTGAAAATGTGTTTTTAATACGCAATAAGAATCAAAAGGAGCAAAGGATCATATTAAAAGTTTTGCATTACTTTCGGTTTACTGTAAATTGCATATACTACACTGATCATTTTTAATAAGAACAGGGACCATTTTGAAACCCATTTTCAAGTGATGATGAATGCTTACTGAAAACATGAAGACAAAGAGAGAAAACAAAAAACATTATGTATGAATGTGTTCATTCTTGCGTTGAGAAAGTTTTCTGTTAAATTGTTGACTCAAGGATCCTTCAGCTCAGAAGCTGAGGCGTCCTTGAATGCACTGACAGGAAATGTTAATCCTTGCTTTAAGTTAAAGCATAACCATTATAGAAATATTCATCTTTGAGACTAAAGGAGAAACTGTCCCTAACTTTAAAGAATCATGTTCATATAAACAAATCACAGTTGGTGTGTAATTATTATTATTAATTATTAAAACAAATAAGATAAAACATACAGTATTTCTTACTGAGCATTGAAAGTCTTGGAAGACAGGTTTTAACATTTGACAGAACTAGACTGGGTGTTTCCTTTGTGTTCGGTCTGTCTGAATGCTAAGCTGAACTATGCAACTGTGGAGTCTGTACCTTTCTTTTTAATGGAATATGTGAGAGTCTTATTTATCTTCTCAACTCCAACCCAGAACCAGAAAGTTTGTTATTATTTAGTTTTATTTATTAACAGTGATGTGAAACAGTGACATTGAAACAGTTTTGAATAGCACAGGCAAAGTAGGTGTGTCAGATCAGGGCATGTTTTTTACAGTGTTTGCCACTGTTATATTACAGTTTAAGAAGATTAATTGAAGATTGATTTTTAAATTTGGCACTGCATTAACTCAAAGCAATATGGTACCTGACAAACATTAATGAAGGTTTGATGCTCAATATAATAAACTGCACTTCTGGAGTGTTTTAAGGAAAGGCAGCTTTATTTATGAAGCATATTTCAAACAAAAGTCAATGAAACATTTTTTACGAGGACAGAATTAGAATGAATCAGTTTGTCTTGCCAGGACATGGGACCTCAAAGTCTTGGTTGTGTCAATTAAGATGCCAACATTGGGTTTTCATCTTTACATCTCTGGGGCAAAGCTAAGCATCTACTTTCTTCCTCCTTTTAACTTTTTATAAGAATCTGATTAGATTTATGGACATAACTGAAAATTAGTGGCTGCTTCAAACAATAGACAGATTTCGAAATTTCTAATTAACTCTAACTGCTTTGGTTAAAGTTTTAAAACAAGTAAAGTCATACGCATTGCTTATTTCTGTTATTCTGCTAAAGGAATAAGACATATATTTGCTAAAGGGAGATAGCTACCTCTGCTTTTTTTTAAATGGGGGAAAAAGGAACATTTACTTTGTTAGGAAAGGTAGGCACAATGCTACTGTTTTAAAACATCCTGTTGAATCCTGCTGCAGGACAGAAGAGAATCTGGATGCATTTAGAAAAATCACAACTTTTGGTGAATTAAAAGTCACAGATATGTTTAAAATACACCTTGTTATAAAAAGGATTCAAATAGAGCAATGAGATCAGCCCTTTGATCATAACCTGTGTGTGTGTGTATGTGTTTCTCTTTTGGTCATGTGTCTGTCCAAGGGCATCATTTATCCACCAGCCCAGAGGCAAAAGCAACTTGCTGCCAGTATTGATGGTTCCTCCTGTAGTACCTGTGTGGATTGGGTTCAGAGGTCACAAGTCACAGGCAATCAGGAGTAAATGGAGTCTGTGTAACACTAGACAAACGGCTAAGAGCTTTAGAACAAAACCAAGGCCACCGTCTTGTGTGTGTGTGCTTTACTGCAGGACTCCAATTCCCTTATTTCACTCAATTTTAGCCACTGTAACAGGATTAATCCTTGTTTATTTCCAGGCATCTGACCTTGCTGATGATCCCTTTATCCTTACTTCTCTGGAAGACTGCAAACCTCTTATTTTTTTTATTTTAACTAAATAAAATGATTGCTGGATGAGACTCTCAACAGCCAAAACACATTTCCAATCCTTTTATCCCCTTAGAAAGGTTTAACACTCTCAGCTGCTACAGTCAGCCTCGTCCTCTGTTCATCCACAGGCTAATCCAACACTGTTTTATTGTTTTATTGACTCTCTGAGCCTGAACTCCAAGACTCATAGCAGCTTGTGGGAAGCACCACGAAGGCAAGCTGACATATCTGGTGTGTCTCAAAGCAGGACAAGTTGAGGTGGGGCTTGCATGGGGAGGAAGAAACGCATCAAAGAGGTATTAAATGCACCGATCCACCATGCCTTAACTGACTATTACATCATAAAACATCATCCAATTTACCAGCACTGTCACAGAGGAACCATAACACATTTGCATAATGCTACGTCTTCACTATGTTAATTCTTCCCCAACTCAGCCATGTATAAGGACTCTCTTTGGTGTTTAGACTTATACTATCTGCCTCACACTGTATACTGTGTGTACATGAGTGCATTATACCATGCTAGCATGTCGATGACTATGGAAGATTATGGAGGTAAATGAGGCTCTCTAAAGCCCTCCAAGCTCTTTCAAGCTCTCCATACAGCGGTGTGATATTCATTGATACTGCTGGGCTTCACATGAGGAGCAATAGAAACACATTACTGCCACAATCACATTGCTCTCCTCCACTGAGAGGTATGAGTTATCAGGGAAATGGATGGAGCACACAAGGGAAGAGGTGGTGGAGGTGAGGTTCAGTTTCTCTTCAATTTGCATTGACATGTAATATCTTTTTAATTTTCTGCCTGTGTGAAATATGTAAGACGACTTGATTAATTTCTACCTCAGCTGGATTCTAATGCAAAGAGTCGTACACTGACTGCACACCGACCTCTGGTGCCTTTGTAATTTCTCTAATGTATTTATTTAGTCCAAAAACTCAAAATAAAGCAGATATTTATATATGTATCAATATGCAAATCTACATATTTACACCTTGTCCATATACTGTACATACATTGCATTGGTGCAGGCAAGATTTAAATGAGGTACCAGCATACGTGCACTGGTGCATGAAGCTATATTCAATCATGACCAATTTGACTTTCGATACAAGAGAGGACAATTTCAGTCTGGTAGTTTACCTCTTCGGTTCAGACTAAAATATCTAAACAACTATTTGATGGATTACAAAGACATTTCGTCAAACAATAATGCTCCCCAGAGGATCTGTGAGGTTGACATTTCAGATCTGTGTGAAATGGATTGTCATGAAATTTGGTACACAAACACATTACCCTGGGGATGAATTGTAAAAGCTTAACTGACCCTCTAACATCTCATCTAATGTTATCATGAGGTCAAATTTTCACTCTCCAGCGTTTTGGTTCATGGCAAAAGTGAAATGACAGCTATTGTTTTGGCTGCGATAAAATTTGGTACAGGCATTGTTTCCCTCATGGGATTAAATGCAATGATTTTATTGATCCTGTGACTTTTCATCTTTCGCCAACTTCAGGTCCAAGTGATTGTTGGATTGAATCCAGCACACTGACTGAAACCACCGAATTAAAAAGGACAATGTCTAAGTCTCAGTCAGATTATATATTTATACAAACACACCAATAGGCTGTGAGACTATATGGTGACAGGTGTGACGTATGGTTAATCTAGCCAACCCAGGGTGAAAAATATCTCTAAACAATTCAAGAACGTGCCGAACATCTCAAGGGGCAGAAGAACAGAGGCAATACATCAATATATCAACAATATGTCAAAAAAAAGTTATAAGCTAGAAAGCAGGGAAGCCTTGAAATGTTGTACAAAAACTATCATAAAATGGATATGTAATCCAATAAAATAACTTTATTGATGTCTTGGACATACGTGATGTGCATATAATCACATCCCTTAAATACTGTATAGTACAACAGAGCATTTTCAAAAAGGAGTCAATGATGTACATCAGTGTACATGGTGTATTAAATTGCACAGTGGACGATTCAACACCTCACAATTTACGTTCAGTGCTAAAGTTTACTGCCAATATAAGAAGTACCAATGGGCAAAATCAGGAGGTCAGGGAAATGAATATTTATATTTGATGCTAAACGTTTTGCACAAAGTGACATAAACACAGAAATTATCAATCAGTAATTCCACTCTAGTGGAAAGTTTTTCAGGTCATTATTGTGATTTAAGGCCTACACAATCACTCTTAGATTTATCACCTATCAAAAGCATCATTTTCAGTATTAGCATGCAGCTCTTTACAGTGACAAGGCTCTGATAAACCCCACTGTTCACTATCAGGGCAGTGCCAAACAGCACAGTAACTACATGAGCTGGTAGATACTGACCCCTGGTGGATTAGTGAGGCTGTAGACCAGAATCACAGGACCTTCAACAACAATTGTATAAATTTTTTTCTACTGATATGTGTCTTAATACTTCATTTCTATTTTTCTGATGTGTGTGCTGTGGAAATGTGCAGTATTATACACAGCGGTACATCATGCACATAAGTATAGGTGCTTCACCAACAGATTACTATTGCTACATGAAAGTTGGGTATCCTGTTTAAAAGTCTCTCACCAGTGGTCATCTTGTATGAGTTACTGATTTGAGGATCTTTAAGTGGCTTTAAAGATGGTTCAGGTCACATATACTGTATGTTTCCATAATTTATTGATATGACCATCTTTTCAACCATAATCCATGTGAAATTTCTTCAGTTTGACTTATTTTATTTCTGTAGAGAAACTGTGCTATAATTTATGGTTTGCTTTGAGTATTTCTTATCTATATATCTTTTAAAGTGGCGACAAGTTGGTTTGATTTCCTCTAACTGAAGAATTGCATCCACCATATGTTCAATGTTTAAATCAAACAAAAAACAAAAAGAAGACCCACTTGTTACAGAAAGTCTTTTGACAAGAAAGTTCTGACATTACTGACACAGATGTGTTTTTGAGATGGTGATAAGAATGCTTTCAGGGTGAACACATTGAAGAGGTTTGTGAATGTTGGGGTGACATCTTAAACATGTTGGCTAATTTATAATTTATGTCAGTAGAGTGGATACGGCTTCTGAGCTGAGAATTTCTTTAGTAGTGTAGTGCCATCTGCTGGTAAACCTTATGCAAATAGCCTGACATGGAAATGTGTTTTTTATGCACACACTTCAGGACCAATCAGTAATATTTCATGTTCTTTCTCTTTATTGGAAATCTTGTTGCCAATCATTTTCCAAAGCTGCACTGATTTAAATTTGTGTTTTATCTTTCTGTCCAGGCAGCCACAGACCTCAGACCACCTTTAAGAAATATTATGAATCAACAAGAACGAACTTGGAACTATGTCTGCAACTAAGAATTATGTTCATTATCAATTACTTTACTAATTGCATTCAGGTTGATAAAATAATGGATTATATGTTATGTGGTGCTGTCAGTCTTTTAAAATGTATATGCTCTTGCAGTGATAATAAAATTCTGAGAAAAATAAAAATGACCAAACCCACGTACGGTTTGTTTCAAAATTATACAAGTTTACTTTTGATAATGATATTTAGGAGACAGAATAAGACAATTTGGTGCCCAATTAAAAAAATGACAGTGTGAAAATATCTATTTCTGCAATTCAAGAAGATGTAAAAAAGAAAGAAAGAACACACAATAGTAAACCTTAAATCTAACAAACATTATGAACAAAGGGAGCAAATTCAATTTAATTTAAGGGCTCAGTTGTAATACTTTACAATACAGTTCATAAAACATGAGTAGTTATTGAAGAATGAATCTGCAAAAACACGTTAATCAGTGAATTGTTAATGAATAGTTCCTGATCATTCTGAATTGAGGACTATATAGTAAATAATGATGAGTTACAAGACAGCAGACTGGGAGATACTATATTAATGAATCTGCAGGTTATAATTTTGTCCTAAGTATTTGTGAAAAAGTGGACACTTAAGTTGTCCCTTATTAACTCTGAAACTGCCACTGTGCGACACAAAGTACTAATGACTGATTTATTACTTATTACATAGTCATTGGGGTTGTTTTTTTGTGTCCCCCTCAATTAAGGTTAGTTTTCTGACAATTACGTAACATTTTGTGTTCTCTGAAATGATTGCTCATACTCAGCAGTAAGGTAAACAGAGGTTCCTCCTTAATGATTATAAGTGTTTGTCTGAATTCACAATTACTAAGAAATTGTTGCACTGGATTATTTTACCTTGATCCAGCCAATAATGAAAAAACATATCATGTGTCAGTGGGCATAACTGTACAGTGTGTCCTTCACATTTTCTTTGCCTGTGGAGGTCCATGGGGCTCAGACAGCCTCTCTACTTTTAAGACTAGGCTTAAAACTTTCCTTTTTGATAAAGCTTATTGTTATGTTAGAGAAGGTTTACCACACAATTTAAACCACTGGTCTCAAAACAGGAAGGCTGAAAAAAAATAATCTAATATTTTTGACCAAACCCTTAAATTAAGGCAGTCTATACTTGTAATCTTTATTCTTTTATTTCAAATTAATTGTGGTGTATGGATCAGAGTGATGAAAATTGTGTCACTGTTCATCTATGGACTTGACTGCAAAAGTATCTGTGGAGTTTATTCTTTAGTAGTCTGTGTAATAATTACTCAAGAACAAATAGTTATTTTTGGCTCTGCTTGCTATTAATTTGACTTTGTATTAATAGTTTTAGTAATCCTGTAATCAGCCCTCGCACACGGTCGTCGTCATCTGTTGTAAACAGGAAACATGTTGAAGCCGTTTCCCCTTTAATTTTTTCCTTTTTTTTTTTAAACGTCGATGCTGTTCTGTCCAGAGCTGAGAGAAGCAGTGGATGGGGGAGAATGAGGAGAGGAGGGGGCAGACAACTGAGAATGACAAATATCCCCGAGAAGGACAAACGTGTTTTCACCATGTAGGAGCAGACACACGCACGGACTCAACTTCAGCTTCAAACTTCAAACACAACATGTAGACGGAGCTGCTTTGACTGGAAACACCGACTGACGTATTCGGATTTCTTGACAGAGATCAAATAAAAACGCAGGTAAGCTTGTGACACAGGTTTAGGCTACTAGCGCAGAGGTGAGGGATCTTCTTTTCACTCCGCATCAAATTTTCATGCGCGACACTGCATGCAGATCTCTTTGCACAGATGAGCTCTGGTCTTGATGTGTCAGATCACATGCACACAGTTATGATGCTGGTTCAGTAGCGTGAATTGCATGTCTACATGCCATGCTGCAGATCAGACCGCTGTAAACAAACACAGCAGATGTGCGGCTGCCTTTCAGCACCAAGGACAGAGCACCGGAGGCTGCTGCGCAGTTTGAAACCAGAGGCTTCAACCCGCGACACCACCACTGTACAGGCTCACTGCTTCTTGTTTGAACTACAAATAGACACATGCCAGTTTATATGTGAACCGAGAGCACCTTGAAAGCTTCAAAGTAAAAATGAGCTGGTCTTAAAATGAGCTGTGAAATTGCTTGTGCTTTTTTTTTTATCATCACGGACAGCATATGGTCCTTTGCATGGAGATAGTCTGCATGGTAACTCACAGTCACTTATGCAAGTCAGAGAATAATAATATAAGTGCTTGTTAAAAAGCTGCTATATGTTAATTCCTTCCCAGCAGAATGCCCAGACCTGAATATGAGCTATGACTCATGTAAAGTCTGTGTTTTAAAAATCCCCAAATGACAAAAAAAAAAAGGATTTATAACCTGTATAACATCCAACATCCAACATCCATTATCCTTACACCCTTGATTTTGGTTAATAAAAACTCTCTAAAACATTCACTAATGAGAAAAAGAGATTGTTTGTTCCAGGTTAATGTCTCTCGAGTGAGTCAAGTTTTCTTTGAGGAAAGGTACATACCAGAGATTTGCAGAGAGTGTTGTAAGAAATCAACTCACCATCATGGAGGGTGATGTAACTTAACACAAGCTTGATATCCACAACCAGTTTTGTACAGAATTGTCTTATGACACTGAAACATTTTAATTTCTCTGCATTAGAACAAGGCTTAATGAAAAAGACTCAGCCTTCTCGTGCACTTTTCAGCAAATTCTGAAACAGGGGGGTTTCTCACCTACTCGGTGGGTTAAACCGAAATTATATGCAAACTTTTTTTTTAAACTCCCTGCAAATTAGCTGGTTGTTTCGTGTAAGCAAGGCTGCACATTAGCACAATGAGAATAGCTCACAATCTTTTTGACAGACAATTTAAATACTTTATAAAAACAATTAAAACTGTGTATGAATCTACCTCTGATTATAACAAGTCATGCTGTTATAATCCTCCTTTATTTGCAAACAAGGACTGTTTGCAAAATAACAACCTGTTTTTTTGTCTCTTGAAGTGCTATTCTCTGTGTTAAATAGATAAAGTCTAATCACCTGATTGATAGATGGACTGTGACACTGTTTTACAGGGGTAGATCATGGCAGCTGCAGACATCCTGTGCTTCACTTTGTGGATTACCACAGTCTTCAACACTGGACTTGCCTGCCCTGAGATCTGTGCCTGCTCAGATAAACATGGCCGTCATTTTGCTGACTGTGCCTATAAAGACTTAGCAGAAGTCCCAAATGATTTGCCTCCTAATGTTACGACTGTGAGTCTTTCTGCTAACAAGATCAGTTTGATATCATTAGGATGTTTTGACAGTGTTACCCAGGTGACATCACTGTGGATGGCCCACAATGAGATAATGTCCATCGAACAAGAGAGTCTTGCACCACTGGTTCAGCTGCGTAACTTTGACATCAGCAACAATAAAATTGTAGACTTTCCTTGGGAGGATCTGCAGAACCTCACAGCTCTGCAGCTGTTGAAAATGAACCATAATGAGATGGTCCACCTGCCGAGGGACGCCTTCTCCAACCTCAAAGAGCTGAGATCCCTCCGGCTCAACAACAACAAATTCATAACCATAGCTGAAGGCACATTTGATGGTCTGGTGTCTTTGTCACATTTGCAGATTCATAATAATCCATATGCATGCACGTGCTCCCTCAGTTGGTTCAGAGACTGGATTTTAACAATCACAATCACAGTCCCAGAGAAGAATTTGCTCATTTGTGCAACTCCAGAGGAACTTAAAGGGGAATTGATCGAGAAGTTGCCTGAGTCAAAGTGCACAAGCCCAAATGTAACAATACGAACTGAACCAAATATCCATAACAAAACTTTATACACCGACAGTACATTAGTCCTGACATGTGAATTTGAAGGAAATCCAAAGCCGCTGGTCATGTGGAATATTCAGAGCAAAAGCCTGAAGCAAGAGCTGGCTTTGTCTTTTACCGAAGATGACTCAGCTGAATTCATTGAGGACCCCTTACTGCCAAACCATCCTGTCCAAGTGTTTAATAATGGGACTCTCATAATTGCAAACCTTAGGAAAGAAGACAGAGGCACCTACAGCTGCTCAGCCACAAATGAGTTTGGGAGAGCTGAGGATTCAGTGTCAGTGGAGGTGATGGCCTCAACAGAATCAACAACTATAGAACAAAGAAAAGGAATCACTGATGTCATAACAACTTTCCTTCCCACTGCAGAGATTAATACTAAGTCTAATGAGAAAACCACAAGATATCCACCACATGTTAGTAAATGTGGCTTGACAGCTAGTACAAAATACATTTCTAGTCATGTTTTAAATAGGAGCCTGGATGACATCAAGCAGTACACATTTGACTTTGGTGTCATTGCACTAGGAGTGTCAGAAACAGAGGCGACAGTGCGACTCAACCCTCTTCTCATACCCAGAGATAAGAGTGCCAATCGGGCCACCACTGCTATCACATCTGGAAACGTCCCAGCTGACAGTGAAGAGAGGCAGAGCCTTTTAGACGCCTCTGAAAAAGTCCATTCTAATGGCTTATATCTGTGCATCACTGCCGACCGCAAACATTCAGCTGTGCAGTGGTCGAGGATCAAGGAAGGCGTCAACACGTATCTGTTTAGTGATTTACGTCCTGGCACCAACTACTCCCTGTGCCTGACCTACAGAGGGGAGGACTGTGAGGTCCAGGTGCTGTTCACAACCAGGAGGAGGGTGCCTAATCTGCTGATCATCATCTCAGTCAGCATCTGCCTGCTGACTGTCTCTACTGTGCCCCTGCTTGGTGCAACATGCTTCCACCTGGTGTACAAATATCGTAGTAAGACATACAAGCTGATCTTGAAGGCCAAAGACCAGTACCACATGGAGAGGAACCTCACTGTGAACTTTAACATCCACGCACCTCACACCGAGTCTCAGAGGAAGATTAATGGCAGCCAGCTGGATGAGGAAGAGGGAGAGACTGAGAGCTGCGACGGGGAGAAAGAGGCAGATACAGAAGAAAGCGTGGTGACTGAGTCATTTACTTTGTCTCAGTGTAGGGGCAATTTAGATGACTGTGAGGTAGGATCTGAGTACAGTGATAGATTACCACTGGGGGCTGAAGCAGTAAATATTACAAACAATTACAAATATCCAAGTCAGTAATTTTTTATTTTTTTTTGTATTTGATTATAGATACAACTGGAATCAGTACTCATGGGTTCATTTTGCTTCACAAAAAAATCAAAGTTAAAGTCAAAATTTGCTTTAAACCACACCAAAATCTGCAGCATTCAGTGACTGGACAAACTACCAGCTGCCAGCTGCCAGACTCAGTGGCTGTTTTCCAGATACATCTTTTAGTTAAATCTACTAAAAGCCATAGCTGGAAAAATCATGGCTTGTTTTTCTTCTCCTTAAGAGTCTCCATTGTCTTACATTAAATATAAGACATACAGCTCTGGAAAAAATTAAGAGACCACTGCAAAATTATCAGTTTCTCTGATTTTACTATTTAAAGGTATATGTT
>JAUMHL010000018.1:19017936-19034133 GCA_032362345.1 Sandelia bainsii
AATATTTGGTGGAATAACCCTGATTTGCAATCACAGCTTTCATGCAGTAGTCTCTTAATTTTTTCCAGAGCTGTATATAAATATAAAACATATTTGGTCTCTGAGAAGGTTACACACAACATGGAAAATATGTCTTACAGTAAAAATTCGATATCAAAGAAGAAAATAAAATCGATGAATTCCTCAATATCTGTGCAGCTTCAGATTTTATTAAAATATCATTGGTGTTTCAGCTACGGGCCTTCTTCAAAACATGAACAGTGTTTGAAGAAGTGGTTTAGCAATTTGGGCAATTTATTTATTAGGTTTCTTTATACTATGTTAGATGAGAGATTAGAGACAGGGTAAAAGCTAGCTTACTAACAGCTTCAGTAAACTATGTGGCTTACAACGTACACCTTTAGCACAAATGTTTTATTTTAATAATAGAAGACTCTTAAGACATTTAAAACATACATGAACACCAAAATAAATAGATGGACAATCATGAGATGCATGTACTAGATATTTTCAATTTATTTAAATATGTGCAGTAAATTACAAGAAAAAAAAGCTTTATCTTTATTACTAAAAACTTCTTGAACACTGAGGACTGTCTACCCTGGTATAACACTGCTGATAGGTGTTTTCAGTTACACTTGCTGATTCGACCTCTTTTCGACCCGGTTTATATTTAATAAAGCTATTGTGAGAATTACATGAATCACAAAGGACAAACTCTATAAACTGATTTAAAAAATGATGCAAATTGTTCTGGCCTATCAGACAACATAACTGAAATTATCCATATAGGTTGGGGATTTAAGTTTTAAAATGTCTAATAAAGTGTCTTGGTCCAAGTTGTTTTTATCAGCACAGACACTCACAGGAAGTTTCTGTGAGAAAATAAGTTTACAAATCTTATGCTTATACAATTGCACGAAAAGCATGTGAAATTAGTCTGTTCAACAAAGACATGAAAGCTTGTGACTGTTTTATCAGCTTAAAAATATTGTGTTTGTCAATATTTGTGAATTTGGTGAAAATCTGATCACATTTCATGACCAATTTACACAGAGAACGAGGAAATTGCAAATAGTTCACTTACTTTTTCTTGCAACTATATATATTTTTTTGCCTCTATATGCATTTACTTTACGTGTTCCTAATATACAGGCGTAGAGTTAAAACAAGATGCAACCACACCACAAATTGACCTTGTTTCTGCCATCTGATGTCAGGATGAAGACAGCAGTTGACAATAACATACACTTTGTTAAAGCTTGTGTTGAAGTGAATTGCAAAATAATGAATAGGAAAATGTCAACTAGATGTACTGTAGGAAGTATTAAATGGCCTCATTGTAACTATAAGATACCAATATTCTGCCTGGAGCTACTCTGTAAATGTGTGCTGTTGTATTAGAAGTGCAGGTTCTTAAAAACACAGAAAATGAATCCTCTTATAAGAGAGAATAAATGTTTAGAGAAATTGTGTTTTTTCAAAGAAAAACGTGTTGTGTGCTGCAGCTGTGAGCTCTATGTCCAGTTATATTATGAACATTTCAGATAAAGACAACTGTTCACGTTGAATCAAACTAAATTGGTGTTCTAAATAGGCTCTCTATCATGCTGGGGAAAGCGGTAATGAGTGTCTATGTGAAACTATTGCTCTGTTGTATCTGGGTCATGTCCATCCTGTTGTGTTTACTGTGTTAGACAATCTGCATGCTGCCTGTTCTTGTGAGTTGCAGTATGCTATGTTTAATGTGTATATTTGTGACTCAAATAATAACTTTGGGTCTGTGTTTGCAGCTGTTTTTTTCAGTAGAAAAAAATTAAATTATATGTTTTTACCAAAGTGTTTAAATGTTTGTACTAACACTCTTAATCCTATGTGCCTCAATAAAGTTTGGACAAAATAATACTGATAATTTTTTCTTTTTATCTCTACAGGATTCAAAGCAACTAGTTTGTCTCTTAGTTACTTATCATACCAAACATTTGGGGTATCTACATGCAATTACAAGATACCAATATATGGAATCCAAAGTAAATAAAGTAAGTAAATATAACAACGTTAATCACAAACAGGTATAATTTACCTACTTGTATCTTAAGCAATTAATTAGAAAAAAAAAACCGTATAATATTATAATGTTCCTATAAAATATGTTGATACTGTTTGTATCATTAGACATTTTATCCTACGATCAATACAGGCTAAAGCAAATATATGGAGGACCAAGAGAGCTATTAATTATTAAATATGTCTGACTAATAGAATGACAAATTACTAAAAACTTTAAATATTAATAAAATAATGTTAAACAGATCAAAAAATACCTTTAAGATTAAATTGAAAATTGAATGGACCAGAATTAGTTTAATAATTTTAAGTTGGGACAATAATGGAACCAACAGACAGTTCACAAACAAATAACACATCATTATAGTTTACATATTTATGGTATACATTTCAGAATTTGAAATAGTATAAACAAATACATTAGCATTATTAAATAAAAATAGATTACTTAGATATCTAAATAGTGGCTTTTATAAAACAATGTGCCAATTATTTGGAAGGGAATACACTAATATTTTTTCAACAGTCTCTTGTCATGGAAAATGAGGGTTTTTGTATATCCATTAAAACATTATATATAGAATAAAAGGTGCTGTGAAAGAGAATATAATACCCAGTCATCTTAATACAGCATGTGATGATATGTACTAACAGCTGTTTTTATTTCAGTGATTATTACAAATCTGAAAATAGAAATTGATCCACTTAAAAATATCTAACAACAGAATTTGTAGAGTAACAACCAAAGTGACTCCAGTTTTGGAGACTGAATGTTGTTGCTTAGTACAGGTTGCTAAAATTCTACCATACATGATATTACAAAGTCCTTCTCCAACAGAGAACATACTGAGAAGTATGTGCTGACCAACTGCATTAACCTGGGGCAAAAACATACTCTGGCCTCTCATCGACCTCCTACTGTTTTCTAGTTCTGATGCTGACATTGATTTGTACTGTCACTCTGTACATTGTTCATGTCAGTATGAAAAGGCCTCAAAACTATTGAAAACGCATGATACAATTAAATGTTTATCATCAGACTTCATCGGGCATCTGATTTCAGAAGTTGTGCTTCTAATATAAAGTTTTTAAGCTTTTATACTTGGGTCAGACCACTGCTTTCAGTCCTTGAGTATCAGCAACTAAGAGGTGTCTGGCACTCCTGCTCCATGACATGCAGGGTTTAAAGTATCCCATATCTCCAGCTTGCATAAACACGCCACTGAATGAATAGAAGTTAAATAGGGTAAAGTCACATCCAATGTGATTTCATTTGGACTATACTAACAACTTTACTATTTAGGTTACATATCTCAGTCAGTTTTATTTTAGTTTGTTGGATTTTCAGTGGACTGATCTGGCTCAGCAGTTGGGCTGCTGCACTCCTTCTTGCTACCTTTCTTGGAGCTGTGGTTGGGGGTGCCATTCAGGATACTGTCTGCAGTCTGCCGTGTCTGGAAGTGCTTCCTGGAGCCCAGCAAGGATGGGTTGTTGACCAATGTATACAGCAACTGCCAGCGAGATCGAATCCTCCTACCGCTGGTCACTTTGCTGGGCCTATTCTGAATCCCTGAAAGCATGGAGCAGTCTGTCAGAGCAGGATAAGACACCGATCTGAGGGGTTCGTTAATACACTGCATGTCACTGTATAGGTGTACTGTCTGTATAGTTTCATAGTGATGTTAATTTTAATTATTTAATCACAGAGAAAATAACCCATTAAAAATTACAAAATGCTGATTAATCATTTCACTAATCTGCAAAAATCCATTTAGACTGAAATATTTGTAAATACTTTCACAGCAAAAACATAAATATTAATTTAGATTAATTAATTACAAATAATGTTGTAATCTTTTAAAAATAAGATTAATTTTTTAAATCGCTTGACAGGACTAATATTTTGATTTGAAAACTGTGTATGTCCAACCACATGAAGCTGAGTTGCTTCTGTGTGTGTGTGTGTGTGTGTGTGTAGTTCAGGATCTCTACCTTCCTCTGCGTCTCTTATTTTCTGTCCAGCACTGCCACCTTGCACCATTATGTCCAGCAGCACACCACAGAAAGCCTTCATTACTGGGTGTGACTGGCTGACCTCCACCTTCAAGAAGTGGGTGTAGTATCTGTAGGCTGGATGGGGTCGAAGGTCACCATGTAAAAAATTCTTCTAATGTGTGCCTACATGTTTTCTTTGACTACATAACTTACACACACTTACACTTAACCACAGCCAAGACACACAGAACCGCATAATGCTTAAAGTCATTTTAAAAAACATAACAAAAGCAATCTTTTCATACCTGGGTCGTAGGACTCAGCACTACGGTGCAGCAAACTAATGTCAATACGACCAAAATGGATGATGTTGTACAACGCTGTTATCACTATTCTCCATATTGCAACTATCTGTCCCACCACAGTGTTGATAAGGAACAATAGGTACGTCAGGAGGTACAGACTCTCTCTGAAAAAAAACAACAATATTGGCATTATAGTATTTCAGAAAGAATTAGGATTGTTGTCTATTAGATACAGTAGATGCCACACATAAAGCTGTAGCTGTAGTTTTTCTTTATACTGGTAAAAGGGCATGAGGCAGAGTTTACATTTGAAGATGAGCTTACTCTACATATCTTAAGAATTGAATCTTCACATCAGCAGCCAAGAGACAGTCATCCTCAATCACCAATCATTCAGGTATTCTTACAGTAATTATTAAAGTCTAAACTTCATTCCAGTTAATGAGCTGCAGCAGGCTTCACATACCTGTTGTTCAAATCTCTTGTTCCAGCTTCCTTTTTGATAAAAGCAAACTTAGCAGTCACGTGTTGAAGCACTGTAGCTAGTGTCAGGGTGACCCAGACTGGCCTGAGGCATTGCAAATATGCAAAATGGATAAAAATAAAAAAGTTATGTAGTCTGTGATAATTTGATCAGTAATTACAAAATAGGAAATGGCTACATGAAAAGAAGTTGGCTCACCATGCCTTTCCTGCGATTGCAAAGACAATAATATTACGACCATAAAAAATGGGGATAATAATCAAAAACACCAGGAACAAAAAGCAGATGAAGAACACAACAGTCTGGATAGACAGTCCTGCCAAAACAGCACAGAATTAGGATCATTTTTATCTTTAATTTAAAAAAATCCAAAACAGATTTAGATTTTTCTTCAAAGTAATTTTTGTGGCAGTTAATTAAAGTTAATTTGTGAGAATATGAAGAGTAGATTCTTCTATTTTATCACTCAAAATAAATTATCTATAAGAAGATATATCAGGTTCTAGAGATAGATAAAATATTTGACATAATTTTAATGTTAATTTTCACTGGATTTTTATATAACATGAAATGTAGACGAATTGGGTTTAAATACAGTTCAAATAAATGTCACTTTTGCAGTTTATTTAAACTTTACCGAGGGAGACAATTGCAGCCTGGTATCCTGTCAAGCCCATCCAACAGACAACAGCAGGTTTAGATGGACTGACGGTCTTCAGGCTGTTATAGAGGTTGTAAATGTCTCCCTTATAAAGTCCTTTCAGGTTTGACCTGAAACAAGTTAAAGCAGTCATCCATTAGGCAACTAAATTTGTCACCTGTTACCTGCCAGATTATTTTACAAAAATATTAAAAGATTAAAGATTAACACAGTGGCTTTAGTGACCAACAACCTTTTTGTTGGTCACTCCTACAAAAGGCAGTATCCTGTGGCCCTCACTTACATTTCAAATGTCTTAAAACTGTCAGCAGTTACAACAGAGACATATCCCCTCTAAACCTCTTAGATGGTTTCATTAAACAGCAGTTTGAGGCCTAAATAAGCATGTAAGCAAAGATATGATGATAATCCAACAGTTGCAGAATATTATTTTATCTTCTGTGTTGCTCTATTAATTATCTCCTAACCCTTCACATTTATCTTGTGACCCTAGATTGGAAACTGCACTAAAATACATTATAGAAAGTAAAGTAGTTCAAACTTGCTTCACATCAGTCAGCTACAGCACTAATGTTACTATTGATAGATCAGTATTAACAATCTAATCATGTCATCAGATAATATACTAAACAGGGGCCTTTTTCTGCAGAATGAATAGGTTTACTTTTGATGCTAACTAGCCAAAAAGCTTTGCGTATATTTACATATTTTTACACTGTACATAGACTGGCACGTTTACTTAAATAAAAGTACTTCTTCAACTGCACCATTGTAAAAATCTTTTTAAAAAGTTATTTTTTCATAACCAGTGACTCCTGTCTGTAGGGTTTTAATGGACTTACCTATGAAGTACCATAGACCTCATGAGCATAATGAGACTGACCAAACAAGACAAGGTCACCGCACAGAGGTAGCACACTAACAAACAAAATGGTATAAAAAACAAAAACAAATTTAGCGTCTGATTTTTTAAAGGCACACATTTGGATAAAATGCTGAGCTCTAACCACACATACCTTCCAGTAACCAAGTATAGAAAGTCACAATTTTGACAACCTCCATCCTGTCATCTGAAAGCACGATCCCAAACCCCATCAACAGAAAGGCAATGTTTTCATCAATACCAGCACGAACAATATGGAGGGTGGGGACCACCAGGACAACCAGCAACAATGCAGTCTGAAGGGTGAAACAAAGTAATATTACCAAGACCACGTGTTGCTTTTAGGCTCCACAAAGGTAAACAGCAGTAAATGCTTTAAATTTACTGCTTACATTCACTTACATGATAGATCGCCACTAAAGCAACAAATGCAGACACTGCCAGCTTCAGTGGGAAACAAAACACTGGAAGACAAAATTAGTCATTATCTCCGGATTATTAAGACCTTATTTAAGCAGCAGCTATTTAAAATTCAGCATTAAATAAAACAATGGCAATGTGTCAGTAAATTAAATAAAAAATTAAATAACCTTTTTCAGGTACGTATATACAGCTCTTCAGCACCTCGAGTATTCTCTCTGCCAAAGTTGGTTTGTCTGTTGAAGAGCTACAGTACATAAACACAGCAAACAAATCACATTAAGCACATGCAAAATCAGTGTTTGTTTTTTAAATATAATCACTGTGAATCAAATGTCAACATACAGTAAATAGACCGATCATACATATTAACTAGGCTACTGTATTTACAGTATATATATATATATATTTTTTTCATTCAACAGTTGCTGCAGCACTGCCACACTGCCTGTAATAGTTAAATTGGTACTTTCTATATGTTTTTCTATATGTTCTATATTTTCCAATGAACTGATTAATCTAAGCTAAACTCACAAATATCTGGACACACATTTGGGGATTGACTGGATTAAAAGTACAGCCATAATTCATAAGGAAAATATTAAGTGCATGACTTAAGGTGCAGTCTGACCAAAATCCAGTGATACAAGCTTACAAATTAACTTAGCTCACCTGACAGTTGAGGACTTTTGCTTGAGAAGTGACTTCACATAGTCAGTATAGTAGCTGCTGTCAAGGTCCTGTAACCAAAAAAAGTTTAGACTTGACATCAAATTATCACTTAAGATATGAGTCATTATAGAGAAAATGGCTAGAGGGAGTTATTACTGACTTCTCTGATTATGTTCAGTAGAAAGCAAAATGACTCTTAAACCTGGTTCAGTCAAGATTAATATTACAAGGGGGGATTGTTAAAATATTGTTGTTGCTCATAGCCACTCTCTCCCTGACTGTCTTTAGCCTGACATTTGCCTGCTCTTGGACTTATTGCCTCAGCCCAGCCCTCTGTGCCTGTTTGTCTGCTCATCTCCCCACCTGTTGGCTGCTCCCTCTGGTGATCATCTTTAAAGACTTTTTTTTTTTATCTCAAAGTCATGCGTGTGATTGCAGCCTTGTTTATGAGCCATTAAACTGGAATGGCTTAAAATTGCTGCCCAGGTTATAAATTACCTCACCTACCCTAGAAAAATAAATCCTATCTGAATGGGGCTTTAGAAGGGTTCAGCATTACTTCAAGGTGACAAAAACTATTGTTATTTTATGGGTCAGTCTGAACCTTAATACTGCACATTCCTTTAAATAAACACTGGGAGCTTGAATCAGTATTTCATAACACCATCACTCTCAATGGAGGAGCATTAACAATTCATTTTTAACAAAAAAATGTAACTAAATAAATAAAAAAAAACAAGAAAAATATGACGATAAAGTAAAAGTTTAAATGACAAGTGAGTGAAAGTGGTGGTTTCTCCCACAGCAAGTTCTCATCTGAATCATAGATGGAAACTAGGAACAGATTAAACCTGCTGTTAAAACAAGAACTCTGTTGTGTTAATATGTCTGAAAGGGAAAAAAATCACCTCACTCGTCATAATCTGCTCAAGGATACTAAGTTAAACCCATTCTGCACAAGCTGCTTACAGTAATCATGGTTATGCTTTACATAGTTGAAATTCATGCTTCTTACTTCACATGTTGGTACAGTACATACACTACACCAAAATGCACAAACATTTTTGAACTTTAGGGACAAATGTTACAGTTGTACTGGCTGCATGTTGGTGTCTGCATTCTGGCTTTTCTCACCTCGTCAGTCTTTGGTCCTTTGGCAAACAGTAAAGGAAACCGGACGCAGAGATACGCTAGACAGGCCAGCTGAGGCAGACTTGCAAGCAGAGAATAGTACTTATAGATCTGTGAAGAGAAAGATCTTTAAAGGACTGATTCACACAAAATAAAAACAGCGTAGATTTTATTTGTCCAGGTTTTGAGGTGCTGTACGAAATGAATGGGATTTAGTTTTTAGGTGCTAAAAACATTTAAAAGATAAAAACTCAACAGCACAGTGTCAGCCAAAAGGTCAACAGTTTCATTATTTTTTATCAAAGACTATGATAGTTATTATTTCTATATTAACAGTAAATTAAATTACTATACCATGTGGAAGGGGTGAATGTTCATAGTGACAAACCACTGAGGATTGTCACCAATATGGCCCCATCTGAGAATTTTGGCATCTTTCATCTCATTGTTTTGATTTTGTACAATTTTACTGTTTTTGGTTCTCACAGCTCTCGTTGTCATTCAATTATTTGTTCAGTTGAACAATGAGCAGATAAAGACCCTGAGATGTTGGAGGACACCTAAAAATATCCAAAACAGGTAGAACATATATTTGTCATAAAGATATGTTATAAGGTTCATAAATGTAATACATATTATGTTTACAGCTAATTCTGTTGCCCCTGAGAGAAAATTATTAATACTGCTTTAAAAGTAGTTTCACTGTTTCAATATGCTGAAAATGGATGATAAATCTGGGTGGGATATATGTGAGATGTTATAACCATTTATACTGTGGGATCACTTGAACTGCTCTGGCTGTTTTAGTCTGTTGGGGCAATGTTGCACATTATTGAACAGCAATACGTTTTGGCAATATTGACATTTTTGCATCATATGAAAAGCAGCTATCCTTTGTCAGGTGTTCAGATTGCTGAAAACAGACATTTCTGCTTGGTTATACAGGGTAAAGTTACATGATGTATTTCTACATAAAATACATAACACATATAATAAATTACAGATACCATGACCAAAGATTTGAGTTATAATGCCTACACCTAATATAAAAAATAAAGGTTGTGTGAGAGTCTCACCTCTGGAGTCTTTGGGCAGTCAAACTTCTGCCACACCAGCACCCCGAAGTGAGTGAAGGAAAGAACTGTTCCGAACACATAACCTGCTTTGTGCTGCAGAGTGCCGCAGACCAACAGAGGATAATACAGAACTGGATAGTAGAATATGGCAATAATCTTCATGTACTCTGACAAACAAGTGATAAAAGAAAGGAGCGTATCATAATTCTGTCAAAACAGAAAACACAGCTGTCTTGTTGATCCAGTTGAGGCTGCTTTTGATGATTCTCTCCTTTATATTAACTTAAGATCCCTCAAATCATATTAATAATAATATTTCATTCCTCATTCTTCTCTATATTTACAGAGGATAGTCCCCTTAAGCCATGTAAAAAAGAAATTGTATAAATTGTACCCTTTGTAATTGTCACAGCACTATAACGCCTAAATTTTCAGTCAACAGTCAAAACAGGTGTAAAGATGCAGCCCCATTCCACATTACACAGACGAGATGAAAACCTTTCATATCTGCTGGAGTGTCTTTGGAGAAAGGCAGTGGGTCTGGGGCAATGACCAGCATTGCCAGCTTGCTGAACACCAGTCCATAAACAGCCATGACCAGGCCTTTTTGCTGAGTCTGGTCCAGGAAGTTGGTTGGACTGTGAGATCAGAAACAGACAGAAACATTTTGATAAAATAAGACAAACCTGCAACCTAAAGTTTAATTTACATCTCTAATCCCTTGATTCACCTGAAAATACTAGAGGATCCTCTTGTAAATCCTTGACAGAATTTGTTTTTCCTGGTGAGAGCTGCCAGGATTAACATGATCGCCAGCTACAGAGAAAAAATTTGGATTTAAACTTGAATCTGAAAGAAAAACATGTCCTTACATACATGAAAGCATCTCTTTGTGTCTCAACTTAAAACATTTGTCTTAATTTGCTGCTGCTATTTTTTGTGTGGCAAGCCACCAGTTGATTGGATGATACACTATACTGCCAAAAGTATTGGGACACCCCTCCAAATAAATGAATCCAGTGCACAAAGCAAGGTCCTTAAGGACAAGGAGCAAGTTTAGTGTGGAGGAACTTGACTGGCCTGCACAGAGCCCTGACCTCAACCTGATAGAACATGATTTTGGTTAATTAAAGCTACTAATATCCTGTCTATTACTACTAATAGACAGGATACTACTAATAGCTCCTGTCCACAACATTATCACAATAAAACTGTGTGTGTCTTCATGAGATACTGCAGTGATTCTCAAAGTATGGTGCGTACCCCACTACTGGTAAATAAAGACATGACAGATGAGGCGCAACGAACGGTAGGAAATACGTCTTTTTTGTGCCTAACTTCATTAATGCTTTATAAAGATCATACACTCAAAACAAAACAACCACACACAAGTCATTAATGCATATAAATTAAAACTACATCAGTTAGGGAACAGGGAGGTAAAAGTGGAATCATAGTGTAAACATAACAGTTTAACATTTGCATGTTACATGCATCAAAACAACATAAAACTTTTTCACAGAGAGGCAGAGGTGTATGTAGTGGACATAACAACATCAGTGGAGAAATTTGTGACATGGACCATAAAAAATGGGTGATTCAGTGCCAGCAGACAACTAGATTTTAACAATGATAACAGAAACAAGTCAGGCGGTAGGCTTAATCAACCAAAAATTATGAATCTTGCTCTTCACATTGGGAATGGTAGAGTAACAGTAGAGAACCATGTGTGTTGTGTGTCTTAGACCCATTAAATTAAGAAGACATTTAAGCTGTTTTCACATATGAAAGGGTAAGTAAGTCTGGACCTGATTCTCAGTCATGGTCTATAAGGACATGGAGTTATTCTTTCACACAAAACAAGAGCAATGATGCACTCTCATGTGAGGAAATAGTCTGTTTGGTTGGTTGGTCATGCAGGAGGCATGATGTGACACAAAAACTACACAACAGATATAACACCGTTTTGTTTACAGCAAAACAATTTGCATAATTAGAAATTATTTGTTATGCATATAACCCTGGTTTCATTAAGAAGAGAAACACAGTACAGAGTGAACACACCTCAGTCATTTCAATAAGCCACTGGTCACTCTAAAACTAGCAGAACATCATCATATGATAAAATCTTAATCAATAAACAGCAAAACACAAATGGAAAAATGGAAAAAGTTTGAGAACCACAGAAATACTAACAAAGCAAAGCAGATTTGTATTGTAAATGGAAGAAGGTATAGATCAACCTATCAAACTCTAAACCATTTTAAGCTGGTTCGCCTTAAAAAAATGAGAATTGTCCAGTCGTGTTAAAATCATTGTGAGTTTCATTTTTACTAAACTTCACAAAGCCAGACCAATAAACTGGATGTATTAAGCTGAATCAACAACTGTCTTGCACTGACATTACAATCGGTCTCAGATCCCCTGTGTTGTCTACACACTCACAGTTACCTTACACTCCTCCTGCAGCTTATCTCTGGTTACCTGTCTCCCTCCATCCCCTCCAGCTGTAGCTTATTCATATAATCACGCCCAGGTAAAAAATCATGCTCACTGATCACCCTCACTGTTGGTCAGATTGTTGTGACAGCACCTTCATAGCCCTTCACAGACACTCATATGACCACGCTCCTCATAGTGGAACTTGGCTCATGTCACAGTCTTCATATCCCTATCAGGACAGACCTTTTAACTTTGATGCCATGTCTAATTAGTTTTTTGTTTTAGCCTTGGTTTATTTTATATGTTTTGCTAGCCTTCTTCCTCTTAGTTATTGCATGTGTTTCAACATTCACCTGGCTGTAATTACTTTTGTGTTTGCACCAACTTTACACAGAAATTCTTGCACTTTACCAAGAAAGCATCTACGTGCGTCTTGCATTTGAGTCCCATTTTGCTACACAAGGCAGATCCCACTGAATCCATGTATGATGTTTTGCAGTTCAGCCATAAGTGGCTCATATAAAGCACCTCATTTTGCAGACCACAGTGCCTTGTTATTTCTGATCAGCTGCAGTGATTATCTACTGAACAAGAAAATGGTCTAGGTCAGTCCACTGAGGGGCTCTCTTAACCGAGTTAAAGTGGCCCTCTGTTATAACTGGCTGAAGACAAAATGAGGGTAAACATCATTAACTTTCACATCATTGTGAAGCAAAGACAGCTGATGAATACATAGAAAAAGTACTGCAGCATTTAATGGAATCAAATTAATATCTACTTTTCATCAACAGACTTAAGTTTTACTCAGAAGGAAAACAACAATTGTAGCCTAGCACCCTCTCTTTTTCTCCCCATGTTTCCTGTTTGCCTCTCTCACCGTCAATTTAGCAAATAAAGGCTCATAATGCCAAAAGATAACCTAAACAATACAACAACAGTGGTTTTCTTACTTTTACTTCTACTCCACTACATTTATTTAACATCATTGGTTACTAGTTAGTTTTTGCAGGATTAGATTTTTATAAAACTCATTACATATTAATAAAATGCTGTTGTATCATTTATGGATTGACTTCCTGTCACTACATAAGGTAGTTAAAATCAGCTCCACCTTCACCGACTGCTGTTTTTGTTCCACAGTCTGTAGGTATCAACACATTTTAGTCATAATTTTACCCTTTGAGAATCTGTCAAACAAATCTGGACTAAACTTCTATATTTAATTTATCACCAGCATCAAATTCTACATTGCTTAAAATACACTGGTTTCTTAGTGGAGTACTTTACTTTTGTACTTGAAGTAACATTTAGAGATTGTATTTTAGTACTTTTACTTGACTACAAAATTACAGGGAACTTGTAGTGTAGTATTGGGTAAGTACTTGCACTTTTACTTGAGTGTTGAGTTTGTGTACTTCATACACCTCTTCTTATTTTTACTGGAGTCTACTTACAGATATCGACAGCATGCAGATGTGAAAAAGATTGTCATCTGCTGTGGGATCACATGGCAAAATAATTCTGTAAGACAAAGGAAATGTTAGAAACAAACAACTCTGGCAAAATCAACTGTCAAACACCAGAAAGAGAAATATGGACACACATCTGCCATGAGGTCTTTGCAAAATATTCTCTCTAATTTTATTATTTTCACTAACCAAATGTGATCTGACAGGTTCTTTTCTGGGTGAATCCTGGTTTTGAGATTTCAGAAATTAACTTGAACACAGTACCAGTACAACACTTAACATTAATAAAGGCAACAGAAATTGAATCAGTTTTATTTTGTTCAGCACCTATAACACTGTAAACTAAAGCTATTTTAGATGGGTTTTATACTCACTCTTTGGGTGGTTTGGTTGGCTCTGCATTGTACCAGTCTGAATAGTCATAGTAGGAATATTCAAAAGGCTCATGTTCGATCTTGCTGTGATTCATCTCTGCTCTTTAGTTGAGTTAAACTGGTAAAGCAGGAGAACAAGACACCAAGAGACGTCCGGATTGTCCTCCCAGTGACAGACAATCTGCTCTGGACCGCACAGATGCTCCGGTCAGGTAAGTGATTTGCTGGCGCTGTTATGTGTCGGGACTGACTGGCCCAAACACATTCCAGTCGACCTAAGAACCAAACACAGCAGATTAACAACTGTACAGTGGAGAGAGAGTGAGGACAGAGAGAGAGAGAGAGAGAGAGAGAGGTTGAACATTACAGTGAATAAGAGAAGAGGAGCAAGAAACTAATCCAGGTGTCACGTCTGTTGCTTCTCAAAGTGATGTTGTTTCTCTTTGTGATTACACTACATTTTCTATATGTAGTTAATTACAGATTCGTTTAATTCATCTTTTATTCAACAAATGATTGCCGATGACTGTAGAAAAGCACCTGGTTATTTATTTAATGATTTATTTATTTGTGTGGGGTTTTATACTGTGACCTGACATAACTTTAAGTTTTATATACATCATAATGAATTATAAAGATGTTGTCTTTTAATTAAACATTTCTTGACTTAGTTTTTTAAGCACATTTCCTACTTGTTATTTAAAATTTTGGTGATAAAGTAAAGCAACCTTTCCCAAATCAAAATGTTTGAAGAACTTTAATGTGATGTTTAATGTATTCACACTGAAATAAAAGTACTCTTGTTAAGTAATGTTATTTTTGTGTTACAACATGGCATTAAACACTTTGCCTCCCTCTGCCTGTTACTTAAGAGACTAATCTTATAATAACATGAAAATCTCTCATTTAAACAGGGGCAACCTCTGTGTGAAAAGGGCTTAGAAAAGGCCAAAATGAGAATGTTGATCATTTGACATGTGAGGTTAAGCCTCAGTTTACTCAGTCCACTCAAAACTTTATTTATTATTTTACAAATAACACGAGAATCCAGTGTTGATGCAGAGTTACTAAGTTGACAAATGCAGATCACAGACCTTTAGCTTTCCCAAATTCAAGCACAAACATGGTATTTGTGAATTGCTTCAAGCTTCCAATGCTCATTTTATGCATCATAAATAAAATTTAAAGTCACATTTCACACACAAATCACATTCCTCACAGTCAAAAGCAACAAATCAGACAAATCTCCTTTGAGAGTTTGAAGTGTCTTAATCTGGAGCTGAGAGCTCACTCATATGATGCAGGCTGCAGAGGGCTAGCTGTTCAGATCCCTGATTTTCTGACTGTGTAGGCATCCCAGAGTCTTGCATGTGTCCACAATGCTCAACTGCTGCTAATTGACAATATAAATACCACCTTTAACATGCTTGATGCTATTCTTGTGTTTTTAAACTCCTGAATTAAAGCTCAGCTTAAGTATTACACTAAGCAAAGCTGTTTATTTCTTTATCTTTCTATTTTAGTCATCTTTTCCAGTTTGAGTTACAGCACTGCTTTACATGACCAATACAAGTGTCTAATGTCTCCATTTTCTGCAGCAGGCGTCTACTTCGGCTCTTCTCTGATAGATTCTGTGTGTTTGAATCACAAGGTAAAGTAATACTGAGTGACATCTCTTATCAAACTGACATTTGGTTAAAGTAAACCAACACTCACTTTAACCACAGACATCTATTTTTATATCTCATTTCAAAGTGAAGAACACTACGTTTGCATGACAGTGTAATACTGTCACTATACAGACGTCTATAGATTCTTTTTTTGTGTGTGTGTGTGTGTGTGTGTGTGTGTATGACTCATTTGAAATACTTTTTAAACTAGTGAGTTTTCAAATGTTTTTTTTAAGGTGGTGATAGTCTCGGCTAGTCGAATGGAGCGGGGAAAGTCATTCCACCAGCCAGGGACAACAAGGGAAAATAGACTTGACTGGGATCGGAGACCCTGTGAGGAGGGAATTTTCAGTCACCTCTCATTAGCGGATCTGAGAGGGCGTGCATGAGTGTAACTTACCATTAGCATGTTGATATAGGAGGGTGCACTTCCATTTACACTCCTGTAGGCAAGCATCAAGGATTTAAACGCAATGCGAGCAGCTACCGGGAGCCAGTGGAGAGAGGTGAGAAGAGGTGTGACGTGGGTGTATTTCGGCTGGTTGAAA